>CM044433.1:19328664-19363507 GCA_024363595.1 Xenopus borealis | reverse complement strand
GAATGGGAACAGCTGTATAACCACATATGTCTTAATGAAAAATGCATGCTACAGGCAAGGAAATGTCATTGTTTATACAGGAAAGACACGCTGTACCCTGATAAAAAATAGATAGCCGGTTTCTAATGAAGTGAGATGTAACATTTAAAGACTAAGTTCATTCAAAGGTTTACAGACGCAGATTGCCGAGTCTATTTTGCAAGCTGTGGAATAAACTTTCTGTTTTATGCTGTTGTTCGAAAGCAAATCAAGGTATTTATTAAACTGAAAGAGCACATTCCTCATTTATTTAAGAAGTACAAATATGGCCTTTTCAGGGCCATTTCCTAACAGCTGGTACCCTCTGTGTCAAATCACCAAATGCTGGTTGTCTCTCTTATTTGTGTATTAATAGCTTTAGAACGTAGGACCTGAAATAACTGTACTTTTGACTTGCATTTGCCTTATGCTTATAACCCAGAGCAGCTCAAGAAGGTTGCAGTAACTGTATCCTTGTCAGGAGCGCTCCATTGCCAATCTATCTATGACAGCATGCCACGTACAGATGCAGTCACTTGGATTTGTAAGTTAAATGCGTCATGACTCAGGGCTAATTGAAGAAACTGTGTTATCCAAAGTTATCTTAACTCATTTAATGCATTTAACCTTTTCATTAGCATACCAAAGCCCCATTGTTTTCAATGGTGAACTCTTTAATTGGATGGGATGCTGTGACACAATATTCTGTGCTAAGTGAGATAAATGGGATAGATGAGTTAAGTCACGACGCATTTAACACACAATCCAAAGTGACTGTATCTGTACTGACACACCACTGAGTTACATCATGCTTCATATTCAAAATAAATAACACTGAGGACCTAGGTTCAATGTCCGAATATAGTTCTTACTCTGTGAGTAGAGATGAGCAAATCTGTGCTTTGGAGAAAAATGAGTGGCAAGTGTGTTCGCATGCAACAATTGTTCTTGTTCCAAAAACATTAAAGCCAATGGGCGTTTTTCCTTATGGTGACTTTTTTGTCCAAATGTATTCAAGTCAGTGGGAGTTTTTTTTATGGTGCATTATGATGCATTTAATGCATTATAGTCAGTAGGAGTTTTTTCTTGTGTCAGACTCTGACACTGCTTCAACCAACCAGAAATTACATCACTCATTGTAGATAAGTAATGATGACAAAATCTGTTCCATTTTGCTTCACAGAAAAATTTGCCAAAAAGCAAAAATTAGATTTTTTATTTTACAAAATGCATTGTAGTCAATTGATATTTTTGTCATATTTTGTTTAGCACAAATGCATTGGAGCCAATGGGAATTTTTTTTCATCATGTCAACAATGCATTGGAGTCAGTGGATATGTTTCATCACATTTTTCCATGACAACATTTTGCCATAGTTTTTCCAAAAAATTTGGCCACAGTGAAACACAGAATTTTGCCGATAAAACATGCCTGCCAAATAATTCTGCTCATCACTTCCAGTAGGTTATCAAAACTAGGTGCCTTTGGTGCCCTATGCACCATTTAGAAATGCTATCAATATGAGGCAGCTACAATGCTGTGTGCGATCAGGTTCCTTGCAGTGTTCTATGTGTCCTGCAGATTAGTAACCTGATGCTCTGTCTGAAAATAAACTACTACTTAAATAAGCTACTACTATTAGGTTTCCTGCTAACTCTCTGCACACTGCAGATAAGTTGCCAAAAGCAGGCTCCCTGTGGTAAGGTATCCAGTAAGCAAGCCACTTATCAAGCTCAGTCTTCGCTATAGTTAATAAAATATAGTATAGAAGCTGCATTCCCCAGACCAAATGAGCCCTGTTGTTTAAGGTTTGAAGCATTATGAAAAATGAATACTGCAAAAAACAGCATTGTTTGGTCTTATGTATAACAACATTCATTCTTTTTAACATTATTCTAATTATTTGAAATGGCAGCCACGGGCAAATTTTGTAATATATGCTCGGCTTTTGTGTGCTTAACTAAGTATAAATAAATGTTGTCACAGCATGAGGACAAGCTGTTTGAAAAAAAAAGGATTGACTGCCAGATTTACAAAAAAAAAAGTTGCCAAAATGCCATATGGTATCTGTTTCATTGTTCACATATATTTTGTTTTAATAGGGATATTAAAGGTTTGTTTATAAAGTAGCAATATCAATGGCTTGTGTGTAGGTTTGTTAAAAGATTTGGAAATTTGGAGGCAAAGTATACCTGCTCCAGTTTAGTAATCAAAATCAGGGGAGGTATGATACGATAACACATTTCTAACCTGTTATAGACTCTGTCTGTGTGATGCTGCTTAAAAGGTAGCATCACCCACATACTAATTGGTTGCCATAGATGAATAGACCTTTGTCCCTTTTATCACATTACCCCCACAAGAGTCTTGAAAATGTATACTAGAGTCATTGGTTTAATTCTAGCTAAACATACTGTAACTTGCAATCCAAACTTAAACAATGCGAAAAATTTACAATTAGGTTTGTGGTTGGAATATTATTTGAACCAATCTTTTCATTTAGAAACCACGTGCAGTTTGAAGGGTGCAAATTCAGACACAATTTACAATGTTTTCTTACCCAGAATGAAGCTTTTCCCCATAATTCCAATATTACTGAAGGAGTCTTGGGTCTGATGCAATAAATTAAACTCAGGATACTTCACATAGCAGGTGGCTACAGGCCTGGATTTGTGGAGAGGCCACCTAGGCCCGGGCCTAGGACGGCAGGATTTTAGTGGGTGGAATGCTGCCCAACCACACCCACATTGTTTCAGAAATTGAAATTCTCTGTGTGCCGTTTCCCATTACTCTGTCCAGATGATGAAAATTTGAGGAAATAAAAGGGGGTGGATAGGGGTGACAAACAACAGCGGCCTAGGGGCCCCACTATGTAAATCCGGCCTTAGGTGGCTAGCTGGCTAGGCAATGGGAATTGCACACTGGACACTTTAGGGCCTTTTTAATAACACTCAATTTCCTTTTTTTTTACAAATCATATTTTTTCTCTAAAAAAAATTTTTTCTCTAAAACTATAAAAATGATTTATAAAGTGTAAAAACTAAGAAAACTCTATTAAAAAACTTCAGCAAGTAAAAGCAGTTGAAGCTCGCTTAGAAGTCAATGGGAGCTGAGCTGATCTTGTTGGGCCTTTTTTTAGCCATTCAGAATTCAAAGTTTTTGAATTTTATTTTCTAGAAATTGTCTGAAAAGCTCACATTTTAAATTTTTAGAGGTTCTCATTTGTTTTATTACACAGCTCATCGTTTGTTTATTATGGGTTACATGGCATTCCTTATTTTAGAGAAAATGATGTTATTTGGAACTCTAAAAAACCACTAAATGAAATAAATTGGCCTCTTTGAGCTGCAGGCACTTGCCTTAACCAATTTAAGGCAACCACATGGAACATGTGGAGGCATATTTATCAATGGTAGAATTTTTGTTGTTTTAGAGGCTTTTGAAACGATGACTACAAAACCATGAATGTCATGAAATTTATAAAAAGATACAAATAAAAAAGTATGAAAGGTAAATTCATTAATGAATAATGGTGTCAAAGCATTTCATGTCCATTTTTGTAGCTGTGGTCATAAATTAACCATTTTATCTTTTAAAGGAAATTAATTATATAAAAATTTTCCCTTGTGTTACCTGGAACATCAGAGGTAGAGAGACGTTATGAAAATACAACACATTCATCTAATGGAACACATTTTGGAAAGCACAGCAGGGCAAAAAAAATGGATCTGTGAATTATCTAACCTAGACAGTATTAAAAAGGAACAGTTGTTAAATATATATTTACTGTATATATATATTTCATTTGGAAGAGTAAAGATGTGTCTGTCTCAGTAAGATACTGTATGGGAAAACATTTATGATGTTTTTAGTTATAATTTTTTTAGATCTGAGTGGGATGAAAAGGGAGACTATTTTCTTGTTATATGCAGCTCTAAGAAAAACGTTTTATCAGAAGTAAATGTATTTTGTATCTAATTTCATTTGGGCCATGTTCACATGGATGTGACTGTCTCTATGGGGTAAATTTATCAAAGAGTGAAGTTCCGCCACTAGGGTGAAATTCCGCCACTCTCCATTGATTTCTATGGGATTTTGAAAGGCCTATTTATTTTCAACCTTTGATAAATACGCCTTTAAAAATCCCATAGAAATGAATGGAGAGTGGCGGAATTTCACCCTAGTGGCGGAACTTCACTCTTAACTTCACTCTTTGATAAATATACCCCTATAAGTCTTCCTGGATGAGCAATACCTTGCAAGCAGTAATCAGATGCATTTTGGGGTGAGATTAGGGGGATTACCATTATAACAGTTCATCAAGCAACTTTTCATTCATGTCCTTGCCTATCACCTTTCAATCTTTTATTGAAACCATTACCTGACAGAAGGGGTTTAGAACACCAGCAACATAAGATTCCAAGTTTCAGAAAAAAAAATTAACATAATGAGGCCCATTTGCAAACTGGCCCTGTTTACAGCTGTCTACATTATAATAAAAGTAAAATAAACCATAGAAACACTACACATGAATATAATAGACCCCACTGTATCTAATTATAGAATAGGAGAGAATAGAGAAGCCCTTATGGATAACTAGTTGGGTATTCATGAGGATAGCTTGATAAAGAACTGGTGCCAGACCTGTTAAAGGAGCAGTTACTTTCACTGAAATAGATGTGGCAATCACCTAAACAAGGCTTTGATTACTGAGTTCTGGAACCTAATCAGAGATAACTTCTTGAGATGAACAGATATTAATTCAGGAATCTTCATCACAAGCACAGCAGAGTCTGAGAAAAAGAGATCACAGCGAGTGACTATTTACTAGGACCCCTATCTAGGAGACCAGTTTACATTAATACAAGCTGATCTATGAGGGTGAAAATGTAATGGGTCACCAGTGCCCAGTACAGCAGTACCCCCTTTTCCCCCCTGATGGTGGCCCTGCTTACTACTTGCCATAGGGCATATAGTATGTACAAGGCACTGTTGCAGCCTTCCCCTGTATAGGCAAGCTGGCAACCTTCATGCCTCCCACCAAGTAAATGAAGTCAGCACTGTACTTGCAGGGCACACACTGGACAGGGTACAAGTACACAAATCAATTAGCAGTTTGTCAATACTGTATATTCAAAATATATATGTGCATATTCTGAGTTCAAACACCCATTGTACTTTATTATCTAACAAGTACAAAACAAATAAAACCTAATTAAAATATATTTTCCCTTGATGGGATATTGACTGAGATAAACAGCAATCAAAAAGAAGGCAGCAGAAAAGAAAGAAAAAAGCAATAAGAACATGGCTATGAGAATGGAATGAAATGTTCAAAATAAGTCAGCTATGGTATTTTGGCTAAGACCTACATACATTTTAAAGGAACAGTAACACCAAAAAATGAAAGTGTTTTAAATTAATGAAAATATCATATAATGTTGCCCTGCACTGGTAAAACTGCTGTGTTTGCTTTAGAAACACTACTATAGTTCATATAAACAAGCTGCTGAGTAGCAATGGTGGAAATTGAAAAAAGGCTATATGGCACAGGATAAGCAATGGATAACAGATATCATTATGATCTACAGAGTTTATCTGCTATCTGCTGTGTAACTTGAGCCTTGTCCCCTTTGAATATCTGCCCCCATTGCTACACAGCAGCTTATTTATATAAACAATAGAAGTGTTTCTGAAGCAAATACAGTAGTTTTACTAGTGTAGGGCAACACTGAATTATATTTTCATTACTTTAAAACAATTTTATTTTTTGATGTTACTGGTCCTTTAAGTGACCATTATTGGCCATTTAAAGTGGTATCAAGGAAAATGTTAGTATTTAAATGGAGTACATATCTACTGGTGCAGATTTGCAAACCAATCCCATAATGCATTTTTTAAAATTATTTACCTACATATATTATTCTTTTTCCTGGATGAAAAGGATGCTCAATAAGAAAATTAGTTTGTTTTGTTGTTCCAGCACAGAAGCAAATGTATGAATCTCAATTTACCATTTGCCTCTAGGATTAATGACTCAGGGAGGTGTTAGAGCTAGTGATGGGCGAATTTATTCGCCAGGGGCGAATTCGCGGCAAATTCCCGCGATTCGCCGCTGGCGAATAAATTCACGAAACGGCAGCAAAAATTCGCCGCCGAAAAATTTGTCAGTAAATGTGGTTAGTTGGGGTTTCTACTACATTTTTAAGCTTGTCTGTGTAGTTGAACTCTTAAGGAAAGTATTTTCTGACTTCTAATTAATCAGACATAGTGTCAAATTGACATCAAAATCCTAAGATACATTCTGCTTTCTATTTAATACACAATGTCCACAGCTTAAGGTTATTGTGCACAAAGAATAAAAAATGGTAGATGAATGATACAGCAGGGTGCCAAATCCTATCTATCCACATTACAATGTAGGTAAGCAAAGACCCCATTTGTATACAGAATAGGGGGAATTATCAGTAAAATAAGTGCTACCCCCTTGCTATCAAGACTCCCTGTAACCAACAATTACCCACACATGCCTTCATCTGCTGCATTGCACCTATGCTTATTTAACTGAAAAGCTTTGTCACTTCCAAACAATGAACTCTTTTAGCAGCTACTTACAATTACAGTGCAATTAAGAAGGCTATATCTCTTGCATGTTTGCAAATACATGCAGAGAAGAGCTTATCAACCAGGGTTAGAAGGAAATGAGGATTCATTGTTTGGCTAGACAAAAGTAAAAGTTGGTAGGAATGCCAGACATACGCATGCAACAGTTTATCTCACAGATCCGGGGATAATGTATTGTGGTTCATCAACTTTTTTCTCTGTGTGATATCTGCTCTCCGTTGTTTGGTAGGTTAAAAAATATACCTGTCTAGAAAGAATTTCTGTAATTCTACTGCAGGGAGAGATGCAGAATTTATAGTACTCAGCAGGAAACATCTCTTTTTTCAGCCAGCTGCCTTTACAAAATGTTGCAGAGGCTAAAAATTCCCTTGATTCAGGTACGGAAGATCCCTTTAGAGCTGATATTACCATTTTACTTTTGAAGTTCCCCGCAGAGGTCTCATTCAGCCTCTCTCTATCTAGTCTTGCAGAGTTCCTATTGACTACTTCTCTACACATGAGAAACAGTTGGGAGGTGCACACACACTCCTGTCAGCTCTATTCTCTGCCAGAGAGCACTGCAGATAATTGCACAGTTGGTATGCTGAGCACTGCACACAGATCCTCTTATTCCTTAATGTTCATTCTTTTACCTCTTTCAGTAAATCTCCCCCATCAAATAAAACATTCTCACCTTACAATCAGGTTATGAAGGCAGAGCAGTCCTACAAAGCATGATCGAAATGCACTGCAAGTGGAATGCAATGCTCTGAAAAGCACATTCCTTTTTAAACCATAAACATATTGTTTCCAAATGCCTGCACTTCCAATCACATACCTTGTAAGAGTATATTTTTATGTATATTCCAGATGCTATGTCTTTCCCTTAAATAAGCACAAGCTCAGCCAAGATCTATTTCATTGTCTAAGCCAGACTATCAATTTGGAAGAACACCATACGCATAAGGGACCCTTGATGTGTAATACATTGAGTGGAACTTCAGGGACCCCCCATACCCAAATGCTATTAAGCCATCACTCCCTCTGTGGGATGGAGTCAGCATGGTCCAGGAACACAGAGCAGCAAGTAATGTCCACTATGTATGCTGACTGAGGCAGAATAATAGACTTAAGCTTCTCATCTCCAATTCACTTCAAGGCTATAACAGTCACTACTAACTACAAGGCTGACATAGCCTAAAAAAGTTACACTGTATCTTGGTACATATACACCTAAAGGCAAAAAATATGACTACACGTACATTGTATTCAGGGTATACTCACATTACAGAAAATGTTTCCAACAAAGTAACATGCACTACTCATCCTCCAAGTGCTTGTGTTGCACCAGTAACATGTTGACCAAACAGAAGTGAAAATTAATTCAGTGTCACTTACCTTATGAGATGAACCTTTCTGCTCTCACAAGTCAGCTCCTTCCATCACAATCACACACACCGACGGAACTTTCAGCAAACACCCTTTGGGCTGAGGACAGAAGGACACCACTAGAACGGGATTTGATGGAACGGGAAAGCAGCCAGGCTTTGTTTCTCCCCCCCTCGGTATCTGTCCACTACAATTCAATTCCTTTCTCCAGTGCAAAATTGTGACCCGTTATCTGTATTACTATTAATGCAAGGAGCACAAGGCATTGCATACAAATGGGTCCATGCAGCAGCTCTCCTCGGTGACTGCCTAACACTGAACAGGGTCCTACAGCCTCCTGCCTCTCATAGAATTGCAAAGCAGTACAAAGCAAAGCTGCTCCTTTGAAGGGGGGCTAGGCTGACAGTCAGTGAATTAAGGTTTTTACTCAGACTCAGGAAAATGTGCTGTTACAAGGATAATGTGTGTTCTGCATTATATTAGCTCATTTCTACAAAACACACAACAAACACACATGCATGTTTCCTAATTCCTTCAAACCATGCTACATAATTATAGACTAATTTATGCCTTCAGTATAGAAAACAGATGTTTTTTTCCCCTTCATTGCACATAATAGTTATTCACTTTTTATTGTTGCTAATGAAAATGCTGCCTATTAATCTAATAGTCATTATATAAGACACAGCTTAAGGATGATACATAGCTTAAGAGATAATGAATAACCCTGTCCCTATAAATCTGTTTTAGTTTTGTTTTTAGATATATAATACTTTAGTTGTAAAACATACAAAATGAATGCCATGCTTACTGGATCACCCCTTTATAAACAAAAGGACTAAAGCTGCCACCACTCCAATGTTGAACCAGACTAATTATGGTTCCAGTTTTCACTAATGTGTTTGGGTGGGTGGTGGAGGCTATAATGAGCTTTAAAAGATCCCTAGAGACAAAATAGACTCTTTAATGTACATGTTGAGGCAACAAGGTATTTGGATGATATGAGGCACCAGAAAGAAGTTATTTACAACTACCCCAGCAGAAGTGCAAAATTGCAACCCTTAGTGCTCATACAGAAAGCATTCTACACAAGATCTGGCTGTGTTTTGCCCCTATGGCTAACCTAGTGCTAACACAAGTTAGCAGACAGATAGGGTGCCCTCATGAATACATGACTGGTGAATGCAGGCAAGGCTGTATTCATGGGGTGGCCAGTGATTTCTGTGATCTAAAATAAAGCCCATGGAAGTGGAAAGAGCGCATAGTGCAAATTAAATGTACCAATTTTTCACATTCTTTATACTGCTTTCTTGAGTTCATTAGCATGTACCAATACCCAATGAGGGATCAATACCCAAATGGATACCAAATGAAACTCTACTAGGCATGGCAATGCCAGCCCATCCCCACTCATTTCCCCCCCTTATAATGCTAAAATATGGCCCCAACTGATTCAGAAGGGGTGTGTGCAGTTACCACCTAGCCTTCAACTATCTCCCTTGCACAGAATAACATGACAGAAATTTGAGGGATGCTGGTCTTTATGGAAATGAAGTTACCCCTCTTATTATCAAATTCCACCTACTACTTTGGCTTTGGCCCAACATATGCATTTAACCCTATGTTCTTTCATCTCCTAGCCTAGTCCAGCACTGTATTTATAAGCGCAACCTCACCTCACAGTAGTGACATCAACTGCACAACCATGTGTAACATCACTTTTGGTTATATCACTTCTATCCACAACATGTTACAATGCTCCTCATACCACCTCCCCAGCACCCCACCCCCATCTACAGCAGAGCAAAAAGAACATTTTTAGATTCCCCCACTAGCAAATATTCTACCATATGTAATAAAAGTCAGTCTACCAGGTGCAGTTACCCATAGCAACCAATGGTATATTTGCTTTTAAACTAGTAACTACTAAATTCTTTTTATTTGAGAATAATCTGAAAAAAACCCCAGAAACTATTTAAAGCATAGTACCCCTTGTACAATGCATAACAAATTAGTTTACCATTAATTGGTTTTTGAACTGAACATTTAATTCATGACAGTTTTGCACAAAAAAAATAACTGGTGTTCTCCTTGGTTGTCTTGGAACATATTGTAGATCTCCAGAGTAGTATCCACTGCTGCTGATAATATCCACACACAGATATACACAGCAAGTCTCTGGCGGTGGCTGAGGAGATTTTTATTTTTTATTACAAAATATGCAATCTAGTACCTGATAGCCGCACCCCTAAATCTGCTGCTCTAGGCATGGTCCCTTGGAACCCTATATACCCTATGTATAAATACAAATTCCTTACCTTTCCATAATAGGTATAGGTATAGAGGAGAACACAAGCCAGGTCAATATTTTGTCTGGAGAAGAATTTTTTAGCCACTGAACTGAATATTACAATCTTTTGTTTTACCAATTAGAGCCAATTGCTATTGGTTACTGCTCTGGATTTAAAATACAACAGTTATTGTTTTTTTGTGCAAAACTTTCATGCATTAAGTGTTCAGTTCAAAAACCAATTAATGGTAAACTAATTTGTTATGCATTGTACAAGGGGTACTATGCTTTAAATAGTTTCTGGGGGTTTTTTTGCAGTTCAGATTATTCCCAAATAAAAAGAATTTAGTGGTTACTAGTTTAAAAGCAAATATACCATTGGTTGCTATGGGTAACTGCACCTGGTAGACTGACTTTTAGTATATATGGTAGAACATTTGCTAGTGGGGGAATCTAAATATGTTCTTTTTGCTCTGCTGTAGATGTAAGCAAACATATAAGAACTAATTTTCAAATGGAAATGCACATGTGATTGGACTAAAAAATTAAAATGTTGCATCTATTAATGTAATTCATGAAACTTCTCTCTAACCATATTCCCTGTATTTTCCTATAATTTTGCCAAGTACCATTATCTCAATATCAATTCTCCTCTGATTATTGTTTGTAGATATGCCTATTGTTGCTGAGAACCCTGGAGCTACCACCAACCTGAAAATGGCAGCTGTGCAAAAATTCCCACCGCAAATCAAACATGTAGCAAATTCATCCTGCACTAATGGCCTGAACAAGCCAGAAATGAAGTCATAGCCATGATCACCACCACTTGCATCTGATTTGTCAAAACACAAATTTGCAGCTGATATGTTTCACTGCACTGGGAGCAATTAAGGTGGTCACAACTGCAATAATGCTGCAGTTCTGGGAAGAAACTCTACATAGTAATAAAAAACAAAACAAATATCAATTCTGTATGACAATTGCATCTTGCACATGGTGCCTGGTAAGTAAATGATCCCTAAAGTGTGACATATAATAAAGGGCACAAATTAGCATGTATGCCTTGCAAAGTGAAGCCTTCTGAAATCAGAAGGTATTTACATGTCTCATGCCATACATATAGCACTGCCTAGATATCAAAAATGAGAGTTTTTATCACTCCCATAATGCATCATGGGCGGAGACATGTAAATCACTCCTTTATGTCCCTGTGGCCAACTATGCATCCAGAACCGCTGGTTTATAGCACAGATACAGCCTAATAGTTCAGAGCCATATATCCAAACTTGCAGACAGCCTGTTTCGATCTTGTTAGATCTCATCAGTGCAAGATATTGGAACATGGCTTCTGAGAGGTAGGACTTGGAGAGCAGCAAAAAGGGAAACCGAACCTGGTTAGGGTGAGAAGGACTGAAAGGAGCCAAAAAGCCCTTCACAAGCAATAGCATGCAAAGTGAAGCCTTCTGAAATCAGAAGGTATTTACATGTCTCATGCCATACATATAGCACTGCCTATAGTATGCCTTATAATTCCTAGGCTGTATGGCATGTTAGTGATAGAATGCTGCTGACTGATTAGCAAATGATTCACACACATAGCAATCAATGCAATCACTATTCCTGAGGGGTTTATTGGTTTCTCCTGTTTCTCACCCTCTTCAATACATTATCCTTTTATCTAACACCTTTACAAATACTGTAGCCATATATACAGGACAAGTCCTCAGTTGCAGACCCAAAGGCTTCCCACCACAACGGTCAGGGATGGTGATCTGGTGGCATCCACCATTGTTCAGGCGACTCAGCTGCAGGATTTAATTCATCCCATTCATCCCATCATTTATGGGTAAATAGCAGCTAATGTGTATTAGTTTTCATGTATTTTGTTTTAATTCAGTAAGGCAGAAACTCTATCTAACTATCTATCTAACTATCTATCTATCTGTCTGTCTGTCTGTCTGTCTGTCTGTCTGTCTAGCTATCTGTCATCTCTCTCTCTGGCTCTATCTATCTATCTTTCTATCATCTATCTATTTGTATATCTATCTATCTATCTATCTATCTTAGTGTATGAATATTAAAAAAAAAAACAGTTGCATGGAGAAAAGGGTTAATAAAAATCTTCCTTTAATACATACAAAAATATAAATTTTCTTTTTATAAGCTTATTTGACACCTAAGACATATGCCAACAAGCATTAAAGAATGGATATAAAAGGAGATTTACTTTACTCTGAATCTGGACACATGTAAAATGACAAGGCTGATAATACTTCCCAGACAGACGCAGGCTTCATCTGCATGATGCTAATGTTATCATTGAATTCAGGTATTAGTTACACATGGATTTCTGGCTGGAGCCTCACTGCTGGAAGTTTTATTTAACCCAAGGATTTCACAAGAGATTTTAAATCCAAAGCAAGAGCACCATCACAGGCAATAAAAGTTAAGCCTCTCACCATAGAGGATTTTAGTATCTCTTTACTGAAGCACAAGTGAAA
Organism: Xenopus borealis; assembly: GCA_024363595.1. Taxonomy (NCBI): domain Eukaryota; kingdom Metazoa; phylum Chordata; class Amphibia; order Anura; family Pipidae; genus Xenopus; species Xenopus borealis. The sequence goes on along the minus strand of CM044433.1, from coordinate 19,350,706 downwards.
TACACAGTGGCCCTGGTATTCTGGCACACCCCAAATACTGTATATTCATTGCTAAACCCCATGTGTTCATAGAATGCTGCATTGGACACATTATTAGTTTAAAAGCTTCATTATCTAGCTATATAACCTGTCACCAAATTAAGGTTTATGTCATTTGACATAGCTGAATATTGTTACTCATTCCTGTTATGTTAAAGCATTCCTGTTATTCTTAGCAGTTTCATTTGATTTATTAGAATAGATTCGATTTATATAGTGTAAAAACCACAATAAATTCTAATACAAAAATTTGCAAAGTAAAAGAAGTCGAGGTCCATAGAAGTCAATGGAAGCTCAGCTAATTTTGAACTTTGAGGAGCTATATACCTTTGGAGAGTTCAAACTATTTTTTGCTAGTAATGTCCAAAAAAACTTACATCTTAAGAGGCATTTGTATTTTTCAGTGCTTTCATGACATTTGTGGTTTTAAAAAAGTAGCGTTTAATAGTGGTTTCAAAATTTGACCATTAGTAAATGGACCTCCAAGTGTATACTCATATAGGTTTTTTATACTGGAGTTATATTATTTCTGGCTCTTTAAACAACAGTAACTTCGGATCCTACAGATTTAATCAGTAGCCCATACCTCTGGAATTTATTTGATCAAATATACTAAAGGAATCAAAATCTAACACATTACTAACTACTACTCTGAAGTTAGGAAAAAGAGGCCTGTATTTAATAAAAAGTAATAATTTCCCAGTATTTCAGTTAGCAAACTACAAAAGAAATATGTAAAAAAAGCAAAACTTTTTAATATTACATAACATGCAGAGAATACATAAAGAGGGTGACCTGAAAAACATATTTTGTATTGATTTTTCATAAGCCGTGAAAGCGTGGCCTAAGGCAAAGTTAATTAAACTCAAATGAGAAATCAAAAGTGAAACACTTTACCCTTCCGTTTTCCTTCACATACAAAAAATAAATGATTAGAGCAATTATGTTCATGATAATGTGCCGCATGCTCATTTTGCTGTCTAAGTCAAAATTCCAGAAGACAAAACATCTTCTGAAAACCATTTCAATGAGTGCAAAATTGTATTTGCTAAAATAATGTTTTATTATAGATTTGCTGTAAGAGAAACAGTTTGCTTTTCAGTGGGCCAGATTACCTGGTGGCAGATAAAATCATTAAAAAATCTGAATTGTACAAATTGTACAATTATTGCGTGGACCCCAGCGCAGATCAGGATATCTTCAAAACATCTCCCATTGGGGTAGATTCATCAAAGAGTGAAGTTCCGCCACTAGAGGGAAATTCCACAGCTCTCAATTCCTTTCTATGGGATTTTGCAAGGCGTATTCATCAATGGGTGAAGTGAAAGTTCACCCTTTGATGAATACGCCTATAAAAATCCCATAGAAATGAATGGAGAGCGGCGGAATTTCACTCTAGTGGCAGAACTTCACTCTTAACTTCACTCTTTGACTCCTACATAAACTTGGCAGGGTTGAGTTGGAGTACTTTTTTATTCAGACTTTTAATACTCTCAGGGATTTATAAATACCGACAAATTATAATATTTTATAGTAAAAAAAGTTCCCATTTTTTTAGGTTTTGGCATTCAGACTTTGATTACCCCTACAAGGCCCATTTACTAAAGATCCAATTTTAGTGGTATTAGAGTTTTTTGAAACCACGAATAAACTTTATTTCTCTAAAATCACAAATGCCATGAAAGTTATTAAAAGATTCCAATAAAAAAGGACAAATGAAAATATATGTAAATAGATAGATAGATTGATAAACCACATATTTTTTTGTGAATTAACTAAAAATTAATATGAACCTCTAAAACCACAAACAAGAGGCTGATCTTTGCAAGAAAATAATTAATTTCTACATGATCTCAACACTTTCCATACTTTGTATTCGTAGATCTTTCACTTGAGGTGCATGGAATAAGTAAATATACAAAAAGTGTTTTGTTTGAGCTAAAAAGTACAGTTCAGTGAAACAAATATTCTACAAACTTTCATAAATTGGTCCCCAAAAGTCCCATTTATTAAAGGTAAAATTTTTGTGGTATCAGAGCTTTTTGAAACCATGATGACATGAAAGTTCCTAAAAGATTAAAATATATAAAGTATGAACAGGAAAAAAAATGCTGACTGATATGCTAAAAATTACGACTATTTCAAAATCCAAAATCCTCTCAAAGTCTGAATGGTTAAGAAACCTTCCAATAATTTTGGATTTTGGATTTTAATAAATAACCTAATATGTGAAAAAAAAATACAAAACTCTAATACAAAACTTTGCCAAGAATGAGTAGTTGAGGTCTCATAGAAATTGATGGGAGGCGGATAGCTAGGAGTCGTCAGGCAGGCAAAGGGTCAAACCGGGTGATCAATCAGATAGGATGAGGCAAAATCGGTAGTCAAATAACAGGCACGGGTCAGGATACAGAAAACAGGGTAGTCAAAAGCCAGGCAGGGTCAAACACAGGTAGTAGATCAGATCAGAAGCTTTACAGCACAGGTTAAAGCCACCAGGAGCAAATCCTATCACGGGCAATGAAAATTACACAATTGCCCCTTTAAATATTTGAATTTGGCACCATTGCGCGCTGGCGTCATCATGCGCCTTTAAATAGTGAAATGGACGCCGCACGCACACTAAAGGAAGCCGGCACTTTAGGAAGAGGATCGGTGCTGCGGGCGTCCCCGCCGCACCACCACTAGACCACCAGGGTGAGATTTTGTTACAGCCTCACTGTCAAAGTAAAATGCACAAAAAGACTGAAATCATCCATTTTTTTTGTTCTTTGCATAACAATGGTTTTTAAATAGACCCTACAGACATTAGTTAGCCTATTATTATTATGGAATTTCAGGGGGAAAGTATAAGGTGAGTAAAAAAGTGTGAAGATGTGTGCTTTAATTTTGTTTCTGTGCAACACAGTATACACATTTAGTTCATTATCATCAACCCTTTTCTATCCCTTTAAATATTTCAATATCAATCCAAGAGTACACCATTTATGACCACTATATTGTCTTCATAAAGCGGCTCCTCCCTACTGAGATACTTTATAATAAAAATGTACCTCCGTTCTACGAAACCACTTTAAGGTGCAAATGTGAAAGCGACAATCATACAAAAGATATTTTTCTATCTGAGGGAATAACTCAAATACAAACACCAATACAAAGCTACAGGTCAATTGTAAATATAGTGTTTATTGTTTTTTAAGTAAACTTAACAGAGCACCAGAAGTCATTATTCTTGGTGGGGGTTTCAGTGCTCATTAAAGAGTTGGGCTGTACTTTCAGGTCCAAAAATACAGTTATATTCATGAAACATAGCACATGACTTAAATCTTTCCAAACTGTCACTTGGCTGGCACTAAATGCTTTAGGAAGAGATCTAACAGTCTCATATAGAGATTCTTGTTTCCATGAAAATAATTTAAGAGAACAGCTTTGTGTGATTAATAGAGGATAAAATATTTAAATCTGCAGTGAATGTCAAATTTAATACATGGTTGTTATTAAGGAAAGAAATGTCCAAACTGCCCTAATGAGCATCCAAATGAAGAAAAGTCAATGAGGCAGTTATTAAGTAAAACTTGTACAATTTCAAATAACAGTTTAACAATTTTCAGTGATCTATTTTAATTATTAATTGTATTTCTTTTCTCACATGTTGAACACTTCATGAGCAATTTTTAACTGCAGTTTCAGAAGGAAAGTAACATTATGTTGCCCCAAGTCTTTCATAAGAGACACAAAGCCCTGCACATACTTAATGAATGCTCCCAAAGGACTGTGTGTGGTGTCAGCAATTTATATAATAGTTGGAATAACATCCAGTTCTCATTTGGGATGAGGCTCATGGAAGAGGACAGTGGGATATTTGACAATCTTGGACTGGGGGATGGGGCAAAATCAGGACTGTAGTTTGGAAAGTGGAAGTATGGTTTAACCCCTTCCTCACCAGTTTAATTGACATTGGGCATTTGTATCCAGTCATTAACCTGTCAGTCCACTGTAGATAATAGGGATCAGTTGCAACTGCAAGGGCAGTAAACAACTTACTCTTTTCTCAGCAGGGAGTTGCATGCACAACCACACTAATGAAAGGTACTTTTATCCAAATACAGGGCAAATTCGTCACACTCAGCACCACTTAGTAGTGATGGGCGACTTTATTCACCAGGGGCGAATTCGCGGCGAATTCCCGCGATTCGCCGCTGGCGAATAAATTCGCGAAACGGCAGCAAAAATTCACCGCCGAAAAATTAGCCAAAAAAAACGAGTCGCGCGTCGTGTTTGACGTGACGCATCGAAAACGACGCGACGCATGCCTAAAACGACGCGACGCGCTTGACGCGACATGCTTCAAAAACGACGCGCGACTCGTTTCGCAAATTTTTTCACCAATTCGCGAATTTCTCTGGAAATCCGCAAATTTTTCGGCGAAGCGAAACACGGGAGATTCGCCCATCACTACCACTTAGCCAAGCACAAATTGGTTACCTGTACGCTAATTCACTAATATGCAAAGATGCATGTCAGCAGCCAAAAGCTGGATAAATTTTCACTAGCGTGGGCGAGTATTTCATTTTTGCCTAGTGAAACTTTGCTAGCACTCTTGCGAGTTAATTAGAATAGGGCAGGTACCTAAAAGTCTTTAATGGTAATGTTGGTGGAAATGCTTGAAGTGGCCACTTTAAACACTTGTCCAATGAGTCATAATAAAGATAGAAGAGATCCTCTAATGCCCACCTTTAAGGGTAGGGACAGACAGGGAGATTCAGGGAGATTCTGTCGCCTGGCGTTTTTAGCAGGCGACAATCTCCCCAAATTTCCTTCCCCCTGTCTGTCGCTAGTAAAAGGGACAAAGCGCCAGCGCCTGTACACACGCTGCGCGGCGATTCCCGGAATCGCCCGAAGTTTCCTCACGAGGTATCTTGGGGCGAGTCCGGAAATCGTCGCGCAGCGTGTGTACAGGCGCTGGCGCTTTGTCCCTTTTACTAGCGGCAGACAGGGAGAAGGAAATTCGGGGAGATTGTCGCCTGCTAAAAACGCCAGGCGACAGAATCTCCCCAAATCTCCCTGTCTGTCCCTACCCTAAACAAATGTGATATGCCCCTCAAGTTAGTTTTAAAAAATTGTTCACACGTTAATCTTTAATTAATCTTTAATAGTTCAGACATTTGAAGGTAAAAAAAAAGGAAAGTTGCCAGCGTTTTTTACAACTTTAAAGCATTTCCAGCATACAGAATGTGATGCCACTGACATAAGATTGAGGAAGATGTAGCTTTGTTTTCTCAGTTTTTATGCTCTGAGGTGGCGAAGGAAACTCTGGTGAAAGAGGTGCCATTCAGTAAAATTGACATCTCAGTGAAATTGCGGAAAAAACGATTGTTCGCCAGACCGAAAATTCACCTGGCAATAGGGTGCGAACGAACGCTAGTGACTTGTTCTTGTTCTATGTTATGCATACATAGAGAGGAGAGAATAAAACAGCCCCATGTAAGATCTTTATAAATAATGAATATTTTTTATGTAGGACTCTAATCTGCATGTTTTGAAACTACTTCATGGTGATGCAAAATGAAACATACGATGGCGGCATGCTCACAGGAAGGATGAAAATATTCTGAAAACATGTACTGTTTCTAAAACATACATTCAGTTTATCTTCTAAAGTATAACTACCTTCATGGGGATTTGTTAGATTATTTTCTTTATGATTTGATGCCTTAGTATATTTAGCAATACATTATGTATGCTCTTTTCTCCAAGAGATCCCATGGTTCTGGTTTATTAAAGAAAATCTATCAATATTATTCATTTTCACCACAGTTTGTATGCCTTCACTATAATAGTGTTTCTCAATAAATCTATCCATTCTGTCTAAGACTGCCATCTTTTAAACTCTTATGAAGTGCATCATGTTCTCTATAAATGTCACAGGCAGACATTGTACACAATATAGTTTGGAAATTCGTTTTATAGCCTGTTGCTTTGGAATAAACCTGAGATCAAAGTAAAACAAAAAAGGTGTGTTGTTAAAAGAGAAAATGTTAATGAATAAACCATCACACACTTTATATGTAGTTGAAAGAGAATGTTAATTTGAACACCAGAGATGTGGGATGTATATACAATCCATTTTCTGTATAGAGGTGTTCAAGCCAAGTTTGGAATTGCAAACTGATTTGAAGTGGAAATATTATCATGGGACTCCATGCCAATTGTGTTTAATCATGAGAATCCTGATTTATAGTATGTTGCTTCACCAAAAAGTTGTACTTTTACAACACATGGAAAAAAGTTATTTTTCCATGAACTTTTTCTGTGATGCATGAAGAAATGATAATAATGCAAGAGAGGTTTTTTCACACTTTTTTCTACTTTTTTCCCCAACAAACTTAAATGCAGGGTGATATTCTAGTGCAGATTGGTGAAAATATTCACCACAGACAAAAATACAAATTATACCGCTAAACTGTACCAGGCAAAGAAATATGCTTATCCCTTTAATACAAAGAGGCCAGATTATCAAGGAAAAAAGCAGTACTGGTAAAAAAAAAAAGTTTTTTCTGCTACAGGTATGGGACCTATTATCAAAAATGCTTGGTACCTGGGGTTTTCCAAATAATGGATCTTGTAGGAAGCTGTAGGGTCAAGGTCCAGAATCAAGTTACACACAAGGATTCGGGCAATATCAAGGTCAAAGTACAGGCTAGGGTTCAAAAGGCAGGCAGAATGGGTTTATGGTCAAAGTTCAGGCAAGAAAACAGAGGCAAGGAAGTCCAGGAAAAAGAAATTCAAAAGAGTACCCAGGAATGTTAAAATAGCAAAACCTATACTTGGGCATCATTGTGGCGTCCTAAGCTTCCTTTTAAAAAGAGTTTGGCACCAATAACCTGCGCAGGCATTGTGATAGACGTGCTGTGCATCCGTCGTGGTGATGTCATGCGCGCACCGGCACTGCTACCCATGTGGCAGCAACGCCGGAGTGAATAGATGCGCCACCCGGAGCTCCTGGAAACACTATGGGCAGCGTTCGTGACAGTACTCCCCTCCCCACAGGAGGCCACTGGACGACCAATTCAGGGTTTTTGGAGAAACGTATTGTATAATTCTCTCACGAGGTGGGGAGCATAAACACGTGTTTCTCCCAAGAACATTCTTCAGGGCCAAAGCCCGTCCACTGGATGACATACCGGAGAGATCCCCTGGAAAGTCTAGAATCTAAGATCTTCTCCACTTCATACGCTTGTCGGATGTTCACAGAGAAAGCAGAAGGAAGAGACCGATCAGAAGAGAAGCAATTGGAGATTGTTGGTTTCACCAAGGAGACATGGAATACGCTGGGAATACGCATCTCTGGAGGAAGTTGTAGACGAACAGGACCAGGGTTGATTATCTCAGAGATGGAACCAATGAATTTTTGACCCAACTTGGGAGAGGGAATCTTTAGATGAATGTTCCTGGAACGGAGCCATACTTTATCGTCAACTTTATATGGGGGAGGGGATTTCCTTCTATGGTCAGCAAAAGTCTTAAACCAAAGTGCTTTTTTCTAAGTTAGACTTGCAGCCCAGACAGCAGACATATGGGCCATATGGGCCCACTTGTTCATGAGCGGCTGGGACATCAGACAGAAGGAAGTCTTAAAGGGATACTATCATGAGAATTTTTTTTTATTTCAAAATGCATCAGTTAATAGTGATTTTCCAGAAGAATTCTGCATTGAAATCCATTTCTCAAAAGAGCAAACAGATTTTTTTATATTCCATTTTGAAATCTGACATGGGGCTAGACATATTGTCAATCTCCCAGCTGCCCCAAGTCATGTGACTTGTGCTCTGATAAACTTCAATCACTCTTTACTGCTGTACTGTAAGTTGGAGTGATATCACCCCCTCCCTTTCCCCCACCCATCAGCCTAACAACAGAACAAAAGAAAATGCCTGCAGATGTTGACCGTACACTGACAAAAAGGAGATCTTCCAGTGGAAGTGTGACAAGCATGATTATGAGCGAATTCCACCCATGTGAGATCGGAATAATCATCCTGACAGAGGGAGAAGTGGTTTCTTAGAAATTGCTCTAGGGCTTGGTTCACTCTCTCAGCTGCCCCATTAGTTTGGGGATGATAGGCAGAGGAGAACTGGAGAGTGACAGTCAAAGCTTTTTATAAGGAGCTCCAGAACCTGGATACAAACGGGGATCCTCTGTCAGAGACTACTCTGCTGGGAAGCCATGCAGCTGGAAAATATACTGGATAAAGAGCTGAGACAACTCCACTGCAGAGAGTAGTTTTTGCAAGGGGTTAAAGTGTGCCATCTTGCTGAAGCGATCAATCACTACCCAAATGACAGTATGCCCTTTTGAGGGTGGCAACTCTACAATGAAGTCCATACCTCCTTGAACGAGAGGGAATGGGTATTGGTTGCAATAACCCGCTGGGGCAAGTGTGACTATATTTCATAGTGGCACAAATTGTACAGGCAGCCACAAAGTCTTTGACATCTTTACAGACAGTTGACCACCAGGCAAGATGTCGTAAAAGTTCAATCAGGACAGGGATGACCAGCAATGAATCTGTTGCAGAATGGGGAAACGTAACTCACTGGGTACAAATGACATTCCAATAGGAGTGTCAGCAGGAGCAGCAGACTGACTAGACAGGATTTGCCCAGCAAATTGGGGAAGCAATGAAGCAATGATTCTGGAAGGAGGAATTACTGGATCTTGCTCCTCAGGATGATGATCCACCAGAGTGAAGCTTCGAGATAATGTGTCCGCCTTCTGATTCTTGGTCCCAGGACAGTAGGTCAGGACAAAATTGAATCAGGAGAAGAACAGAGCCCACCTTGCTTTCCGGGGACTGGACAAATTCTAAGTTCTTATGGTCAGTGTAGATTGTGACCCGATGAGGAGCACCCTCCAAGAGATATTGCCGCTCCTCAAGAGCAAGCTTGACTGCCAGGAGTTCCTGATTCCGAATGTCATAGTTCTGCTCTGTAGGGGAAAACTTTTAAGAGAAGTAGGCACAAGGATGTAGATTCCCATCCAAGGAGTGTCGCTGAGAAAGAATAGCATCAGCCCCAACATCAGAAGCATCTACTTCAATGAAGAAGAGTAGGTGCAGTTCAGGATGATGACGTACAGAGGCAGAGATGAAGGCATCCTTCAGGGACTGGAAGGCCTCAAGAGCCACAGAAGACCAGGAATTGGGTTTCCCTCCTTTATGAATGAGGACAAGGATGGGAGCAATGCGGGAGGGGAACCCTTTAATGAATCGCCAGTTGTAGTTGGCAAAGCCAATTAATCTTTAAATCGCCTTGGTGCTTAAAGGAAGTGGCCACTTTAGAATAGCGGAGACCTTGGCAGGATTCATCTCAAACCTCTTAGGGGAAATAAAATAACCGAGGAATGGAATCTTAGGTACCACAAAGACACACTTCTCCAGCTTGGCAAAGATGGAGTTTTCCCTTAGGCGAGAGAGAACTTCCCTCACTTGAGAGCAATGGCTTTCCAAGTCTTGGGAAAATATTAGAATGCCGTCCAGGTACACGACTACCCACTTTCCCAGAATGTCTCGGAAGATGTCATTCACAAATTCCTGAAAGACGACGGGATATTGAAGAGGTCAAAGCGCATCACAAGGTATTCGTAATGCCCATCCTGAGTATTGAATGCAGTCTTCCATTCATCAACTTCTCGGATTCTGATGAGGTTATACACCCTGTTAAGATCCAACTTGGAGAAAATCTTAGCCCCTCTTAGCTGGTCAAAAAGTTCAGAGATAAGGGGCAAGGGGGTATCAGTTTTTCACAGTAATTTTATCAAGTCCCGAATGCAGGGGCATAAACCACCATTCTTCTTTTCAACGAAGAAGAAACCTGCCCCTGCTGGAGACGTAGAGGGACAGCTAAAACCCCACTGAAGATTCTCATGGATGTACTTTTTCATAGCGGCGGTCTCTGCCAGAGACAAGGGATACGTCCGACCACGAGGTGGAAATGTTCCAGGAAGGAGATCAACAGGGCAGTTGTACTTTCGATGAGGTGGGAGGAATTCTGCTGATTTTTTACAGAAGACATTGGAAAAATCTCAGTAGACAAGCAGTAAGGACTGAAGTTCCATAGAAGAGATGGTTACCCGGTGGAAAGGTGCAGCCGGTAAACAGTGGTCTTGGCAATAAGAGACTTGACTGGAGGATCAATCAATAGAGGGATTGTGGAGACGTAACCAGGGTAACCCCAATACAATCAGAGAGGAGGGACAAGAAAGGACAATCTCTCAGAGTGTAAAGTCCCAATTTTCAAAGGTAATTCCCCCATAGTCTGGGGGATCAATGCTGAAGATAACGGTCTGTCATCAATTGCCAACACCCGTAGAGGACAGGGCATAAGAAAGAGAAGGACACCATTCTCTTTGGCAAAGACAGCGTCCATGAAATTGCCAGCAGCCCCAGAGTCAAAGAAAGCTGAAACTTGGACAGTCTTATTGGGTAGATACTGGAACTGGTGATAGTTCTTTTGGAATGTTGGGGTGATACCACCCACAAGAGATATCCCAGAATTACCTTGGGGACGAGTTTCTCCTGTTCAGTAAGGCGAGCCTTTCAAAGTTGCATAGGTTGCACAGGAGGAACTGATGGCTGCTGGGCTGATGAAAGCAGCAAGGATCATTGAAAGTGGGTTGCCAGCAAAGGTAGAAACTAGTGATGGGCGAATCTCCCGCGATTCGCTTCGCCTAGAGATTCGCGAATTTCTAGAGAAATTCGCGAATCGGCGAAAAATTCACGAAACGAGTCTCGGGACAATTTTGTCGCGCGTCACGTCAACTTTGTCGCGCGTCGCGTCAACTTTGTCGCGTCGTTTTCGCCGCGCGTCGCGTCGTTTTCGTCGCGCGTCGCGACTGATGCACGACTCGTTTTTCGGCGAATTTTCGCCAAGTGAAATTTCGCTGGTGATTCGCGAATTTATTCGCCAGCGGCGAATCGCGGGAATTCGCCGCGAATTCGACCTAGGCGAATAAATTCGCCCATCATTAGTAGAAACCTCTTATTGTGATCTTTGTCCGCTTGGTGCTTTCTTTGAGGAGTGTCCACCTTAACAGCTAGAGCAAAAAGATCTTTCCAACGAGAAGGCAACTCACGGGAGTCCAGATCATCCTTCAGGCAGATAGAGAGCCCATTGTAAAAAGTGGCATGGTAGGCCTCGTTGTTCTAGCCTGTGTCAGCAACCAACGCGCGGAACTCTATGGCATTTTCAGGCACAGTACCAGTCCACTGACGAATCTGTGTGTGAAGAAGCAGAGGCAGCCCAACTGGAAGCATCAAATTTGGAATTGTCAATCAGGAAATCCTGCTTCTCCCATAGAGTAGATGCCCACTCTAAGGCTTTTCCAGTCAGGCGGGTAATAATGTATTTAGCATGTTCCAAAACAAACTGATTAGGTAGCAGCATGAACTGAATTTTGCACTGATTCCAGAACCCTCTGCAAGCCTGTGGATTACCACCATGGAGAGAAGGTGCCGGTATATGTGGATCGGATGTGTGTGGAGAAGACATTGGAAGTGGAGCTGAAGCGGATGTTGGAGCCAGAGAAAGAGTAGACAAATTGTCCAGAATGGCTGTAACAGCAAGGCCAAAATTAGTCTGCTGAGCTTTGTAAGATTCCAGCCAATCTGCGGAGCTCTCGTCCGACATATGGCGTAGCTTCCTCAGTACGGTCCATGGCCCAAGTATAATGTCAGGGGGCCTATCGACTCCTCTGGGAAATTGTCAGGACGAAGCTGTAGGGTTAAGGTCCAGGAACAATGTACAGACAAGGGTTCAGGCAAACTGAGGTCAAAGTCCAGGCTAGGGTTCAAAAGGCAGGCAGAATGGTTCAAGGTCAAAGTTCAGGGAAGGGCTCAAGTCCTGGAAACAGAAATTCAAAAGAGCACCCAGGAATGTTAAAATAAAACCTATACTTGGGCACCATTGTGGAGTCCTAAGCATCCTTTTAAAATGAATTTGGTGGCAAAAACCGATGGACATGCTGTGCTTCCGTCACCGGGCAGTGACGTCATGCACATGCTCATAGTTACATAGTTAAATTGGGTTGAAAAAAGACAAAGTCCATCAAGTTCAACCCCTCCAAATTAAAACCCAGCATCCACACAAACACACATCTCCACTCTTTCACACAAACCATATATGTCCATAGCTATACTAACCATAGAGTTTAGTATCAAAATAGCCTTTGATATTATGTCTGTCCAAAAAATCATCCAGGCCCCTCAACAGAATCAGCCATCACAACATCACCCGGCAGTGCATTCCACAACCTCACTGTGACTGTGAAGAACCACCTACCCTGCTTCAAATGCTCTTACCGGCACCACTACCATGGGAGCCGCCATTTTGGGAAGGAAGCCGGAGTGAATAGATGCGCCACCAAGAGCACCTGGTAACACTCCAGGCGGTATTCATGACACTTTTTGATACCTTTTGATTTACTAACAAATCATGTAAATGTTTAATAAACCCAATAGGCTGGTTATGCTTCCAATATGGATTCATTATTAGGGATGAGCAACATTGTTTGCAAACTTTAGATGCAAAAATGATACCCATAGATTCCAATAGGTGAAAAACATTGTTGCACGTCAAGATGATAGATCCTATACCTGTAGCTAATCTGTTGTCATAAACTTCTATTGAAACTCTCCATCCTTTAATTGTCAATTTATTTTGACAACTTTTTGTGTTTTCTCAAGTTTTATTGATTGGTGGCTCACAGCATCAATATCTATTGGACGGGTTTTAAAATCCTTTGGATATTGGTCTAAGGGCCCTGCTGTAATTCAAGCGGCCAAGCAATAGGACAAGACAGGTCAGTCAAGAGATTCATTTTTAGTGTGTGGCTTGTTTCTATACCATAAGCATACTAATGACCCTTTTTTTGCATGTTTTATTCTGTTTTTGCTTTATTAGCATCGTGTACAATTAAACAACTTTCAATATTGAGCCATTCTTCTTCTTCAGAGAAGTGCTTACTACTTGTTTTTCTTCCCGCATTAAAAGCTGTGGTGTGACTTTATGTTATGGCAGGTCTTTCTCCATGGAGACTATGCACAGCTGGAACTTATTTATTTAACTTTAAAAAATATTGACCTCTTTATTTCAGTTTTTATGTCAGAAAAGGTATTCAGCAAATAACGAATAAAAAAAATACAAGTATGAAGTAGGACACAAGATTACAAATTGAAGATAAAATTATTGAATATAAGGTAATAGCTGTCATGCCAGAAGTGGATCTAAATGATAAGGAGGTCTTAGTAGTTATATATAGGTGACATGAATACAGAATGACCCTTCTGATACTTTCCCATTGTCTGTGTGGCTTGTTCTAAATGCATTTATCCTAGGGCAATAGCACTACCCCCTGTTTCTCAATAGCATACTTAGTTCCAGCCCTGATACTTGCATTAATGTTATCCAGAATTCTCAGGAATCTTCATACCTTAAGTCTGCTAAAAAATCATTTAAACATTAATTAAACCTGAAATTATCTTTTGTCCTTAAAGGAACAGTTGGGTGACAAACAAAAACTGGGTAAACAAGTAATATGTACAAAATAAAAATATAGTTACATAGTAACATAGTTAAATTGGGATGAAAAAAGACAAAGTCCATCAAGTTCAAGCCCTCCAAATTAAAACCCAGCACACACACACACACACACACACACACACACACACACACCCGTACACACAAACCATATATGCCCATAGCTATACTAACTGTAGAGTTTAGTATCAAAATAGCCTTTGATATTGTGTCTGTCCAAAAAATCATCCAAGCCCACTTTGAAAGCATCAACAGAATGAGCCATCACAACTTCACCCGGCAGTGCATTCCACAACCTCACTGTGAAGAACCACCTACGCTGCTTCAAACAAAAGTCCTTTTCTTCTAGTCTGAAGGGGTGGCCTCTGGTGCGGTGATCCTGTTTATGGGTAAAAAGGTCCCCTGATATTTGTCTATAATGTTCTCTAATGTATTTGTAAGGTGTAATCATGTCCCCTCACAACCGCCTTTTCTCCAGAGAAAACAACCCCAACCTCGACAGTCTACCCTCATAAGTCTTCCATTCCTCTAACGAGTTTAGTTGCATGTCTTTGCACTCTCTCCAGCTCATTTACATAACTCCTAAGGACTGGAGTCCAAAACCGCACTGCATATTCCAGATGAGGTCTTACTAGGCATCTGAAGCATAATTATGTCTTCATCCCTTGAGTGTATGCCCTTTTTTATGCAAGACAGAACCCTATTTGCTTTAGTAGCTACAGAATGACACTGCCCAGAATTAGACAACTTGTTATCTATAAAAACCTCAAGATCCTTCTCACTTAAGGAAACTCCCAACACACTGCCATTTAGTGTATAACTTGCATGTATATTATTTTTGCCAAAGTGCATAACCTTGCATTTATCAACATTGAACCTAATTTTCCATTTTTCTGCTCAGTTTCCCAACTTAGACAAATCACTCTGCAAAGTGGCAGCATCCTGCATGGAACCTATAGCTCTGCACAATTTAGTATCATCTGCAAAAATAGAAACCATACTTTCAATGCCCACATCCAGGTCATTAATAAACAAGTTGAAAAGCAAGGGACCCAGTAAAGAGCCCTGCGGTGCACCACTAACAACACTAGTCCAATTAGAACATGTTCCATTTACCACCACTCTTTGAAGTTTATCTTTTAGCCAGTTCTCTATCCATTTACAAATACTATGTTCCAGGCCAACATTCCGTAATTTAACCAGTAACTTTCTGCATGGCACTGTATCAAATGCTTTAGCGAAGTCTAGGCAAATCACATCCACAGCCATCCCAGAATTGAGGTCCCTGCTTACCTTCTCATAAAATGAAATTAGGTTAGTCTGGCAAGATCTATTACGCATAAAACCATGCTGGCACATACTTATAGTATTGTTATTTGCTATGAAGTCCAGTATCCTACCCTTTATTAATCCATTGAAAGGCTTTCCTACCACCGACGTCAGACTGACTGGCCTAAGTTTTGAGGCAGAGAATGGGATCCCACATTAGCAATTCGCCAGTCTCTCTGCACCATGCCAGACCTCAATGAATCCTGAAAAATTAAGTAGAGAGGTTTGGCAATCACAGAGCTAAGCTCATTAATTACCCTGGACCTTTGTTTATCTTAACATGTTCTAGTCTCTTTTGAATTTCAGCATGTGTGAACCATGCATCATTAGATGAATTATCAGAATTGGGACTATTAATAAGGAAATCTTCATTAGCTGGTTGCTCGTTTGTGTAGACAGACAAAAAATATGCATTCAGAATCTGAGCTTTTTGCTTGTTCACATCAACCAGCTGACCCCCATCTAATAATAAAGGTCCTGCCCCTTGCTGTTTCCATTTTTTACTATTATTATATTAAAAAAATTATTTTGGATTCTTTTTACTGCTTACTGCTATATCCTTTTCCTTATCGATTTTAGCTTGCCTGATGGCTTTTTTTGCTTTTTTGCATATGTTTATTGTATAGTTAGTTATCCAGAAATGTAATGTATAAAGGTTGGAGTGACTGGATGTCTTACATAATAGAACAGACCACACCCTCCTGCTTTTCAACTCTTTAACACTGAGTTAGCCAGCAACATTAATAGGGGCCAAATGGGACAAAACTGTTCAGTGAGTTTACAATTTATACTCATCATGCAGGTCAGATTCAAAGCAGACAGTTATGATTCATATGCCCCCCTTAAGTCACTGATTGGTTACTGACTGGTAACAAATCAGTGGAAATCAAGAGAGCAGCAAAGCAGTAAGTAGTGTTCAGGCTTTATGTTAGATTTGTGGCTAAGTAACTATATTGAAAAAAAAAATCTATTTTTTACAGCCCAGTTTGTATTTGTATACTGAACAATTCCTTGAAATAAGGATTAATTATATAAATTACACTGTACTTTTTTATTATTACAGTTAAAAAGGACATTTTAAAAAAAAAATCTGAATTATTTCATTAAAATGGACTCTATGGGATATGGCCTTTCTGTATAACAGGTTTACAGATAATGGATCACATGCTTTTAACATCACCTTTACATCAACAGTGCAGTGTATTTTTTTTAAATTCATTTTGGGATAGATATAAAATAAGACTGCTTCATGACCAGCCTTCTTCTACATGCATGAATATAAGGTAAATTGGGAAGGCCCAGATGCCATAATATATTTCTGCAGTCAATCCTTTACAAATAATGCCATTATGACAAACAGTGTATGCGTAATCTAATAATTGTTAGTGCTGTTACTCTATCAGTATGCTGTTCAGCCATTAGAATCCCGTTATCATTTGACAATAGAGTCAGGACTTAACAATATAATTGCACAACAGTTCCATTAGGATATCTCAGTGGCATTATGATAATATAATCCAATAATAATCTACTAACTGATAACACATCACCATTATTAAATCATAAATTCATTAGGCCATGCCCATCCCACTATAACCGCACTACTGTTTAAAATCCTTGGTTTTTTTTAGGTTTCCTATATCTCCCTATTATTTGTCCAAGTTATGTCATTGTGACTGTATAAGTTTTGTCAGCTATAAAGAACTTCAGAAAGGGAAGAGATTGTCTTAATATTGTTCTATAGTCTCATAATGACTGTATACACTGTACAGTGAATAAAGTGTCCATTCTTGAAAAATATAAGGATATTATAAGTTACCGAAGAGTAAGAGGATATTATAAGTTACCACGACCATATTATAATGGTATTATATCTGAGCGATTATTATAGCCACATTTGTGTTTGCTAGTTTCCTTGTCTAACTGTCTAGTTTCTTCAGGTGCTGTGACTATCGCAACCTCAACTAAAAACGATATGCCCTTTGTTGTCCTTTGTCATAGCTCTGTAGCTTGGTGGTTTGTTTATAGAAGACAAAGGAGGTACTTTACTTTATTGTGCTTCCTTCCTTCCTTTCTTTCCTCCCTCCCATTTCCCTCCATCTATAACGGAAGTGCCTGAAGAGGCGGAAAGACCCGAAAGTCCCGAAAGGAGCCGACACTGAAGTCCTGAAGCGGCGAAAATACCCAAAGTCACGAAAGGAGTCGACACTGATGTCCTGAAGCGGCGAAAAGAACCGAAGTTATGAAAACAGTTTTAACTGAAGTACTGAAGCCACGAGTTCAATTCTACTGACACCAATGTGGGTTTTTTTTTTTTAAATCCCCTGGCCACCAATGTTTTATTTTAATACTTTATAGGCCCCTGCACAAATATTTTTTAAATATTATTTGGAGCCACATTTTTTTAACTTGTAAGGGGGACCCTGGCGCCAATGTTTTTTTCAAAAATATTTTTGGGGCCCCAATTTTTTTTTAATTTGTGAGGGGGGCCCTTGGGGCCAATGTTTTTTTTTTTAAATATTTTTTGGGGCCCCAATTTTTTTTTTAATTTGTGAGGGGGGCCCTGGTGCCAATGTTTTTTTTTTTTTAATATACTTTGGGGCCCCATTTTTTTTTTACTTATTAGGGGGGCCCTGGCACCAATGTTTTTTTTATATATTTTTTGGGACCCCAATTTTTTTTTTTTAACTTGTAAGGGGGGCCCTGGTGCCAATGTTTTTTTTTAACTTATAAGGGAGCCGTGACCATCAATATGTGTGGGGGGTGGTTACTTTTTTAGTGCTGATATCTGTGTGGTCTTTTAACTTTGATGTGGAGTAGGCCCTGTGATTTCTAATGGTGGCCCTGCTAGTTGCTAGACACTTTGAAGAATGCAACAACAGGACTTCCTCATTTCTAAAAGTCATAGGTATAGATAGAGTAGTTCCTAGCATAAGAGGTGGAAATATCCATTCTGAGTTACTTAAAATAGAAACAAAGTGGATTTTCCACTTAGGGACTAGGCAGCCTTTTGGTCTGAATTTTGACTTTGATGTTTCCTGCTACACATAGTGGTCAGTGCCCTTTCTCCTGTTTCCCCTTTTATTCATATATTGTATTGTATCTTTTTATTCTGACATCACTGCTCTTGGTGTGAAATTCAAATATTTAAAGGTGCCTTATCCTTTTGTTCATTACCCAACATAGTTCCTGGGTGTGCTTATTGTCCAGTTTTCCTGTTCTTGACCCATGTCTTTCCCTGCTCTCTGCTGATTCGCCTGACCCAACCATTTTCTGTTTTCGGACTATTCTTCATGATCCTGATTCTGTAATGTGCCGACAGTCTGGTTATTTACCATGGTCTGCATACTTGACTATGCTTTGCTCTAACCCCAACCTCCTTTCCCACTTTATGGTTCCTTTGTCTGCCTTGAACTCTCACCTTGGATCTATAATTTAAGACCTTGTGACATCTGAGTAGCAGTGGGCTCTACTTGAAATGAAAAGCAGCTGCTATAGACCTTGATACCTTGGTATCTGTTCTGGGATTTGGGATAACTAATTTTTTGGTAAAGAAGCTGCACTTTCTAAAACAAAGTACAGGTTTGTAGCAATGTATGCAAATATGTTTCCTAGCCTCTCATGGAGAAATTGATTAAATTGATGATATGACTTGTTATGAATAGTGATGGGCGAATTTATTTGCCAGGGGCGAATTCGTGGCAAATTCCCGTGATTCGCCGCTGGCGAATAAATTTGCGAAACGCCATGGAAAATTAGTCTGGCAAAAATTAGAAAAAAGCGAGTCGCACGTCGTTTTTGACGCGACGAAAAACACGCGACGTGCATTGAAGACGACGCAACGAAAACGGCGCGAGTCGAAGTTGACGCGCCGCGCGTCAAAAACGTGCCAAGACTCGTTTTCGCCAATTCGGCGAAGCGAAACTGGGTAGATTCGCCCATCACTAGTTATGAAGAATATGGGTGTAAAAAAGTACTACATGGTGGCAGTTAACAAGCTTATGAAAGTGCCTACAACAAAATATACATAAGCACATAGATACCTAAGGACCGCCCAGGGGTACGTCACAAGATTTTTAATTCTTGCTACTTCTGGCAATGATCAAGATGCTACTTTTTTCCTCTTAAATATTGAGTGAAAAGTGTGCTTTAATTAATATGTTGCATTTGAGGTGGACCTGTGCACAGCTTCTGCTGCCCCCACACTCTTTAATATTAAAAGTGTGCTCATCCATAAGTGCCAGTCAATACAAAGAATTAATGTATGCAGCTCTTTAAGGCTCAACTATTTTTTAACCATTTGTCAGTATCACTTTAAGCATTATTGCATGGAAAAATAAGCTATGACACGGTTCATTATTATATAAAAGGCATTGTTTCATGGGTCCCCATAATTGGACAATAGCTATGATTGTTTTTGAAGCTAACGTGTAGGTCTGGTTGAATCAATCGCTTCTCATCCTTTTGAGTTGCTGTATTGTTTATGCAAAAATCCTGCAGTTTTGATCTGCTAATTTCTCTGATTGTATGACTCACACCTGGTTACTGCTTGATGGACACTGATCTGTTCAGACATACTATATAATTTAATTCCAAAGTGCAATTAACTGCTAACAGATTTAGCCACATTTTTACAAAATGCTTAATTACACGTCATTTTTGGGTTTTTTTATTGCCTAATTGCAAGACAAACTCCCTAAAAATGAAGAACCTGAGCCACAATGAATATACATTTTATAAGTATTTTGCATTTTATAGTGCTGTACAAACAAGAAGAAGAAGAAGAATGTGAAATAACGGTAAGATAACTCATTCTATATAAATATACTCAAAGGAAATAAACAATGCAAAAGCATTTGACAATCAGTGTGGAAATAAAGCTGCATTCTTTGGTATATGTAGTGCTAGCTAGGACACAGCCATCACTATTCAGTCACCTGCAAAGATTTGGATCTTTAAAGATCTGGATTCTTTGCTCGCTATTCAGATTGGTAAAAGAACACCAGAGGTGCAGTACACTGGACACAATGGACAATGAAAATTAAAACCCCAGTTATAACCTTAGAATGGGTCACCATCGCAATGCATATAGGTTTTTATGCTTGGGAAGCTAGCAATAACGCTATTCTGTGCTTGAAACTTCATATAAAACATGCATGTAAAGGGGTTAAAATAAACAATTAATTTTATAGTATAAATAGTTAGCAACATGTAGGTGTAGACAGCAGGTGGGGCTAAGTCCACTTGTGAGCCTATATAAGATAGTGGCTTGCTGAGGCACTTTTTCTGGCCTATAACATCTAGAAGCATCATCAGACAGAAGTGGCCAGCTCCCTTGGGAAGGTTTGTACTGTTAGGGCTAGCTAGTGGCTAGTAGTAGCAATTGAGCTCACTGTAGGAGTGAAAGCTAGAGGAGGCTAGTGAGCACAGACAGCCTGTTGTCTCAGCAAGGAGCAATAGTTGGGCTAGAGCCCTGAGGTGAATGTTAGAGACTTGAGTGTTCAGGTATAGGTCAGTGGAGAGCCTGTGGAAGAGCTTGGGCATTGAACAACAGAGAATTGGGGGTAAGACATCCTTAGCAGAAGTCTTACCAGTCTTACAACAGTGTATCCTACAGGACAATGACCCTGGAGGCTTCAGATAGGAAAAAGCTGTGGTATTTGAGTAATGAGTATTGTGTGACAAATGTCCTTGTTAGCAACCAGAGTCCCTATCTGACCTGCATGCTGTGCCCTGCAAGAGGCTGTACAAAAATAAAGTGTTTGAGTTCATCATATTTATTGTCACTGTGAATTCTTTGGGCAACAAAGGCCTCATACATGAACATGTAGTGATATGCGCTCACTAGCCTTGAGTGGCCCTGTTTCCCTTTCACCTGAGAGAGTGCTGATCACTATGTCAAGAAACATCTTCAGGGACATCTGCTGTTGACTTCTATATGACCTGGACAGATTTGAGATGGCGTATTTTCAGATTTTGATTTTTATTGGCTTTAAACCTTCACCAGAAAAATTCAATTTGCAATTGTTTTTCATTTTTCTATTATTTGTGGTTTTTGAGTTATTTAGATTTTTATTCAGCAGCTCTTCAGTTTGCAATTTCAGCAGTCTGGTTGCTAAGGTCCACATTACCCTAGCAACCATGCACTGATTTAAATAAGCAACTGGAATGTGAATTGGAGAGGGTGTGAATGAGTAAAAGAGGAGCATTTAAAATAAATGTGTAGTCTTATGAAGCATATGTTTTTAGATGGGGGTCAGTGACCCCCCATTTGAAAGCTGGAAAGAGTCAAGAGAAGAAGGTAAATAATTAAAAAACAATAAAAAAAGAAAAAATGAAGACCAATTTATGTTATTTAAATTTTCTTACATTTAAAACTACCCCTATAATAAACTGGGTTAGATAAGCAGAAATCTGTTACACAGGGAGATATTTTGTGAACTGGTTAAATGATTAACTTTTAGACTGTTATAGATGTTTTTAAATAAAAAAAATAATTATTTATCAGAGGTTCTAATTATTAAGCCCTTTCTAAACTAGGGTGTATACTGCATCTTTAAGCAAGGGAAATCAATAAAAAAATTTGGGCGAAATAAAGACAAAGCGTTATCACAGCACTGTGGCCTAGAAAGTTCCTGCAAAGGCAACCTTCATACTGCATATAAAAATGGATTTTATTCAGCAGGTAAAAAAACAGCTCTGTTTATGCATTAACCATGACTTTAATGTAATGAACAGCTTTGTATACAATTAAATAAAAAGGCATTTACAGAAAAGGACAACCAAATTATCAATTAGAATAGACAATTTGACATTTAACAATCTTTGTTTAGAACATACTATATAATAAATATATTGTTTTTTATGTCACATATTTTGTGTTTTGGGTTAGTTTACGTACAAGAACACAAGGCAATTTTACCCCAGCACTGATAGAATGTCTTTACTCTATAGGTGATCAGGTTATAAAGGTTCTTGCTGAGGAAAATTGTGACAGTTCAAGACTATCGAGCTAAAAAAGTCCTTTGTATTTATTGCACATATACATATATATGTGTATATATATATATATATATATA
>CM044433.1:19302643-19322393 GCA_024363595.1 Xenopus borealis | reverse complement strand
CAATATATTTAAGACATTTTGTGCATACAGCTACTAAAAAATGTCTTACCCTTTAAACAAAACAAGGATTGTTTGTGTGTTTTACTTTGAAAGCAGCAAGTAAGTTGCAGGTAAAACTCTTTGTCCCTTTGTAAAATGTGTAATGAAGCAATAGAATTCTTAATGAATCAGATGCAATTTGAGAATAGGACTGGCCAGATCTGGGATGACTTTGAGGTCGTTGGCCTAGATATATTGCAATATATGGACAAACAATCCCTGTTTTGTTTAAAAGGTTAGGCATTTTTTAGTAGCTGTATGCACAAAATGTCTCAATGTCTTAAATATAATGATAATAGGTTGAGTGCAGAGGACCTCTAGTATTTGACTATATACTGTATATATGGACGATGGTCTCAAGGCAGACCGAAATGTTTGAATAAATAAACTTTTTCTTTTTATCAACATATTTTAAGTCCTGTTAGTGCCTAGCTTTTATTCTATATGACTTTCCTGCAGTGTGCAACCAGGCTTTTTCTTTAGTAAGTGAATGCAGCTATTTATATATATATTTATATAAATACCTGCTAGTTACTTAGCTCTGTTTCATTTTCTGCAATAAATTGCTACTTTTATGACACCTAAAACCTTGTGAGCTTTTCTTTAAAAAAAATGGATTCTGCAAAAGCAAAAACAAAATCCAGCACTAAGAAAAAAATAGCAATCAATAGCAGAAAATGCATTTAAGTTAAGGAATTCACTTTTTGTTTTTTCTACAGTCGATTATACCGGAAGAACAGTCAGAAATATGATACTGCTTCAAAGGCAAATTCTAGTTTATAATCATTTATTTATAGTTAGTGTTAATTCATGCAGTGTGTTAGTACTAAAGCCACTTCCTTTCTCAACAACATTGCGTGGTGATCTATCCATTCCCATTTCTGCATGCACTGAATTATAAAGAATGAAGTGAGGGTGGTATAACACATCCGGGTCATCAATAAATGAGAATAGGGGAAAAAAGCTTTTTTATTAATGGAATCTGATGTTAAGAGAATAATTTAGAAATGATAGTCTTTTTTGACTAATGCAAAATTAATTTCATATGGCGTATAGTAAAATTGTGAACTAGATTGTGGGTCTTAATGGAAAAATCCAAATATATTTATGTATTAAATGTGTATTTCTATTCAATCATCATGTAGACATTCAAGTATTTTTTCAACTAAATTTTTTATTAAACCTCCAAAGTATTTTAATAGATGGCTATATGGGGCAAACTAATAATTTTTAAATCATTTTTGCAGTTTCTGGTCCTAGAACCCAATCTACAGTTGTTTGTCCTACAGTACTCTGCTACTTGTCCTTCTGTGCTTCGTCTCCCAGTTAATGACCTGTTGTAAGAAAAGACAACTTACCTGGTGGGCAACAGGGACGCCTGTTGCGCCGCCATCGGCGGGGACGCCCGCCTCGTGGTTCTAATCCGCCATCCTAGGGGCGCACGCTCGCGTCTCGTCGCCATTTATTGACGCGCGTCGAAGTTGACGCGCGCCGAAGTTGACGCGCGTCGAAGTTGACGCCGGCGTCAAAGTTGACGCAAGCACGTATTGACGCTCCTTTGGCGGGAAAATTAGAGTTTAAAAGGCCAGCTCCTTCAGTAGCAAACTGCCCGTGATAGGATTTGTTTCCTGGTGCTTCTGAGCCTTGTGCGTCTGAATTATCCTGTTTATATTGTATCCTGTGTTTGACCCGGCTTGTTCCTGACTATTCTGAAATCCGTATTCTGACCCCTGCCTGTACTTCGACTCCGATTCCGTCTCACCCCTCTGATTGATTACCCGGTTTGACCCTTGCCTGCCTGACTACCCTAGCTATCTACCTGCCTCGACCCGGCCTGTCTGACTACGAATCTGCCAACTCCTGTCTGTACCGTGACCATTGGCCTTATAGACTCTATTTACAGTCGTGCCCCACTGCCAGCCAGAACCCCTGCTTTGCACCTCTCGTATAAGTCCAGGTGGCATCTGAGTAGCTGAGGGCTCCTCCCGAAGCCAAAGGCGGCCACACTACTGGTGAAGCACGAGCCGAGATCAGGGTGCTTGGCACTTGTTCTGGTATTGGGTGCCGACCGTGACACCTGTCCTGAGTTGGTATCACTACAATGAGATAAGTTCCAAGTGTTTCCCAGGTTTTTTAGGTATATCAAAGTTACAGCAGTCTCTATATTCTTTATTGTACAGTGTTCCAGGTTTTCTGATTAACATCATCCAGGAGCAGGATGAAAATTTTAATATTAGATACAGTATATAAATATATACATATATATATATATATATATATATATCCTTTTGCAGTGTTACAACAACATTATCATTATTAACCTATTCATCTGTATTTTCAGATTGTCCCACTGCCCATTTCTATTTTCTGCCTGTAGCTGTTCATATGATTTAAAGCCATAACCAGTGGAGTGTGTCACAACTTCATCTCCCATGGTAAATTTGTCTGCAGATCTGTGCTTATTTTTCTTATTTTTCCAGTGCCATTATGACATCAGAATTCCTTTGACAACAGCATTGTCAGTCTCTGCTGATTGATCAGGATTATTAAAATGGCCAGCTGTACCTTTCCCTTCAGCTACTTCATCCATGCCTGTCTAGGTACTTCTAAAGCAACTGAAGAAAAACTAAATATATGACAACAATATGACATAGTATGATCATTGATGTTAATTATTTATAAGAATCCAAAGCAATACAAAATGCAAAAATGCATTACTTAACATTTTACACAAAGATTGTGTTCAAGGAGGCATGACTTCAGTCCCACGTTGGTAGAAAGGAGGAATCTATTTGAAGGAATTATACATTTTATGTACCCAGCAGACTCTGAAAAAAAAATGTTTAAAGAGATAGATAGATGATAGATAGACTACAGTTCTAAACTATTCTTGCTCATAATGCTTGCAAACCTTAAATGCATATGAGAACTGTTGGTTGGTCCTACTTAAATATATCATCAGGGAACCCTTATGAGACCTACAAGTTAACTACCCACCTATCTGGAAGCAGATGACAGATGAATTAGTGATTGTTGGAAGGATCATTTATTTTAAATTACTTGCATGTATTCAAATTGGGATATATTATAATGCAGGCTTGTTATGAGCTCCCTGTGGACTGGATAGAAAATGATAGCCCTAAGACCAGGTATTACACCTTTGTAATTTTCATTATTTATCTGTTACATTTTAAGACTTTATTAATTGATCTCGGGAGGAGGAAGTTATACAGGGCAAGCCAGTGATTACTTATTCTGTACTCATTAAATCCTCACCCAAGTGTCTGGTCATAGCTTGAGTTGTGTACCTTTGTGCTAAGACAATATAAGTTCTCAAGTAAAGCTAACAAGTTATTAACACACCAAGAGTTATATGATGATTTTCTTTAAGTTCTTTTTTGTACTCTGTTATTCATATTACACACACAAAATAAAATAGATCGCACTCAACATAGTGGGGCAAATGCCTGGGTGCACAAAAAGTCACATACAGAAAAAGGTTTGGCACAGCACATTAATTATTTCTTCTTCTTTATTATCAATTCTCATGTAGATACATAAAAAAAAACATCAAATTGTGTGAGGTTCCCATAGGCTTCTGTTTAATTTATTTACACATCTTGAAAATTCTTGAATAAGTTCCCTAACTGTCTATGTTTCAAAAATGAAAATCTGGTGTGCACGTCACTTGAATGGATCTTACCTCTAAGTTCCCAATGTGTTTGCATGTTGACCATGGATATATTTATATAAATATGATCACAGATCACAATGTATAAATATATATATAATACACACATATTATATATTATAAAGAAATAACACAAGAAAGTCTCCCTCAGGTAACATGCTTGTAAAAAAATACAAGAAAATTGAAACCTTGCATAAAAATCTAAACCTGCATGAAAACAGTTTTTTTCCCCACAGTGAGTTGTAATACCTTTTGATTAAATGTACTTGAGTCAAAATGTGCTCTTTGCACTTCTGTAAAATTGTGCTTGGTACTACTCAGTCCTTTCTGCCTTCTGCTCTGTGAATTGGGCGAACGTTTCTGCCTTTGATAATCTATCCATAATTGTGTGCAATTGTAGGCCAGATGTCTTTTATTCTTGATTCTACAGAACTCAGTAAATAAGGTGATGATATTTGGCCACATCCATTTTAAAGACACAACCCTTGTGGGCACAAAGCTGATTCTCTGGATTACTATAGGTTTACTGGCATCGTTCATAGCTGCAACTTCGAAACCTTCTTGCAGAAACATTAAATATGAAGTAGTGGAGTAGGTAGAAGAACTTATTATGACAATTATTATGCTCATGGGATATATGAATGTGTGTTTTCAAACCTGCCTGTTCATTGTGACTCAATGGTGACTTTTTTTAGCCAAACAAAATGGAAATATGACTATGTTTATTATAATATACACAAACTGATTATTACTTAGAATGACTTATGCTACAGCTATATCATTATACCATTTAACTGTGAAATTACTGGCTAACCTTAATTATGCCTGGTAAACCCATGGAAAATACATTCTGGACTATTCTGTTTTGGAGGAAAATGTTATAGTATAGTTAGTATGAATGCATGTAAAGTATATGTTTAATAGCCTCCTCCTTTTGATGCTACATTTCTTGGGGATCTGTCCCTTCCCAGTGCTGTAACCACTGAATTATTAAAAATAATGAGAGGGTGACATATCACTTCCGGGTCATGAATAAATGAGAAGAGGGGAAAAAAGAAATTTCAATAATGTTAGCTTGCTGGTAATGGAATAATTTAAAAGTGATACTGCAATTTGAGTCATGCAAAATTAATTTCTTGTGACAGGTAGTATGAAACAGACTAGTTTTAGATTGAAAAATCTCACATGAAACATGTATTTGATACCCAAAGTTTATTTTCTTTATTTAATTTAAGCAAGTTAAGCATGTATAATGCCTTACAAGTATTGAAATAGAAAACCTGTTTTTTCCTTGGGCTGTCAGGTTGGATAGAGCCTTAAACCTGAACAAATATCTGCTGCTGGGGCCCTGATCTTCACAATCCCTAACTCTTATAAATCCAATTCCACACGTTTGTAAATAGACATTTGTCGCCTCCATCCTATCTCTCCTCATCAAGCTATTCTTCTAAGAAGTATTCTCTTACCATGAGGTCGGAAGCAAGGGCAAGAAAACAATAAAGAATAATAAGGAATGTTTATTTGTTCAGGTAGGGGATCCATTATCCAGATATTGTAAGGCTATCTCCCATACACTCCATTTTAAAACATTTTTTATTTTAAATTTTTTTTACTTTTTTTTAATTAATTAATTTGTTAAAATTATTTTCTTTTTCTCTGTAATAAAAACAGTTTCTTGTATTTGACCCCAGCTAACAATCCTTGATGGAAGCAAAGCAATCCTATAAGGTTTAATTATTGTTCAATTTTTTTTTTAGTAGACTTGTGGTATGGAGAACCAAATTACAGACCTCTTATCCAGAAAACACCAGTTCCTGAGAATTTTGGATAACAGGTCCCATACCCGTACAATCACATCCTCCCCCAAAAAGGAAATTGCTTATACTTTTAATTTAATAATAAAGTTACATTTTCCACCTTTGTAACCATAAATATTGTAAATACTAATAAAATTTTGGAAGATAGATAAATATGCAAAGTACACAGAGTTTATGTGCCATGTGGTAAGAGACAAATGGGGTCCCTGCACTATAGAGCTTACATTCTAAGTGGGGGGATCACATACAGTCACAAATAGGATAAATGCACAAGTTTAAGACATTGTCCCTTAAGTGCCAGACTAATGTTCTTGTATTCCAAAAGGTGGAACCTGAGTTTTTTTATTGAAGAGATTGAGAGAGACTATTTGTTCCTGTTTTTTAGCTATAATTTATCTGTCCATTTTGCAGGATTAAAAAGCAGATTAAAGTTTCCTATAATGGGTGGTACAGTTTTGCTGCATTCCTTTAAAAAATAGAATAATTTTCACATGAATACCACTGTGGCTGTACTAAAAGCATTTAACTATGTAGCTACGCACAGCTAAACTGCTAGTCAGCATTCTTTTCTTATCTGCTGCCTTCTTTTGACTACTTATTTTTCAAAAATAGACATGCCACAGCTATCCTGACATGAAAATAGGATTAACTAGTTATCTCATAGCAGGTTGAAGATTTTTGCCCAAGCACTGGGTCCAAAAATGACAAAAATGAAGGCGGTTAAGTTATATCCAAACCAGAACTGAGCGCAGATTCAAAAGTGCTAAACTATCAAAAATGGCCTAAGTGGACTGCACCACCCGAACATAGAAGTGACAGGACTGTATGAGGGTCAGAGATTAGAGGCCCCTTATCACAAATAGCCAGGAACAGTGCAGAAAAAAATATTAAAGAGCAGTAATAAGCATTGTAGCCTAAAGGGGGTCAGGCTTCCTAAACCCAATAAGAAATGGGACTCGGAACCCTTGGCATAAGAATATTGGAAATTTTGAAAAAAATTATGCAGTCTCATTATGGAGGAGTAGGGCATAATCCCAAAGGTGTAGTGTGTGCACCAAAACACAATATAGGCCAAAAATTAGTTATAAGTGAACCCTGGCAGACCATAAGACTGCTTGTCAAAAACAGGATAGAATACAGGCATAAGCAGCACTGTGTAAATGGCAGTTTTCTTTGCCCTCAACTGCAGTCAATGGACAGACAGCACCATTATGGCAACACTTAGGGGCAGATTTAAAAAATTCACATGAATAATTTGAAGTTTTATCGAATTCGATCGAATTCCAATCATACGATTTTGTCGGATATTCAAATATGCGAATTTGGCCACTTCGATCATCGAATATGCAAAAAATAGAAAATAGAAGGAGCTCATAAAAAATAACCGCTTGTATTTGGCATAAAGTTATTGAGATGGCATTCAAGCAAAACTAGCTGCTGGATGACCATTTGGTTTAAATACAGATGAAGCCACTTTGGAATGTGTGTTTGACAGAGAATAACTTAACTCAGACTTCACACTTGTCTCATTTAACACAGAAAATTGCGTCACAGCATCCCATCTAATTAAAGTGTTCATCATTGTGAACAATGGTGCTTTGGTATGCTAATGAAAAAGTTAAATGCATTAAATGAGTTAAGACCTTCAATTAGCCCTGAGTCATGAGGCATTTAACTCACAAATCCAAGTGGCTGCATCTGTAACTTGTGTTTAAGATGAAGGAATTTACTGGGATACATTTTGAATTCATAGACCTCTAGGAAATCTGTGTCATACTATATAAATTAATCTACAGCTTTCCTGAAACAGATTGGCATCAATATGACCTTGCTTTGTGTTCAAATCCACAAGAATAATGTAATTCAAATTAGCTTGTGCTTCTTTCATTTGAGGCATGTTTGCTATTTACTGGTCATTCCTTATGCTACCTGATTGTACTTTGCTTACATGCTGGGGACCTTCTGGCCCTCCTCCCAAGGTTCAAATGAGTTCATTGTATGGCATCAATTCAATATAATGTGGCTATCAAATCAGCCTATTGCTTGTGATACAGCTTTCATTCGGTTATTTTTTATTTACTGTTTGCTATTTACTGGCCAAGTCTTCTGCATCCTGTTTGTACTGACATGTGGCAGAGGTAGGGGGCACTAGCTGGGGACCTTCTGGCCCTCCAAAAGATTATATTCACCCCCCAAGGTTCAACTTAATTTTTTAAATAGAATTATCATTTCAGTATAATGTGACCAGCAAAACTGTTTATTGTATATACAAATGTTGAACAGCTCTCAGATAACTGAATACTAAAACAGTCATAGCTGTGTAATGTAATTAATGTTAAAGATAATACAGTAAATTCACTAATAAAGATATGTTTGTGGAGATTTCCATTAATCCAGGATATGGTATATCTGTAGAAATAAATCAAATCAACTGGACTAGCTGTTTTTTTTCTTGAAGACCTTTCACCAGTCATCCAACTGGCTTTCTGTAATCAAGATCTTTTTGGAATAAATACCCTGGAATGGTTCTCCAATCAGCATAATCTGTTTATAATAATCCTCAAGGATGTGATGAAGTTAGGTGTTGATTGTATTAGCAGGATTGGAGCTTTGAGGTGTTATTAAACTTTCCTGGGAGAAGTCCCAAAACAGCATTGTATCTGGCAGACAGTTGATGTTGCACCCCCCCCCCCACCCACCTCTATTCAAATGTGTTTTTACATATATGGCTTCTTTAACACCTCATTCTCCTGGTCTAGTCTTGAAATGTGTATCCTTTTTTTTTAATGTACAGTAGGTACGTGGCCAGAGGAGCTGGCTCTTCTGTGCTATGCCATATGCTGGTGTAACTGTCTTTTTGCTTTCTCCCACATACAAATCAGAGCACTCCTCACTGCACTCAACTGCATACACAATGTTACTTTTCTTTTGTGCTTTTGGGTGAACTAGTTGCTGTCCCAGGGATTTGGTGTTTATTAAAAATCGTTCTAAGTTTTTCCAACACATAGCTAAATATGGGAGGACCCAGACACACTCCCCGTGCTGCTCTCTGATCTCCACTACTGGCCTTGACCACTATCTGGAAGAAAAAAAAGTAAACTTGCAGGGACGAGCAGTGTCGGACTGGGACACCAGGGGCCCACCATAAAACTTTAGACCAGGGGCCCACTCTCATTACTAATATTCTTCATCTCCTCAATCAAACTCTATTCTCCTAGTTTATTTTCTTTACATACTATAATCAATTATTCAATTTTTGCCTCTTTGTTCTCATAGAAATAGGGAATGGCCATGAAATAGACCAAAAGTTTAGCAGCATGAAAGCCCACTAACACCTTACCTTACCAGGAGTTTTCCTGGTATTCTGGTGGGCTAGTCTGACACTGAGGGGGCCATTAAAGGGGGGTTGCATCAGGGGCATGGCTGTTGGAGGGGGGTTGCATCAGGGGCAGGGGGCATCTAGGGACTCCATTCCCTTGTCTGATGCTGTAAGAGGCGTAATTTATCACAACAAGCACAGCTCAAGAAAAACCTCATTAAAGTTACTTGCATCAACATGAGTTCCTTGCACTTATGTATACAGTAGTTTTACTTATCATTACCTACCAACCAGACTTTTCCAATTTAATTGCATCTGATTCATATCTATTTTAAGTGCAACTGTGTACATTTTGGTACATAGGCAACAATTCCTCAATGTTCAAAATTTAATGGTGACCACAACAATGCTGGATTTCTGGGGAAAACACTTTGCACACAATATCCTATGTGTGGAAATGACCCCTTAGATCTCTTTGTCCAAAATGTAAGTATTGTCTCTAGTGATGGGCGAAAGACCAGCAAAAATTCGCCCAAAAAAATTAGCCCAGAAAAACGAGTCGCGTGTCGTTGGAAATTCGCGTATTTTTCGGCAAAGCGCAACCGGGGGAGATTCGCCCATCACTAATTGTCTCCCTACCCACAGCTACAGAAAATAAGGAAAAAGAAATATATGTGTCTGCATGTGCATGAAGGTATATGAAACATCAATGCTTATGCACTAAAATTACTTGTGAGCAATTTAGAGATAGAGGCTGGGTTGATTATAGATATACTCTACATTTTTTAACAGGGTTAGATCATTGCCATTGAAAATTATTGTTCTGATACTGAGATAAAAAAAGTTCCAACAGTGTGCTAGAATTAGCTGTACTGACATTACTGACATAAAACCTAATGTGCTTTGGCTCTGTTAAAGGGAAACTGTCATGGGAAAACATGTTTTTAAAACGCTTCCGTTAATAGTGCTGCTCCAGTAGACTTCTGCACTGAAATCCATTTCTCAAAAGAGCAAATAGATTTTTTTATATTCAATTTTTAAATCTGTTTTGTCAATTTCCCAGCTGCCCCAGGTCATGGGGGGAACTGCTTTCTGGCAGGCTGTTGTTTTTCCTTTTCAATGTTACTGAATAGTACACAGTGGGACATGGGTTTACTATTGAGTGTTGTTCTTAGATCTACCAGTCAGCTGTTATCTTGTGTTAGGGAGCTGTTATCTGGTTACCTTCTCATTGTTCTTTTGTTAGGCTGCTGGGTGGGGGAAAGGGAAGGGGTGATATCACTCCAACTTGCAGTACAGCAGTAAAGAGTGATTGAAGTTAATCAGAGCACAAGTCACATGACTTGGGGCAGCTGGGAAATTGAGAAAATGTCTAGCCCCTTGTCAGATTTCAAAATGCAATATAAAAAAATATGTTTGCTCTTTTGAGAAATGGATTTCAATGCAGAATTCTTCTGGAACAGCACTATTAACTGATGCATTTTGAAAAAAAAAATGTTCCATGACAGGATCCCTTTAAGAAATAGGACATATTTAGAAGACATGACTTTTATTGTATTGCAGTAGTCTAAAGCTAGGAGAGATCCACTTCTTTGGCAAGGACACAAAATAAGAAGATATTGGAGTCGAGAGACTGCATACCTGATTTAATCAAGGTCAGCTGTTTGGGGAAGTAACAAATTTGGCACCATGCACAATTCACATTCAAACAGTTCTGTAAACTGAAAAGCTTTCAAAATTCACAGAAGAGTTCAATGGAAAAACAACTGCAATCAGAAGTTTGTGTATACATTTTAGATAATATAGATTTGTCCATATGATACAGATATTAACAAGTGTGGTGTTCTAAGCAAGTCCACAACTGAAGACACTATTCTAGGTCGAAATACTGGCAGTGGTAAGTGGTAAGAAAAGTAAAGCTCTGTTGAATGGCACAGGTATTTATAGGGTTACAGGATGCATTTCAGGGTAGGTGGTGTTCGTAGCATGCGTAAACTGTATTAGCCACAATTAAAATGAAATATCTGTTTATTATTTAGACATTACATTTCTCCATAGGCCTGTTCCTCTTCTTAGTTCTTAGTTCTGAACAAAGTAGATATGGAGATAAGAAATGAAGGAGATCTTTTAAATCCAAGTATCTAAATACATTTTTGGAATAAAATAGTTTGGAGATCACCACAGGACAAACATATATTTTCAGGATTAGGTTTACCTAGCAAACTAGCTTTCCAACTTAGGACAGATGCATTGTGGTTTTGTCACGGTCGGCACCCAACACCAGAGCTAGTACCAAGCATCCTGGTCTAGGCTCGTGCTTTCACCTCCGCCTTTGGGAGGAGCCCTCAGCCAATCAGATGCCACCTGGACTTTAACGAGAGGTGCAAGGGAAAGGTTCTGGATTGGCAAAGGGGCACGACTGTTGTTAGAGTCAGTAAGGCTAAAGGTCACGGTGCAGGCAGGAGTTGGCAGATTCATTATCAGACAGGCTGCGTCGAGGCAGGCGGATAGCATGGATCATCAGGCAGGCAAAAGGGTTTACACGGTTTGAACCTTTTGCGTACCTGCCGCAACACTGGACCACCAGATTTTTTTACAGGTTTATTAATTCTAGCATTTCAACCTACTGGTCTTCTAAGCTGGTTTCTTTTCCTGCCTTGAACTGAATTTGCTGCTTCCTGAGTCTTCAGCAATTTTCTAAATGTATTTAAATGTAAAATTTGTGAAACCGCTGAAAAATCAGCAAAACAGCGAAGAATTAGCAAAACGCATTGGTCAGTGGACTTTATTTTTTTTAAAGTGAGACAAATCTTTTTGCATTCAACTTTTTTTTTCTCATTACAGATTCATTAAAGTCAATGGGTGTTTTTTCTTGTGCTGACTTTTTTGTCTTAGTGACTTTTTTGTCTTAGCAACTTTTTTGTTCAAATGCATTAAAGTCAATGGGCATTTTCTCTCACTGCAACTTTTTTTGTATCGGGCTCGGCTACCTTTTTGTAGCAGAAACTTTTTCACAGAAATATTTGCATATTTGCAGATGGCAAAATGTGGAACTTCACTAATCACTAATTTCAATAATTTCAATTATTTCTGATTGTGACCTTAGCAATTTGCAATATCTGAATAAGATACTAAGACCATGGGGTTATTTATAAAAATCCAAAATCATCCCATTATTTTATGAAATATGCTCCAACCAAATCTGCATGGGTTTTTGGGAAAAACCTCAAAATCTGGTGCAGATCAGTATATCTTCAGGAGTTCTCCCCTTGACCTTGGCAGGCCTGGGATGCTGAATTTTTGGATTCTGTCTTTTTCCATCCTCGGGGGATATAATAAATCCCCTAAAATTTATTTTTCACTAAAAAGTTGGATTTTATAGTATAGTTTTTCACATACAGACTTTAGTAAATAACCCTCATGTGTGTCCTGCCACATTATCTTGTTAGCAAGCCTAGAGGCCTACTAGCTTCTTATTAATGTCAGTACATTTTTAAACTTATCGATCTGTCTAGTGCAAAGTTGGCACATTCAGTAAACATAATGGTTATCTGTCCAAGAGATGACATTTTTTCAGAGGCTATGTATGTAACTACAGTTAAATAAAAATACCATATTTCCAATACTGTTTCATCTTGTAACTTTTATTTCAAGCTTGGTCAAGCTCTCATGAAATGCTTGGGGACCTTGAGAGTATGCAACTGAGCTTTGGCATGTGGACTGACATGGTTTAACTTCTGCAAAATTCATCATGAACCTCCTCTGAGCTGGTTAACTGATTCCATCTGTAACAATTTTCTTAAGATGTAAGGGAATTATTTTCAGCAATATATATTTTGAAATAATAGAATTAGCAAAAGAAGAGTTGGAAAAACAAGCTTTCTTTCCTTCTTAAGCAATTTTCTTTTAAATACTATGACACTAAAAGATCAGGTTAAAGGAAACATTGAGGGTAGTTCATTGAGACCAAGGCATTGCCAGGCAAGCATGGATAAAATAAAAGTATAGATTTCATGTGCTCCTGCTGTGTGCCTGGAGGTGATAAGAGAAGTCTCAGAAAGAGAGCACACAGAACTTAAACAACCTGACAGATGAGGAAGATATAGCCAAAAATGCCCTTAAGGCAAAATAGAAAAGTTAACAAAGGAATCAGGCATGGGATTTATAATAAATAATTTGCAATGAACTATATATGCAAGGCAGAACTTTTGGACAAATTAGAGAAGTGACTCTCCATTTGATTTTACACGGACAGAATTAATTCTATTTCCTAAAATCAATTAATATCGTCTGATTTATTTCTTTGTAAGGAGGGTTGTCTAAAATAGCATTGTCAAAGCCAACTGTATTTTTTTACATATAACTTAGAATGGAAAAAATATGTAGTGACACAGACAAAAATATTTTGCATTGCTTTCAACATATCTTGAATTATACGTTAAAATTAGTTTTTTTATCTGCAGCACATTTTGGTATTCTTACGCTACAGACTACTATTAATTTTGTTATTGCTGAATCAGTCTCCAGTTAGATTTTGAGAAAGTGGCTTGCGCCACGAAACGCGTCAAGTATGCCATGAGATGTTTGTACTGCTCTGATTTTAAATGAAGGAAAATAAAGAGATGATTTTAAGTTTGCTGGTGCTCCATGTTCAAGTATTGTCTCCAGTTAGATCAAAGTCTGCCTGTTTATGTGTAGGAATATCATATTCATCTGTACTCACCATCTAATTAGTTTTCATCTGTTCCTTTTTTAAAGGTTAGATAAAGTGTGTCAGATCATGAATGGGGGTACTATGGGTAATCCAACTAAAGGTGCAATACTCATGGGTAATCCAGCTAAAGTTGTAATACTCAGTTACTGCTGAAAGTCAGCGCTTGTTGACTTCAATGTGTTTTGTATATTTGTTCATTATTAGGAACAACCTCTATGAGGAAATACTATCTAGATTGGGACTGTTTCCTTTTGAGGAAAAAGTTCTTGAAAGATGAAGTTATTGCAAATTATAGATAGTGGGGGATCTTTTCACACAAGAGAATCCAGGTTCGAGATTCTGACAGGATTTGGCCTTTTTAAGGAGGATTCGGATTCGGCCGAATCCTTCTGCCTGGTCAAACCGAATCTGAATCCTAATTTGCTTAAGCAAATTAGGGCTAGGGAGGGAAATCGCGTGACTTTTTGGCACAAAATAAGGAAGTAAAAAACGTTTTCCCCTTCCCACCCATAATTTGCATATACAAATTAGGATTCGGATTCCGTTCGGTATTCGGACGAATCTTTCAGGAAGGATTCGGGGGTTCGGCCAAATCCAAAATAGTGGATTCGGTGCATCACTAGTAGATATAAAAGGAATGTTTTTTAACAAGTTGTGTTTCTGGTTACTTTCTTGAAATTTCAGCAAAAAACCTACTAGTCCCAGCCATCCATTCTAATTCCGGCCAGCTGATTTGTCTTTCTGTGCAGCACCCTGCAAGTGTAGTATAGGAACCAATCAGCAGCCAAACTGACTTAATAGGGAACTGAAGTCTGTCTTTGCTTATGTGATTGGGCTGTGATTGGCTATCCTCCTTCTACTGTTTTTTTGACAGGAGCCATTAGGACACATCCACCCCTGATTTGGAACACAGACAGGGACCAGAGAACTTCTATGGGAAGCTCAAATAAAGGGGGCATTTTTGAAGACAATATTAAGTTGCACCTAAAAGTAAAACCAGCACCATATAGTATGCATTATTGCCTACAAAATTAAGGGGGCTTAATTTTCCTACATGTCTCCTTTAAAGGAACAGTAACATCAAAAAAATTTAAGTGTTTTAAAGTAAAGAAAATATCATGTAGTGTTGCCATCTGCTGTTAAAACTGATCTGTTTCAGAAACACTACTATAGTTCATATAAACGAGCTGCTAAGTAGCAATGGCGGAAAATTGAAAAACAGCTGTATGGCAAAGGATAAGCAATGGATAACAGATAACATTATGTTCTACACAGCTTATCTGCTTTCTGCTGTGTAACTTTAGCTTTTTCTCCTTTGACTAGTTGCTACACAACAGTTTATTTATATAAACAATAGTAGTGCTTCTGAAGCAAACACTGCAGTTTTACAAGTGCAGGGCAGCACTGCATTATATTTTTATTACTTTAAAACTATTTAATTTTTTATGTTACTGGTCCTTTAAGTCTAGTAAAATGTGCACATTAAATAAACCCAAATAGCATTGTTTTGCCTCCAATAAGCATTAATTATATCTTAGTTGGGATCGAGTACAAGTCACTGTTTTATTATTATTACAGAGATAAAGAAAATCATTTTTTTTAAATTAGAACTATTGTTTATAATGGAGAAGTAATTCAGAGTTTAATGGATAATGGGTTTCTGGATAAAGGGTCCTATGCTTGTATAATCATTACATATATGTAATATAATATACTGTGTTTTAATAAATATGCATTGTTTATGTCCTCAGACTATTGTGTGCCAGATTATTTGACATTATTGATAATGGAAACTGATCCATTTTGCTTTGTTGAAAGATTTGTAAAACTACAGAAATAGTTGCAAAATATTTTTATCCTTGTGAAATATGAGTCTTTGGGCACTTTTGTCATGTTTTTTCTCACACCAAATGCACTGGAATCATGATTTTTTGTCAAGTCCAAATGTTTTTTTCTGCCAAAATGCTGGTGCATATTTGTAAAAATGCATGAAACTGCAGGCATAAATCTTCTCTCATTGCTTGTTAAAATCAGGTTTAATTGTTAGAATTTTTTGTTTAATAATACACTATTGGAAATGCCAAGATCATTCTGCATAACAGGTTTCAAGATCATAGAACCTAAAACTAATAACAACCTTATCCTCCTCAGTAATATTAAAATAAATAAGTTCACAATTTTATCTACTAAACTATGATTTATTTTGTTCACATTTATGTGTTTGCTTATTTTTAATGAGTGAAAAACAGCAATAAAAGAAGCTTTAACACTGCTATTTGTAGAAACTAGAGTCATGACTTGAGTTAAATATGTGATGGAACTAGACTTAATAGGATAATTATAAACAGAACTATAAACTTACCAAGGACATGTTAACAACATAGCAATTTACTTCAAGATTCTGAATATAGTAGAGGCCACTGCTGGCATTATATTGGCTAGCAACAAGACACAGGCATCCTTGAGGCAATTATTACAATAAAGTATTTTCATATGTAATAATAGTAAAATGTTTTCTTCTAAAGAGTCTTGTTATACAGTAAATTGGAACTTGCCTACTGCAGTGCCCATTATCTCTTGTCTCATATCTACTGTCAGTGATATACTTGGTTTGATATTAGCATCTTGGAATAAATCTTTACCAAAAGACCTATAAAATACCAATGCAACATTCCTCCTTGACATTTTCTGTGCACAATTACATTTCATATATGCACAGACCTGTTATTCAGAATGCTTGGGGCCTGTGGTTTTCTGGATAAGGGATATTTGCATAATTTGGATCTCCATAAATTATGACTACAATAATTTTTTTAAACATTAGATAAACCCCTTTGGATTGTTTTCTCTCCAATAAGGATTAATGATGTCTTAGTTGGGATCAAGTACAAGGTTCTGCTTAACTATTACAGAGCGAAAAAAATTAACTCTATGGGAGATGATCATTCCATAATTTGGAACTTTCTGGATAATTAGTTTCCAGATAACAGATCCCATAACTTTATAGAAACCCTGCCATTAACCAAGATTGAGCTTCTGTTCTTTGTCAAAAGGAAAAAAGTCATACAAGTTAGGAAATGGGTTCCTCAATGAAAGAATAAAAAGTGGTATTTTTTCAGCAGAAAATGAAAGCATGTCTTTCAACACATATTAATGTATACAATACATTGTGTTAGGGGCAAAAATAAACACTTGTTATTCAGATGCCATTATCTTTTTTTACTCTTGATTTCAGCACAATTTAAACTTCTTTCACCTTCTTTCAGCCTGGGAATGCTGTTTCACTCACTCTTTTTAATTCACTGACATCTGGGAGTTTTATACCCAGCAGCATAACAAATTGCTATGTTTCCTAGCATTCAAATCATGTCTTTTCTTCATCATACTGAATAAAAATAAAATTATAAAGTAAAATGTTTTCAGAGTATTCAGAGAATTCAGAGTAAAGAAAAGTGTAAAGAATAACTTTTTAAACAATTACATATTTATTGTATGCATCATTCAAGGTCAAAATTCTACAAGAAACTTTTTTTAAACTAATGAACAGTTTATAAAGCAAAACAAAAAGAATTGCAGCTTTTTATACTTTCTGAAGATGTCTAATGAATTGTATTTATAATAAATTCAACTTTTATTTTCAATTTTATGGTCATGCGAAGGCTTTTCTATTGATTTTCAAATTTGTGAGGCCTTTTCATTAAAACTTGAAATTTTACCAAAGACGAATGTTTGCTTATATATTAAAAACTTTGAATTTAAAAACTCCATTTAATGAAACCATGAAAAAAACTTAAATGCACTGAATTTGTATTTTCTCATCATTTTCAATGGATATACATCTCTAAAATATGTTAAAAAAAATTTAAATTGAAAAACCACATGCATTTTGACTAGGGAAACTTCCTTTGACTTCTGCAGGCTTTTAGATGGAGAAGTTTTACATCCAAGTTGATTAAACATTCGTGTTTTCAGAAACATAATTCGAATTTTGCAGTTTTGCACAAAAATATTTGAATAGGGGCACACATTTTGTAATATGAACTTTTAAAAATCAGCCTTCCTGTTCAATTCTGTATTAAAAGAAAAAGGAAAGTCTAAAATAGAATAAGGCTAGAAATGCTATATTTTGTATACTAAACATAAACATGATCCTAATCAAACAAATTATTTATGCTTTCAAAGTTGGCCACAGGGGGCTGTCATCTTGTAACTGCCCGTCAAAGTGTTCAGTGCATTTGGCACAATAAAAAGCATAGGAGAAGCACCTGTTGCCTTACAGACATTTGGAGGGGGGGTAAATGTAATGAAAAAATTGTGAAAATTTTTCAATATAATATCTTCAATTTTGTAAATTGTTTGTGATGTCAAACAGGACAGTTTTGCTCTTTCCTAGTAAATGATGCCATTTTAACTCCTTATACATTTTAGTTGGGAATTAATTTAATACGAATGATGTCATAGCTGTGCCAAACTTATTTTTCTATATTACTGCCAAATATAATGTTAATATAAGTTCATCATCTGTATCATTACTTTCAATTACAAAATTTCAGAATCTTCGGATTATTATCTCATTAGCTGTACAGGTCAAGATTTTTAAAAGGATTTTATGTCATTGCAATGATTTAAAAGATTAGAACACCATAAAGATCACTGTGAAATAGATCACTGTGAAATAGCCACAGGACTTCTGTTAGAAGTACCTGATATGATTATCCATGTGGTGCCTGCTCCAATTGATTATCTAAGGGGAATATAATTGAAAAAACAGTAGATAGATTTCTTTTTATTAGCTTTCAATAAAATTTTACCTGTTCCTGGTTACACCAGATATTTCATGATTGGAGACTATGAATAAACATAATTCATGCACAGTGTAAGTAAAAGCATACAAAACAAAGAACAACCAATTTAATTTGTGCCAAGAATATTTTGATTGCATTTAGAAAACAGAAATAATTTTTTTTTTAAAACTGTTTTCTGAAAATTCTTAGTTTCTACTAAGGCCAAGATTTTATTAGCAACATGAGAATGAAATGCATAGAACTGTCTCTTAATTATTGATAGATATAGGAG
The DNA here is from genome assembly GCA_024363595.1 of Xenopus borealis. Lineage (NCBI taxonomy): Eukaryota > Metazoa > Chordata > Amphibia > Anura > Pipidae > Xenopus > Xenopus borealis. Next base: position 19,303,737 of record CM044433.1, on the reverse strand, counting down.
GTAAAGAGTGCCCTGCTCAATAGTATGTATGCTAGGATTCTCATAAATTAGTTTTGCATTTCCATCCCTACACATTACATATCACTAGTGATGGGCGAATCTACCCAGTTTCGCTTCGCCGAAAAATTTGCAAATTTCCAGTGAAATTTGCTAATTGGCAAAAAAATTTGCGAAACGAGTCGTGGCGCGGTTTTGCCGTTTTCGTTGCTCGTCGTTTTCGTTGCGCGTCGTGTCGTTTTCGGTGTGTCGCGTCAAAAATGATGCACAACTCGTTTTTTTAAGTGAATTTTCGCTGGCGTTTCGCGAATCGCGGGAATTTATTTGTCCCTGGCGAATAAATTCGCCCATCACTACATATCACTATTGTTATTCTATAGCACACCAGAGACATATATTAATTACATACACAAAAATGTGTGCAGTCTCATACTGAAAAAACATTTATTTGTGCAAAAACAGAAAAATAGAGGATGAAGCGCCCAATAGCGCGAAACGCGTCAGGAGGGAGTGGCTAACACAGGTAGGCAGACAGAGGGGTAGCACTGCACTGTGGTTTTGGTCTAAAAAGATGTGTTTGTGAATGTATTTTTCTGTGTTTGCACAAATAAATGTTTTTTCAGTATGAGACTGCACACATTTTTGTATATGATTTAGAGTTGCAGTGTGTGGATCTGGGTGCAGTATCTACTGTGTGAGACAGCGGGTTTGCCCAATAAATATTTAATTATATTTATTTGAAACATATATTAATTAGCAGGGTCTATAATATGCTTGCTAATGAATAAACTACTTTGTAGCTTCCAAACATATTTGAGAATCAGCCTGAAAAAATATTGTATTGGTCATTTACATCCTTTACTGCAGTCATATACATACCACCATTCATTACTTGTGTCAACAAGCACTTTTTACATTTCCATATAGTTATGTTTGGCACAAATCATTCCTTCCTTCCTCCTGTTGAGAATTGAGTTCCCTCAGCACCCTAAAAAATTGGGTGTACATCATATTTTTATGCTGAGCACGAACATATACTTTCCAACTATAGTCAGGTGATCCCACTGGTGGCTAATAAAAGGGCATCCATGATTGGG
>CM044433.1:19246421-19301429 GCA_024363595.1 Xenopus borealis | reverse complement strand
ATTATATATATATATATATATATATATAAAAAATGTAAGTCCCTTTTTTTTTCCTTCTGTGCAAGGAAAGACCAATGTATTAATTTTTGACTGCTACAAAAAGTGGGCAATTTATTTTTGTCAATTGTTTTTCAGCAGTTGCTAGCATCATGTTTTATCACAGTAAAATCACATTAATACAATAATTTCAGTAAAGTTGCAAATCTTAACTGTTTTAAAAAATATTTTAAAAATCAACTTTGTGGAATACTTTTGACTTCAATATTAATCAGAATTTTAAAATTTTTGCACTCGATTAATTGCATAAATTAGAATTTGAAAAATCATCAAAAATTTTTGAATTTTTTGACTAGAATCATGAATTCAAACTTTTCAATATTTAATTATTAAGCACAAAAAATCTGACAAGTTCGGTGCATCCCTAAAAATGAGGATACATTTGAGATTTTCAAGTTTTTTTAATATGAAAACCTGAAAATTTAAACATTTGATTTTTTTATAAATGAGCCAAGAAGCATCTGTTATATCAAGCTTTATGGTTGAGGTAATATCTATCTTTCTAACCCTATTCTGATTAGAGTGACCTTATCTGAAAACCACTGAATTAATTGACTGATTGCAAAGTTTTAAAAAAACTTACTTAATAAGTAATTTTATAAACATCAATTTAGTTAATAAAATGTAACTGCCAAGAATTAGTGATGGGCGAATCTCCCGAGATTCGCTTCGCCGAAAAATTTGCGAATTTCCAGAGAAATTTGCGAATTGGCGGAAAATTTGCGAAACGAGTCGCGGCATGCTTTTGACGCGCGTCGCGTCGTTTTCGTCTCGTCAAAAACAACGCGCGACTCGTTTTTCAGGCGAATTTTCGCCAAGCGAAATTTCGCTGGCGATTCACGAATTTATTCGCCAGCGGCGAATCGCGGGAATTCACCACGAATTCGCCCCTGGTGAATAAATTCGCCCATCACTAAAAAGAATGCATTAGAAATGCATGATAATTAAATTAAATATGTTTTTCGGGATGATAGAATGCATTTAAATTTAAATGCATTTTAAATTTATAATCTATTTTATAAAATAATAATTATTAATAAATATTATTGTGTACAATTGTTTGTATTATTTAAAATAAAATAGACAGGAACCGCCTTTTTTTTTTGCGGAGAAGCAGAAAAAATCTTTTTATTCTGAACCAGTCAGCTCTTCTTTGACCTCCACAGCAATCAGGTCTCAAATTAGATTGGAAGCTTTAGAGGACAGGGTCTCACTGTAAGCTGAACTGACAGCATTATGGAAAAGTGAATGGATTGTTCACTGAAAGTGTCTTAAAAGAGAGCATTAATGTTTGAATGACCTTTAGCTGAATACCTTCAGAAATATATGCAGTAATATTTAATCTCAGCCTTAAGAAGGAATATGCTATTATAATATGGAACAAAGGCTGACCAAGATGAGTTTATTTACATAGGAAAGAAGTGGCTTAATGTGGATCTGCTTACAATATGAAATATATTCAAGGTCAGTATTAAGAACTTTCTGTAAAATGCTTCTTGACTCATAAGAAAGCACAAAGGTATATGCTAAAATTAATAGGGGAGGCATACATCAGATCGGTTCTCATAAAGGCAGTGTGTCACAATGGTATAGATGATATGTACAAAAGAGTATAAAAATAGTCACTCAAAAAAATGTAGCATTGTAAAGATTTGATTTCTTATCTTATCACCTTCTGACATCATTTCTGGGGATAATGAATTATTAACTTTACAATTATTTGTAGTGGAAAAGTGGATGTTACTACATATCCACAGCCATAAGAAAATAGAACCTCTGTTTACATTTTTGTGAAGGCAAATAGTATTTATAATAACATAAAATAACATTATTTGATATTGTGGTTTTTTTCGCCAGCGCTACGCAAATTCACTAAGATACGAATTTGCGCTCAGGGCCGCGAACGGTAGCGAAGTTGCGCTACTGTTACTTCACCAGGCAAAGCACATTTACGCTAGCGATGCCTAATTTGCATACGGCGCAAATTTCAAAGTGTAATAGAAGTATATGTTACAGCCACTACATTATACTACACAAGCCCAGGAAACCTTTAATAAATAAAATAAAGTTGTCCTATTGCCCTAAACATGTGCCCACTGTATAGCTGAGTTGCCATATGTTAGGAAATGTAGGGGGGAAGGATGGTAACCCCCCAAAAAAAATTTGCTCTTTTTCAGACTATCACCCTACAAAAGGTAAAATACGCCAGCGTTTTTTTGGGACTTTGAAAAAATTTTCATTTTTTTTTTTCAAACTCCTTTTCAAACTCCTATCTAACATCTAGAGTAAGTGGTAATGTTCAGTACAATGGTTATCTCAGTGAATTTGCGTAATTACGATCCTTCTTCAGTGCGCAACTTCGCCTGGCGTTAGGGTGCAAAGTTGCGCTAGTCTACTTCGCTAGTGAAAATTCGCCAGAGTTGGTGTTAGTGAATTTGCGAAGTTACGAATTGACGTCACGCTGGCGAATTAACGCTAGCGTTAGACACACTAGTAAAGTGGAAGAATTTTTTTAAAAGTCTATTACTAATTTGAAGTCCTCTACAATACAAAAAGACAACAACACAATAACCTATTCTATAGGTGAACTGATCATCTCTTTTCTAAACCTCCAGCATCTTATGGCTTAGAATTGACTGTGAACATTTTTTTAGGCTATATGTTAGGTTAATGGTGTTGACAATGAGTTGATCAAGCAATGTGTGGCTTATGCAACCCCATTATTTATTTATGGGTGTGCAAAGAAAATCTTAGGAGCAGATTTGAGCCCCTATATGTCGATTTGTGAACTGTGAATAAATACCCGTATTTTATTACTGAGCTAAATGTTACAGTAAGTGCCTGATTTCTGAGCTTTCAGAGGCAAGCATTCAGGTAGTATCAAAAATGCATAAGTGTACCTAAACTCTTGTGTGGTTCTTTACTTTGAATACTTTGCCAAGCCTGAAGGTTCACACATTCTTAAATGAGCCCCTAAAATGTATGAGGGAACATTTTTCAAGTTAACAGCAGCATTCTTTAAAGGGATGGTTCACCGTTAATAAATTTTAGTATGTTATAGAATTTTTTTTAAAGATTTTTAAAATGATTTGCCTGTTTCTTATGACTCTTTCAAGCTTTCAAATGGAGGGTCACTGACCACATATAAAACTCAAATGCTGTGTAAAGTTACAAAGTTATTTTTCTTACTACTTTTTTTTTACTCAGCTTTCTATTTAGACCCTTTCCTATTCATATTACAGTCTCTTATTAAAATCAGTGCATGGCTGCTAGGGTAATTTGGACTCTAGATTGCTAAAATAAGGGAACTGCTAAATAAAAGTCTGCATAGTTAAAAACAAAAATAAAAAATAAAAAACCTATTACAAATTGTCTTATAATATCAGTTTCTATATCATACTAAAAGTTCATATAAAGGTGAACAACCCTTTAATCAGTTCCAGAGTGCAACGTGTGCTCAACCCAATGCACCAGTTGCACCATGCAATTAATGCAATATTTAAAGGAAGTTGCAAAGTATAGTAGTAAGGCATGTAAGAGAGACCTGTGTTTAAAGCCTGTCTTGCACCCACAGATGCACTGGCTTGTGCCTATTGAATGAGACATAAGTAAGAAGGAATGCATATGAATCCACAGACAAATTGCCATTAGCGGACTCGTGTCACTTATCATAGTGCCACTCTGTGTCCCATAGTGATCTGAGCCTGATGGTAAGATGCATTGAGGGCAAAAGCATTGCCCCTTAATTCTGTTCACTTAGCTATCTTAAAGGAAAACTTTACCCAGAAAATGAATACTTGAGCAACAGATGTACAGATGCAGTCACTTTGGATTGTGTGTTAAATGCGTCATGACTTAACTCATCTATCCCATTTATCCCACTTAGCACAGAATATTGTGTCACAGCATCCCATCCAATTAAAGAGTTCACCATTGCTTTGGTATGCTAATGAAAAGGTTAAATGCATTAAATGAGTTAAGATAACTTTGGATAACACAGTTTCTTCAATTAGCCCTGAGTCACAACGCATTTAACTTACAAATCCAAGTGACTGCATCTGTATATCAAATTAAGTGACATATTAAAGAATCTTACCAAACTGGTATATATATTTAAGTAAATATTGCCCTTTTACATCTCTTGCCTTGAACCACCATTTCTTGATGGTCTGTGTGCTGCCTCAGAGATCAGCTGACCAGAAATATTTCAACTCTAACTGTAACAGGAAGAAGTGTGGAAGCAAAAGATAGAACTCTGCCTTTTAATTGGCTCATGTGACCTAAGTTTATAGTTTGTTTGGTATGTTTGCGTGCACCATTGAATCATACGATCCCAGGAGGCTGTCCTTATTTGTTAAAATAAGCAAATTAGATAGAAGGCGCACACTCCAAATCAAAAGAAGTACAGATGCAGTCACTTTGGATGGTGAGTTAAATGCGTCGTGACTTAACTCATTTATCTCATTTATCCCACTTAGCACAGAATATTGTGTCACAGCATCCCATCCAATTAAAGAGTTCACCATTGAAAACAATGGTGCTTTGGTATGCTAATGAAAAGGTTAAATGCATTAAATGAGTTAAGATAACTGTAGATAACACAGTGTTGTGATGCATTTAACTTACAAATCCAAGTGACTCTATCTGTACTCATTATGAATCCAAGGTGCTGATCTAAAGGGAGGCTACCCACCAATAGTCTCCAAAAATTATCATATGAAAATAAAAAATTCAAGATCGCACACTCATTGTGAAAAAAAGAAAAAGGATTTTATTAATACATGCCAATCACCAGTAAGGTGTACTAGCACTTTGCCTAACGCATTTCACCATATTGGTCTTCATCAGGGGCACAAAGCAAACATAAATGAAGAACAAAAAATAAAAAACAAAAAAGACCTTTTTTGTTTTTTATTTTTTGTTCTTCATTTATGTTTGCTTTGTGCCCCTGATGAAGACCAATATGGTCTATATGGGGTATATTTTCCTTTAAGTTTGTTTGTGCCAAGATTAAGGCATCAAGCATTTTTGTTCTCTTATTTTCAAGAAATTGTCTGTGTTTACAAGTGGGTGGTCTCATTGGTGTTTCTTGATATAGCTGATAGAAGGTTAATGAAGAGTATACAGTAAATAAACATGCTTCTTTAGGTAACATTGTTACTGTTATTACCGTACAATAATTAAATTATGGTTCTTTAGTACATTAGTCAAAGTATATTTATTATCTGGTAGATTGCATTGCCATTGTTCTGAACAATATAAAAAGTAATATAGCAATAATCAGGTAAAAGCAATATCAATCAATATCATTACCAAAATAGGCATGACGCCCAGTGTGTTTTAGGTGTTAAAGACATATATCTTTTTAAGGCAGTAAGACAAAAGTTATCACATAGAATATACTTAATATCATATACAGTAAGTGCATCTCTTGCTGAATTGTTAAAAATGAAGTCCATTAAACATGCTTTCCAAGTTTAGAGAGGTTGATGTTAAAGATTTACAACTCACTCCAATTCATTGATTAAATGCATGAGATTTAACAAAAGGAATGCAGACACTGTTATAAAAATGAATAAATAACTAGGTCACTTAGTCAGAACTGTGAGCATTCACTAGATCATGCTAAAATGTAAATCCCATGACATTTGATACATTTCCAACGACAGCTCTCATCCTCCAGATGTAATAAATATGCTCTAAATGCAATAGGAGGTTTTAAACATTTGAAAGAATAAAACAGGTAACACAGTCAAGTATATTGAAAGCTCTCCATATTGTAGATTTGCCATAACCATAGAAGCATGAATACAGGCTACACTATTTCCTAAGCAAAATACTGTATTGTATTAAAGGGATACTGTCATTGGAAAACATTTTTTTTTCCAAATGCATCAGTTAATAGTGTTGCTCCAGTAGAATTTTGCACTGAAATCCATTTCTCAAACAGATTTGTTTATATTTAATTTTGAAATCTGACATGGGGCTAGACATATTGTCAATTTCCCAGCTGCCCCAAGTCACGTCATTGTGCTCTGATTAACTTCAATCACTATTTACTGCTGTACTGCAAGTTTGAGTGAAATCCCCCCCCCAGCAGCCTAACAACAGATCAATTGGAAGGTAACCAGATAGCAGCTCCCTAACACAAGATAGCAACTGCCTGGTAGATTTAAGAACAGCATTCAATAGTAAAAACCCATGTCCCACGGTGACTCCTAAAGTGTTGTCTCAAGTCACATGACCAGGGGCAGCTAGGAAATTGACAAAGTGTCTAGCCCCATGTCAGATTTCAAAATAGAATATAAAAATTATGTTTGCTCTTTTGAGAAATGGATTTCAGTGCAGTAGTCTGCTGGAGTAGCACTATTAACTGATGCATTTTGAAAAAAATTTTTTTCCAATTTGCTGGTCATCAAGACTGCTAGCATGGCTTGCTACAATGATTTTTACTTTTCCAAAGTACTTCCATGTCCTTTTCTGAATCAATGACAGTTTACACCCCTGATCTTCTGTTTGTCAAGATCACTTGCAAGTAATATACTTTTGAAGTCTTTTCACGGCCATCAAGCAGCATGTCTTGTGGGATCAAACCAAACAACTGAGGCTTGAGGCCCTTCAAGTCCGTTACAGGAAGTAGAGCAGTGAACAAGTAGTATTAGGATCATTGGACAGGCTGAACTCAGGATTATAGAGAACAGTGTGGTCAAAGCTCAAAGGCAGGCAGAAAAGTATATATCTAAGGCATAGGTCAGGACAATGTGTCACATGTAATGTAATGACAAGTAACATTATATTGTGAACATTGTAATGAACACTCTCCAAGTTGTCACATTTTAAAGGAACATTCTCCTAGAACCCATTTTTGGATAAAACTTTGAATCAAATTCGATCAAATGTGCTATTACTTTGATTCAAATTCGATAGAATACAGACCTATTCAATCAAAAACTCACCTATTCGATAAAAAAAAAATTGACTTAATTTTGTTTGGTCTTTTTGAATTCAAATGTCAAAGTTTTTGCTGTTCGAAATTTGACCCTTGATAAATCTACCCCTTAGTTTCTTTAAAGCTGTTATTTAACTGCTGTTGTTAAAGCTGACAAGATTTGTGCCATTGCAAACTACTGTATCATAAACCCAAGCTGCAAGTAATTTAATGTTGCCATTTACTCTCAACTGTATACCATTCTTTCACGTGAAACTCAACTTAAATGCAAATTTTGAATGGGCTAGATGATATAATTTTCCTTGTCTAGCATTAGCTCTTCCAAAGAAAAGAAGTTCAATTAGAAAAAATAAGCAGGAACTGACTAATTGAAGAGACTTGAGTTTTTAAACTGTTCAAAAATTCCAATAACTAGTGTGTCACAGTATTCACCATTCAGTGTCATGTCCTTGTATATTAAGGGGTACATTTATAAAAAGTGGTGTTAAATTGCACAAAATAACAACTAATGACTTCTGCAAATCTTGGTAATTTTCTAGACACTTCGTGATTTACTCATTATTTAATAAATATGTACAGTTGTGTAAAGCAGTGCACTTTTACATGCAAAATTTAGCATATTGAAAACTGCTGCCATAAAATCTCAGAATAGAATTTTATTTTCAAATTGATTGAAATAGAAAGTGATTTTTTCAATTCAACTTTTGAATCTCAAAAACTCAAACGAGAAAATGTGAGAAAACGTTAGCAAAAACCTGAGATTTTCAATTAATATACCAACTTTCGAAAAAAAATTAAAAACTCAGTTTGAAAAAAATTGCTTACATTTTGCCTAGGACAACTCTTAATGACTTCTACGTGAGCTCCACCCCTGAAGTTGTAAACAAATACATTTTTGCGCTGTTGTGTATGGATTAGTTATGGTTTCTCAGTCTTTATGTTTTTTATTTTGTACCAATGCTTGGGGTTTGGGTTTTTGGAGTTTTAGCAATTATTATTCACTCAAAGGAATTTGATAATACATTCGGATAATTAACTTGTATAACTTATTGAGCCCATGACATTGACATTTTGGGAATTTTGCTCCTGTGAGTCTCTGACTGTACAATTCTTTCTTGCCCATCTGCTAAAACATGGCCAAATATTTTGGAGGAAAAGGTCTCTATGGTCAACACTGTCACAATGTGATGTAACTCCCAAAGTTATATCAATTGAAAAGGTACAGTTCTAGGTACAGTTCTAATAATGGTCAGCCATTAGCAGGGCTCTATCGTTGGCCATAAGGAAATAATTATCTTTTATTTTACTCTAAAGCTCTTTGGAATATGCTAGTGCTTAATCAATCTAACATAATACAGAAATATGTCATTCACTTAACTAGAATTCTGTATGCATTTGCAAAGCATTTTGTTACAGCTCATTGTATCCTAGCAACCTAAATATCTATTTTACTCTGTGAAACTTATCTACTTTAGAAGGCATAGGAATGCATTTAATGAGTGCACGCAGTAGAAATCCAAATTAAATTAAAGATAAATCTTTACATAGTTTAAGCAACTCTTAAAGCATATGTATACCCTTAGCATACTGACAGAGTGGAATATAATAAACGGCATTAAAACAAATAATAAGCAGACCATGTGAACAAAGAAGAAAATGAAATAAGGAAAAAATAACTCAAGATTCATGGAAAAATTTTCAACAATATGCTCACCAGTTTTGTTCACATTCCCCTTTTCATTAATTGAATTTTTTTCCTCTGTACTCTAGGGTGCATTTTTATAAGAGAGTATACAAAAAGTCACATTTTACTAGTTCCATATATACAGATGCAGCCACTTGGATTTGTGTATTAAATGCATCATGACTCAGGGCTAATTGAAGAAACTGTGTTATCTAAAGTTATCTTAACTCATTTAATGCATTTAACCTTTTCATTAGCATACCAAAGCACCATTGTTCACAATGATAAACACTTTAATTGGATGGGATGCTGTGATAAGTGTGATAAATGGGATGTCTGAGTTAAGTTATTCTGTGTCAAAGCACAATCCAAAGTGGCTTCATCTGTAGTTACATAGTTACATAGTTAAATTGGGTTAAAAAAAGACAAAGTCCATCACAGTTCAATCCCTCCAAATTAAAACCCAGCATACACACACACCCCTCCACTCTTTCACACAACCCATATATGCCCATAGCTATACTAACTGTAGACTTTAGTATCAAAATAGCCTTTGATATTATCTGTCCAAAAAATCATTCAAGCCCCTTTTAAAAGCATCAACAGAATCAGCCATCACAACATCATCCTGCAGTGCATTCGACAACCTCACTGTCCTCACTGTGAAGAACCACCAACGCTGCTTCAAATGAAAGTCCTTTTCTTCTAATCTGAAGGGGTGGCCTCTGGTGCGGTGATCCTCTTTATGGGTAAAAAGTTCCCCTGATATTTGTCTATAATGTCCGCTGATGTATTTATAAAGTGTAATCATGTCCCCTCCCAAGCGCCTTTTTTTCCAGAGAAAAGAACCCCAACCTGGACAGTTTACCCTCATAATTTAAGTCTTCCATCCCTCTAACCAGTTTAGTTGCTCATCTCTGCACTTTCTCCAGCTCATTTTTATCCTTCTTAAGGACTGGAGTCCAAAACTGCACTGCATACTCCAGATGAGGTCTTACTATGGATCTATAAAGAGATATATTTATGTTTTCATCCCTTGAGTGTATGCCCTTGTTTTATGTAAGACAGAACTTAATTTGCTTTAGTAGCTACAGAATGACACTGCCCAGAATTAGACAACTTGTTATCTATAGCAACCCCTAGATCCTTCTCATTTAAGGAAACTCCCAACACACTGCCATTTAGTGTATAACTTGCATTTATATTATTTTTGCCAACGTGCATAACCTTGCATTTATCAACATGGAACCTAATTTTCCAGTTTGCTGCCCAGTTTCCCAACCTAGATAAATCACTATGCAGAGTGGCAGCATCCTGCATGGAACCTATTGTCCTGCACAATTTAGGATCATCTGCATAAATAGAAACCGTGCTTTCAATGCCCACATCCAGGTAATTAAAAAACAAGTTGAAAAGCAAGGGACCCAGTATAGAGCCCTGCGGTACCCCACTAACAACACTGGTCCAATTAGAAAATGTTCCATTTACCACCACTCTTTGTAGTCTATCTTTTGGCCAGTTCTCTATCCAGGTTCAAATGCTATGTTCCAGGCCAACATTCCTTAATTTAACCAGTCTGTGTGGTACTGTATTGAATGCTTTAGCAAAGTCTAAGTAAATCATATCCACTGCCATCCCAGAATCGAGGTCTCTGCTTACCTTCTCATAAAAAGAAAGTAAGTTAGTCTGGCAAGATCTATTACGCATAAAACCATGCTGGCACAAACTCATAGTATTGTTATTTGCTATGAAGTCCAGTATCCTATACTTAATTAATACTTTGAAAAGCTTTCCTACCACCAAGTCAGACTAACTGGCCTATAGTTTTGAGGCTGAGAATGGGATCCCTTTTTGAATAGCGGCACCACATTAGCAATTCGCCAGTCTCTCAGCCCCATGCCAGACCTCAACGAATCCTGAAAATTAAGTAGAGAGGTTTGGCAATCACAGAGCTAAACTTGCTAAGTACCCTAGAATGAATCCCATCTGGCCCTGGACCTTTGTTTATCTTAACATTTTCTAGTCTCTTTTGAATTTCATCATGTTTGAACCATGCATCATTAGATGTATTATTAGAACTGGGACTATTAATAAGGAAACCTTCATTAGCTGGATTCTCATTTGTGTAGACAGACAAAAAGTATGTGTTCAGAATCCGAGCTTTTTGATTGTTCTCATCAACCAGCTGACCCCCCTCAAATTATAAAGGACATACCCTTTCCTGCTTAATTTTTTACTATTAACATATTTAAAAAATAAGTTTGGATTATTTTTACTGATTACTGCAATATCATTTTCCATATTGATTTTAGCTTGCCTTTTTGCATGATTGATTGTCCCAGCTAACTTTAAAGCCTTAAAATCACGTCTTTTATTCCCGCTTCAACACCAATACTTCTATTGAACCAGAAAGGTTTTGCTTTGCAACAACGTTACTTGATTACAAGTAGTGATGGGCGAATTTATTCGCCTAGGTCGAATTCCCGAATCCCCGAAAAACGACGCGACGCGACAAAGTTGACGCGACGCGCGACAAAATCGTCCCGCGACTCGTTTCGCGAATTTTTCGCCGATTCGCGAATTTCTCTAGAAATTCGCGAATCCCTAGACGAAGCAAATCGCGGGAGATTCGCCCATCACTTATTACAAGTGGACTATACTGACGTATATTTATCAAGCAGCTTTTTAAAGACTTCCCATTTTTGTCCAGTGTTTAAAGGAGTTGTTCACCTTTGAGGTAACTTTTAATATAATGTAGAGAGTGACATTCTGAGACAATTTGCAATTGGTTTTCATTTTTTATTGTTTGTGGTTTTATAGTTATTAAGCTTTTTATTCAGTAGCTCTCTAGTTTGCAGTGTCAGCAATTTGGTTTCTAGGGTACAAATTACATTTGATTGAACTGCATTGATTTGAATAAGAGACTGGAATATGAATAGGAGATGGACTGAATAGAATGATAAGTAAGAAAAAGTGTCAATAACAATACATTTGTAGCCTTACAGAGCATTTGCTTTTAGATGGTGTCAGTGACCACCTATTTGAAAGCTGCAAAGAAACTGAAGAAAATTGCAAATCATTAAAAAAAACTATGAAAAATAAATAATGAAGACCAATTGAAAAGTTTCTTAGAATTGTCCCTTCTACAATATACTAAAAGTTAACTTGAAGGTGAACCACCCCATTATCACTATGAAAAGCATTTGCCACTTAATATGTTGCAGAGATGTTTTCACCGAAAAAAAGTAGGATCAATGAACATAAGGGCGATATTCGTAATTTCAAAGAGAAAACCAGCACTGATACTTCAGTGTCCCGGCATTTCTATGAGGCAAAACACAACCAGACCCAATTAAGATGGCAGGTATTGGAAGTAGTTACACGACCACCAAGAGGTGGGGACTTACAAAAACTGCTACTACAGCATTAAGCTATTTGGATAAAAAAAACTTAATAGTCTTGCACCTTGTGGGTTAAATGATTCATGGAGTGTAAAGTATTTCCTTTAAAAAGTTACCTCTAAACTATCTCCGCTTAATTTGTAACTTTGTATCGCTTCTCTAGATACAATGTGCTTAACTGACACTTAATGTATTTCTTTCTATTTGCAGATACTGTAATTCTATTGCTGCCCTAGTTAATTTTTAAAGCTACTAAGGGTAAGATTAATCCATTATAAATTTATGGTAGTATTGTGAAAATTAATACCCTTGTGTAAAGTGTTTAAGGGGAAGACCGATTGTTTGCGGGAGTTCCTATTTTGGCCGAAATTGCAATAATGTTCTGGGTTAGGCTTGTTTAATGTTTTCATGAGGCCATGACAGCAATTTCCCAAGAATGAACTTTTCTCACTACGAATTAACATTGGGGTCATTGAATTAATTGGACTAATTGGGTGAACCAATGGACACGTAGGAGGTGTGGCATGTATTAATTGCAATGTGGATTTAAACTATGGTTTGTGTGGTGATTTGTTACACTTGACAAAGGGCATGTGAGCCCGAAACATGTAGTTCATGGCAGTTTCCAACAAATGAAGATTGCAGCATAGATCTGCGCCTCAGCATCCTCCATCCTTTCGATATTCGTTTGTAATTTTGAGGTCTGAGCAGGAGCCCAGGAGGTATGCATAATTGAGGACTAACTATTTGCCAAATCTGGTACAACTAAAGACCTTGTTTATATTGATCATTATTCCCTAAATGCTCACCCACACAAATGCTTGAAATGAGTTCAGTATTATTAGTTATTAAAAGAACCAAAAGAGAGTTATTCCTAGTAGGTTCTTGAACGACCTGGGATAAAAAGTTGTCATTTAGCATATTTACAAACCTACTAGCTTAATCTGTCTTGGCAACCGCATTACCCCAGTCAATGTCTGTATAATTGAAGCCACCCATAATAATAACTTGATCTGTAAAAGTAGCTGGGCTTCATACATGTCACTTACACAAAGTGGTTTATAGCATACACCAATGAAAATTTTCTTTGTAACCTTTTGCCCTGTCAAAATATCTACCCAGAGGGATTCCACACCCTCCCCAGTGCCAGCAATGGTTATTTCTTTAGTGCATGGCTTTAATTCAGGCTTTACTTTCTAATCCTTCTCTCCTTTCTAAAAAGGGTGTAACCATTTAAATTCACAGTCCAGTCACATGTTGCACCCCACCAGGTCTCAGTGATACCAATTATATCATAATTTTAGAGCATTCAATAAATTCTAGGTCTCCCATTTTACCTGACAAACCTTGTGCATTTGCCAGCATACAGCAGAGGTTACTACTTTTAATTTTTAAATGTGCATTACTTTGAGGAGAATTATATGTTAAGTTAGTATTAGTCTGTTTTCCTTGTAACAAAGGGTCCTCCTTAGCTGGTAAACGGTATGCCCTCCTCACTCCTCCCCCATGACCCCTTACAAATCCCACTACCCCATCTACCCTAGCTTCCCCATAATTCTTTCTCTCACCCACCCCCCACTTTCCTAGTTTAAACACTCCTCCAACCTTTTGGCCATTCTTTCCGCTAGCACAGTGGACCCCCTTCCATTGAGGTGCAGTCTGTCATGACTGTATAGGTTGTACCCCAAGGAAAAATCAGCCCAATGCTCTTAGAACCCAAACCCTTCCTTCCTACACCAAGACTTGAGCCACACATTTAGTTCCCTAAGCTCCCGCTGTCTCCCTAAACTTGCATGTGGCACAGGCAAAATTTCAGAAAAATTACATTGGAAGACCTTCCCTTAATCTTAGAGCCTAGATCCCTGAACTCACTCTTTAAGGTCTTTCATCTACCATTTATCTTGTCATTAGTACCAATATGTACTAAGACCGCTGGGTCATGTAGTTTAATTGTGTCAAAAGTACTGGTCACGTGCTTATCTAACTTGCCATTCTGATTTTAAAAACAGTGATATAAAGTTGGTCTTCCTTATGTTGTTGTCCAAACCTGTACTCTTTTGTGAAGGCTTTCCACTAGTTTCTGTGATTTGCATTCTTTCTTGTTGAGTGATAAGGCCTGGTTTTCAGTCTGTGTTCCATCCCCTGGTTTATTTGAGATCTGATTAGATGATCTGATGGGAAATTCTGTAGAAACATTGCTTTAGGAAGGAAGGCATTATTGTGTTGAATCAGGAGAAGACTTTTCCAAACTGTTGCCACAAGGTAGCAGTTACACAATTTTAGGAATGTCAAGTACACTGCATCATTATTGTTTGCTTTCAGACCAGAGGCCCTAGCCCAAATGGTGCCCTCTGTCATTATTCCTCTTTGTATTTTATAGTTGTCATTGTGCTTTCAGGGAGGAAGTATTTGGCATCCACCAAACCAAGACTCATCAGACTCCTAGATAGTGAACTATGATTCGTGATTCATCAGTCCATAATGACCAGAAAGGGTCAGCTTTTTGGAAGTTTGCAATTTCAGTTTTATTATTCCCTCCATGGTCAAACCAGAGCAACTCCATATTTTCTGTAGTAAAACAATTGAGAAGTGGTTCTGCAAATAACTGAACAGGAACACAAAGAAGATCATTAGTGATGGGCGAATCTCCCGAGATTCGCTTCGCCGAATTTTTCGCGAATTTCTCTAGAAATTCGCGAAACGGTGAAAAATGTGCGAAACGAGTCGCGGGACGATTTTGTCGCGCGTCGCGTCAATTTTGTCGTGCGTCGCGTCGTTTTCGGCGTGCGTCGTTTTCGGCGTGCGTCGTTTTCGGCGCGCGTCAGTCGCGCGACTCGTTTTCAGCGAATTTTCGCCAGGCGAAATTTCGCTGGTGAATCGCGAATTTATTCGCCAGCGGCGAATAGCGGGAATTCGCCGCGAATTCGACCTAGGCGAATAAATTCGCCCATCACTAAAGATCATCTTCCCACCCTGGCGATAGAAGTGCTCTAAAATCATTTGTTTATATATGAAGATTAGTAACTTAGTATACCATTAGTGAGATTGTTAAACATATGTGTTATATAAAAATATATCACAAGAAAAAGTAATTCCAGTACTTATACATATAATAATTATAATTTAAGTAAATTATTTATAGGGACATACTACATAGAACAGGTTCATGCATTGTTTATTACCCTCTCTGCAACAGAAAATCAATGTCAACATTTACTAATAATATTTATTCCAATTTAGGTTAATGCAAGTATGGTATCTGTTATCCAAAATGCTCGGAACCTGGGGTTTTCTGGATAATAGATCTTCTCATAAATTGGATCTTCATTCCTAACAGAGAAAAAGAAAATTACAGTATTTTTAAAAATCTGGATTATTTTGATAAAATGGAATCTATGGAAAACAGCCTTTCTGTAATTTGGAGCTGACTGGATAATGGGTTTCAGGATAATGGATATAATACCTGTTTAATAAAAATGGAAATCTTGATATATACTGTATTAAACACAGTAGCCACTATTATGAAAATAATAAATAATGCAATATTTACCTTTGTAAAAAAGAAAAAGTGTGTTCATAATACAAATGTCTAAAGAAACATTTCTAGGTGATAAATTGGCTCTATATTGTTTTATCCCATCATCTTGCATATATCGCCAGTTTGATTATAAACAGGTAACATGATTAATATGAACAGTGAAACACAGAAGATTATCTTTGGTGTATCCATTTTGTTTTGAAGAGCTAAAAAGCCTCACTGCAACTGATGAATAGATATTCCAAGTTTCTACCTAATTTATCACCCAGCCACTCATGACAAAATCATTACACTATTTTACATCGTATGAAACGTCTAGAATACCAATGGCTGACAAAAAGATGCATCGGTTCCTTCTCTTGAGAAATGTGTACCTTGGCCTAACAGTGATGAATTCCTTGTATTTGTAGCCATATTTAGCATGCTTCTGTTTTTGAGTGGCTACATTAGTAGTTAAAACACATATGGGGTAATTTAATAAACATTCTAAATTGGAAACATTTTTGCATAAATACAAACACCAATTTACATATGTATATTATATTATTCTATAATATACAGTTACTACACTGCACATTTTAATTGTGCTAGTGTATTTTTCAAGACTTGATCAATGGCAGCATATGACACTGATGAAACAATTTTTGCATTGTACACATTTCCGTTCATTTATTTCTTCATTAGATTACCTTTATATGTCTCATTTATGATTACTTGAACACAATTAAAAGAAGATATGAACCATTTAAAATGCAGTTAAGTAAAGCACTTACATTGACTTGAGTAAGTCTGTACTATTCTACACTGAAAATGTTTCTGTTGTAAATAGTGTAATATTAGGTCCAGCCACCAAGTGGCAATGTTGGGAAGGGGAATGCTTCAGGAGAGGATATATAAGGGGGAGTATACTGAGCTACCTCCTCTTTGGCCATTGCGAGAAGGAATAGTGTATGACACCAGGGAGCCTAAGGTTTGCCATCTCAGAAAGGTAACTGGCAGGAGTAAGTAGGTCATAGTTTTAGGGTAGAGTTGGTTGGAACTCACAGTAGATGGTGAGAGAAAGCAGCTCAGGCTCCAATGAGGAGGAGCGAGGTACCAGTATTCCAGTGGTACTCACCAATCCTATGGCTCTTTTTTGAGTTTTTCTCTCGTATGTGCGGCTTCACCGTCAAGGTCGTGGGACTCGTATAGTGTTCCTTGAGTCCTTCTGCACACGTGTTTCTTTCCGCAATCTTGTCACTTCTGACGTGATAAGTTGTGCCCTAAGAAGAGACAAAGGTGAAAAGCGTCAGAAGTGACAAGATTGCAGAAAGAAACACATGCACCTTGAAGGTGAAGCCGCACATATGAGAGAAAAACTCAAAAAAGAGCCATAGGATTGCACAAGGAGTCTGACCTCTAAAAAGGAGGATCCTGTACTTTTTTAAGAAAGTGATTTTAAGAAGAAGTGTTTTGTAAGTGCAATAAGATATATTAAAATGTTTTTAAGAAATTTTCCATACATGCCGCTCTTATTATTTATCCAGATTGAAAAGTCGATGGAATAGTCCGTGTTTTAGATAAATGTCATACTAAATCTGAAGGTCTGTGAGTATAATCAGATACAAGCTCAATACTGTGTGGGTAGCGTTTCATCTGTATTAAAAATTCCTTCTTTCTACACAACTACACTGTTTGATGGGGTAGAAGGTTATTTAGACTCAATTCCCTTGTGAAAGAAATCACCAACGGGGTATATGAATAATGCACTGATAGTGTAAAATTAGTTCACACTGCTGGGTGAATTTCAATTTAAACGAACGCTACACTATATTTTTGTTTTTTGTCTCCCCTTATTTTTTGAGGAACAATCAGCAACATTTCTTCGGAAATCTTTTTGATTATACCTAGAACATAAGACTGACCCCTCTACTGAAAGTCCACATAAATAAGGAGCAGTGTCCCTGGCAAGGGAAATAAAAATATTGGCACTGGGTAGTCTAGCCAAACCCTAACTGTGAAGAGTATTTGGTGAGGAGAATACATGTTTGATACTTGTGCTGAATCACTGGTGACTGACAATAAATTTGTTCTGAAGTTCTTCTCGAATGTGTTGTGGAAGGAACCACGGTGTGTGTTACTCCATGTATACCAAAGGGAGCACAGGACGCCACTTACCAACATTGTGCCAAATATAAGAAGTAGAACAATCTGGCACAAGGAAGTGCATTCCTTGAAGTGGCAGTAATTCCATGTGCACATCCTGACACGGCTACAGTTTTTTCATGGATTTACCAAATGGACCAGTGTTTACACTGGAATGTTGGGTAAAAATCATGCATTGTGGTTAAAACATGGTGAAATAGGTTGCCTGTTTTTTCTATAGCAATATTAACACGCATTCCACCCATACTGTTTGTTAGGTACTTTTGTTCAGTGCTGAAATAAGATACTGATTCAATCTACAAAGGCTTTCTGCACAGACAAAATGTCAAACATGCAAGCCTGATAATCTTGCCAAAGCGTTTGTCAAATAAAGTGGAAAAATAATCTTATCCACCTACAAAACAGTAGGAAGTTGCCTGGATCTCATCCATCACATATGGCTTACATCAGGAAATTATATTTGAGAGTTCTTAAATTCAGATGTTTTTAATATTCATATTTGTTTTAGTGAACCAATCATTGGGAAACTATGAGGATAACATTATTGGCCCATTTATTAAACCTTCATTTTTTCTGGTTGAGAGTTTTAGGGGGGGATATAATTTTTAGAGATTTATCATACCCCAAAGCTGCTAAATCCAAAACTCAAAATACTCCTTCTCAAACCTGTCAAGGTCATTTAGAAATCAATGGCAGATGTCCCTGAAGCTGTTTTTTGACATTTTGATCTGAGCTGGATAATCCAAAAAAGACAGGGTTTTTATTGAGTTTTCGCAGCATCAATACAAATTGACATGTAATTTAGTCATGATGTTTTGTTGCTCCAATTTTTTCAATAAAGATTATTGATAAATGAATGCAATTCATGGAATGGAGTTGTCTCAACTTTGTTTAAAAAAAATAGATAAATTTGAGTTTTAGTAAATTATTATTATTATTATTATTATTAATAACATGTATTTCTATAGCGCCAACTTGTTGCGTAGCCACTAAACATGGGTCAAAGAGTAAGAAAAAAATCTGGTTGGTGAATTTTACTGTCATGTTATAGTCATGTTAAATGTCGTGATTTAGACGTAGCATATTTATGGAAGCATCTGTAATAATTATTTTATTTTTGCTTGAATAAATAGTTACAGACTCCTGACACATTCTTGACCATTGCTGATCACTGCCTGTATTGACCTGGGTGTAATTTTTAGACCTTTGACCCATCTGTTTACTTTGTCCTGCTGATGGGCTACTGGGGGAAACAGAGATGGGTGACATCACTCCAACTTGCAGTGCAGCATAAAAGAGTGACTGAAGTTTATTAGAGCACAAGTGATGACTAATAGCACCCAGGAAACAAACAACATGTCTAGTCCCATGTCAGATTTCAAAATTAAATATAGAAAAATATTTTTTGCTCTTTTAAAAAAATGGATTTCAGTGCAGAAGTCTGTTGGAGCCACACTATTAACTTGTGACTATACCTTGAACATATTTTGTATTCTAATTCTTTTAATACAATGATTTTGTAACATATTAACTGAACCTTATGGGAGAGGTGTTCATGGTTTTTTCTGTTCCAGATCTATCCCAGAGCTTAAGCTTTAGTTGATGGATTAAAAGATATTATTCAAGAAACAGATACATACAATTACCACTGAAGCTAACTGTAGCATATAAAAGATGTATGAATTTTCACTGACACATTGGCAGCAAATGTGCACCAGAGAACTCCCTTGATGTAGATATCTCCATGATCTGACATGCTTTTTGAATCAAAGTATCAATGTGCCAAGTATATTGCTGAATTTTCTTTTGTTCACACACATTTAATGTGTTACGGATAATACAGATGCATTTAGAAAAAAAATCAAATTTATGTGATCATTTTTCCCAGAAATTCAAATTTTCCCCAAGACAAAATATCTTACATGATTATTTACAGTATATGTAGAAATAAGCTCCAAAAACGGAATTAAAACAGAGTTTTTATTGCAGAGCTTGTCAGCAATTCTTTCATATTTAGATGATAGACAGCAGACATTTTGACCAAACTGGTGTAATCACTAGATTTTTATATACACAGTAATGTAACTTCTTTGGCAGATGGTTGATTAAAAAAAAAAGATTTCATGTCAGTTCAATCCATCCTGAATCTCAGCCATACTCTATTTCTAACAACTTGAATATAGTGATGGGCAAATTTATTTGCAGCGAATTCGTGAAACGCTGGCAAAATTTCACCTGGTGAAAATTCGCCGGCCTCTCATTTTGGACAAGGGCGTCCGTTTTTTCAAAGCAGGCAATGGACTTCCGAATGCAAGAATGGACACCATATCAGTTTTGTTCTGAAAAATGTCATCCAAACAATCTACATGGGTGGTAACATCCCCTTAATAAAAATATCAAAGTGAGTTTTGTTTATGAAATAATATTTGATCTCCCTTTATCTTCATAAAGATGTTTCCTTTTCTATCAGGAAAAGCTAATGTTTCGTTACCATGGAGGAGACAAGAGATACTGGATTTGACATATATAATTACAGAATAAAAACAGTAAAAGGTTATTAGTGCTTAGAGTTGGGATGAGAGAAATATTTTATGTGTTTAAATGCAAAAAAAACCCCTATAGACTCTAAAGTATAGTTGTCGCACAGTTTGAAAAATGTTGGATGAAAAAAAGTATAATGACTTCAATGTGCTTGGCTAATTTTTTGATGTATCACAAATTTTCAGCAAAATAAAAAATGTCTGTCTAATTCGCCAATGACTACTTTTGAGCTTTTTTGGGGATCAGGAGGATTCTCAACCAACTCTTAAAGTAAAACTGGGACCTAATCTGTAGGTAGCTGGTATTTTTTTTTCTAAATCAGCTGAAGTATAAATGCATTTGCATACCAGTTTGGTTGCTAAGAAAAATAGGGCAATGGGAAGAAGACAATTGAATGCACTGGTACTGATGTTCACTAAGGCCTTTTAGGGTTTGCAGGTCAGAGATGCAATCCAATCACAACCAAAGGTAGAAAATCAGCACTAAGCCGGAGAAGAACAAGCAGTATAGCTATCAATTTATAAATCAGGGCTGGCAACAATCAAAGGCAGTTCGTTTGTACCAGGTTCAATAATAAGAAGGAAAGTACACAGGGGTTAACTAAGAAAGGATACTTCTTCTACTACTTTTAAGACTGATATCAAGTATAACATAAGGAGAATGTCCTCACATTCAGGATATTTATCAGTACAGGTATAGTATCCATTATTTGGAAACTTCTTATCTAGAAAGTTCCAATTTACAGAAAGGCCATCTCCCATAGACTCCATTTTATCCAAATATTCCAAATTTTTTAAAAATGATTTCCTTTTTCCTCTGTAATGATAAAACAGTTCCTCTGAACAGTTATCTGAATAATACCTGTATAATTAATCCTTATTGGAAGAAAAAACAGCCCATTGAGTTTGTTTAATGTTTACACAATTTTCTAGTAAACTTCCAATATGAATATTCAAATTATGGAAAGATCCGTTATCCGAAAAATCCCAGGTCCCAAGCATTCTAGATAATGGGTTCCATGCCAGTATTGCTAATGCTGTTATATATGTGCTATATAAGGCACGTTTATTTACAAAACAAGAGTGTGCAATTTCCAATAGCAAATCAACATATTTTTTTTACATCGCTGCAGTGCACCAGGTTGCATACAACACCGTTGTATATGTTAAGCAAATGTGCATGTGCAAATGTGCATGTGTGTTTCTGTGATTTGGTAATTCAGTTAGCTGGATGCAAGTCTGAATAATTGACACAACCCTGTTAATGCAGCCCACCATGAGAACCACTATATCCAGGGTAGTAGTAGATAAAGGGTTCCCCAACATAAATGACCCTCTAAGGTTTGACCAACAATAGAACAAATAATATAGGGGGGACTGGTATGTGATAGGACCTGCAATGCCTTTAATTAGTAGCTGTGAACCGGATAGATATAGGAGTGAAACTCTAATGCTTTCTCAATCTCATCATCCTAATGGTTTTCTTAGATTCTTTTAGCCTCTCCAACCACTGCTTGCTTTTGTCATCTTTTTTGTCTTTCATATTTAAAAGTTAAAAACTATCCCTAGTTGCTTGAATTGTTTTATTTGTTAAAATTAAATTGTATTCAAGCACTGTTTGTTTTTCACATGCAACCCTAAGGTTCCACATACAACTTGATGAGAAATTAGATGCTAGATACCCCAGGTATGGCACAGTGTGTTGCATTGATGTCTCATGGTGCTTTATTGAGTCTGAATGTGACCAGAGCACTTTACAGTATATGTTTATATTGCATGCCCTTCCTGTGTTTTTGTTTATATTGCATGTCCTTCCTGTGTTTTTGTTATTTCCTTCTACAGCCCAAGAATGTATGGATAGAAAAATTTCTTATTAGTTTTAGGGGCAGATTTACAATTGGTCGAATTTGAGGGTGCATTTACCCTCAAATTCAACCAATCGAATTGTGGTTGAATTTGAAACCTTCAAATTCGAATATCGAATTTGAAGGTTTCTTGAGCAATTCATTCGATTGAACGATCGAATAAAAAAATTTGATAGAGCGATTAAATCGATTGATTCGAACGATTTTAACCATTTGATCAAATTTTTTTAATTCAATCTAAAAATGCTAAAAAAAAAACCCATGGGAGCTTCCCATAGGGTTTAATAGCAATTCGGTATCTTTAATCTGGCCTACTAGGCAGTCGAATAAAAATGTAAAGGGCAAGTAATTTGACTGACAAATATTCGAATATACAAATAACATTTTGTTCGAATTATTCGAATTCAACGGTCAAAGAGGTCTTCAAAAATATTCGAAAATTCTAATCTTTTTGAAAATTCGATCGAATTTTGAATCATTCATATGAATTTAGTAAATTTGCCCCTGAGTGTATGACATTTTATTTCATCTCTGGTTCCCATGGCCTCACCAATGGCAAACTGCAGGAAGCAAAATAAAGCCTGTATAGATAATAAGGAAAAATATACATGTATATAGAATCAGTTATCCACAATGCTTGGGACATTGGGTTTTCCAGATAAGGGATCTTTTCGTAAATTGAGTCTCCACGTCATTAAAGGGATTCTGTCATGGGAAAAAATGTTTTTTTTTTCAAAATGCATCAGTTAGTGCTGCTCCAGCAGACTTCTGCACTGAAAGTCTCAAAAAACAGATTTTTTTTATATTTCATTTTGAAATCTGACATGGGGCTAGACATATTGTCAATTTCACAGCTGCCCCACTTCATGTAAACATTTACTGCTGTACTACAATTTGGAGTGATATCATCCCCTTCCACCCCCCCCCAGCAGCCTACCAATAGAACAATGGAAAGGTAACCAGATAACAGCTTCCTAACACAAGATAAGAGCTGCCTGGTAGATCAAAAAGCAGCACTCAATAGTAAAAACCCATGTCCCACTGTGTTCCATTCAGTTACATTGAGAAGGAAAAACAACATCCTGCAAGAAAGCAGTTATCTCCTAAAGTGCTGGCACAAGTCACATGTCCAGGAGCAGCTGGGAAATTGACAACATGTCTAACCCCATGTCAGATTACAAAACTGAATATAAAAAATCTGTTTGCTTTTTTGAGAAATGGATTTCAGTGCAGAAGTCTTTTGAAAAAAAAAATGTTTTTCCATGACAGTATCCCTTTAAATAAACACATTAGCCTTCAATAAGGATTCATTGTATTTTAGTTTGGATAAAGTACAAGGCATTGCTTTATTATTACAGAAGAAAAGAAAATAATTTTTAAAAATTATAATCATTTGATCATGGAGTCTATGGGATATGACTGTCCTGCAATTAGGAGTTTTCTGGAAAATGTGTTTCACTAAGACTGTATATGCAGCATAAGTTAAAATAAATTCCAGTGAATTTTTTTAGCTAATTGGTGTGCTTGAATGTTTGTAAGATTACATAAACAAGCTGACAACAGATATGTGATTATTACTGCAGGAAAAAGAGTGAGGCAAGTTGTGGGGGATGTGGGGGAACCGGATGAAGGGGAAAAGGGAAAGCGAAAGGTAATGGTTAAAGAAAAAGATGGGGTGGTCACCTATACAACCCTCTCTTCTCCCTTTGTTGTGACTATTTTTTTAGCAGGAGCTGGTTATGTAGTTTCTTAATCTGTGCAATGGTAATCAAATTATCTCACTGCTTGCCCTTTTTAGCTAAATAAATAAAAACTACCACTGAATTTTCATCACAAAAACAATAAACAGGAAGGCTCAAACTATGATCTCTCAAAGTTTTATTTCTTAAGTAGCCACACATGCCCATTCTGTTAATGAGCATGTAAAAAATGGGGGGACAGTTCTAACTAAATATTAGTTAAACACAATGGATATCATATATAAACACTGGGCTAATTTGCTCCTGGCCTTTGTCTGTCTGCAACAAATATTGCAGTGTGGCTGCTATGGGTTACTGCCAAGGTGCAAATTTGCATAGAGTTTATAAATAAGCCTCATTGAATTTAAAGGATTATGGTCTCTTACATAAGCGCAGTTTTACTATTATGCATTAAATATCTACCCAAAAAACACATGGTGTTGTCTAGTCCTTGCTCTTTTCTTCATGTTATCTGAGTGTTCTGTAATTTGTCCAGTCAACAATTATTATAATCGCACCCATGCCAGAATTGTAAGTATATGCAATTTCATGAATTTATACTGCATAACAAAATGACAAATAGACTTACACAAAAGTGCTGAATATGCTCAAAAGAATTAAGGTAGAGCAGCATAAACTATATTCCTAACAATCAATCACTTTTTGGCATCATTATATGCAGAACCATGTACTTCTGTAGCCAGAACATTTTAACCCATTTTTAACATTTATAACATCTCTCATCATATTGTTATCAAAGCAAGGCATTAATCAGATGCTAGTTTACTAATTTCCTCTTGCAAAGCACAGACAACAGGTGAGCATTAGATTTGTTTGGTTCTTGGTAGAAAGAGTTTATCAGGTAGACTTTCTTTTTCTGGCTTAGAAAATAAATTAAGGAGTATTAGTTCTCTAAAATCACAAATGCTGTGAAAGTTATTTAAAGTTTAGAATTAAAAAAACTAATAATGGAAAATGCTAAATAAATTATCCTTTTACAAAGAATATGTTGTTTGGGGAAAGGTATTTGTACTGGCTTCCTCCACCCCCAGCTACATATACTGAGAAAAATAAACATCAATACCTGTGATTCAGAAGTGAGGTGTTCCCAGGTTTATTGAAGTGCCCTTAACACAAAGATTAGATCAAACGTTATTGATAACACACCAAGTGATAACCCACCATAGACTGTCATTGTTTATATACCCATATTAATAGTGCCATCTAGTGTGCAACTCCCATGGTGCGAGCAATGATACACTGTATATAGTTAACATACAACAATCACCGTAATGATAACAATTTATCCCCAGTGAAATCGAATAGTCAGATAAAAAAACTCTGAAAACATTGTAATATAAGTAAAAAATAAAAAAAATTAAAATTTATGGTGGATGGTACTTGAGGAAGTTTTGACCAAGTCAGGCAATGTAGACCAGAAAATTCTTCAAGGGAAAACTACTGGATATGGAAATTAAATACGTTGGCACCTAGGGACCTTAATGAAGCAATAAACTATACCTGTTTTTTTTTTATATAAATTTAGCCAAGTACCTTCCGTTTTTACAGTGATGAAGAAGTTTCTAGTCTACATTGACTTGGTCAAAACTTCCTCAAGTACCATCCATCATAAATGAGAGATGAAATGATTAAACTCAGCCCAATGGCTGCTTATGGGTGTGGGTTTTGTTTTTATATTCCGTATGGCACACCTATGTTCATTTAATCTTACCCAAATCATACTGCTAGTTTTGCTGACATATGCCAGCACACACGGACATTTCAATAAGTATATAACATTGGTGTTCATACATGTATAACCTTGTTTAAGATGGTAGCAGCATCGTGAAAGCCACATAGGTGGCTTTCAAACATAACGCTGACAATAAAGCTTGAACTATAAAGCATCTCACAAGAAAAGTTCAAAATGATTATAGCTTTTTTTTCACCTTTTCACTGGTAATGTATTAGTTATCCACAGATTCTGCAATAGTTGATTATGAATGGAAAAATGCTTACCTTAGTTTATCTCATTGTCCAGTCTTAAATACATGTTGTTTGATCAAGGTCTCATTTACAAAGCAAGTGCAAAGCCCTAAAGACTCAATATATTCATTACCACAAAAAGTCACAAAGCTAATTGCACCTATTACTCTCCTTAACACCTTGCGCCAAGCATCAATGCAACAGCTCCTTTTGCATTAAAGGTGCATTAAAGGTCTCGGCTAGGAAAGACCTTGTGCAGCTAGTTATATTGAACTCTCTCACCCACGATAAGCCTTCTCTAAGTGGAAAAGTGAACCTGTTTTTGCTGCTTTGTAAAAATAAAGATAGAGTATCTTGCAAAACAAAATAACAACAGGGTTTCTCATCAAAACAACACAGTTGTATAACTCACAGACTATGAGGTAGCATGGTGAATTGTCATGTACAATCTCAAGTAAAGAAGAGTCTGTGACACCCCGGTTGAGATGGACTGCTAGGTTTAAGGATCACCTTATATATTTTCTAGATCCCCAACAGCAGGAATGGATCAGGGAGAAGAATATAGAAACCATCTACAGTATTGCAGTCCCTACACTAAGAAGAAAAGAACCTGGGGAGAGCTACAATCCTTTTTTGGAGCACAGGCTGCTCTTTATAGATAGTTTGGACTTCTCACATTTGCTTAAAACACTAAACAGTAACTAAATCCTGTAACTTCATTCAATTGCTCCCTGTTCACTATAGGGGTTGTTTTTCTAGGCATTGTTAATCTCAGGCTTCAAGATGCATTCAAGACATGGTTTAACAGAAGGCCAAAGAGGAAGAACCACCCCTGTCAAAACACTGATTTAAAGGGGTTGTTCACCTTCGAGTTAACTTTAAGCATAATGTAGAGAGTGATATTCTGAGACAATTTGCAATTGGTTTTAATTTTTTATTGTTCGTGGTTTTTGAGTTATTTAGCTTTTTATTCAGCAGTTCTCTAGTTTGCAGTGTCAGCAATAATAATAATTGCACCTGGTATACATAGCAATAAACCATTGCATTCATTTTGTTCAGATGTGAAGCAGAGTTCTGGAATGAAGTGAAAGGCAACACCTCTGTATTCACCAACACAGGGATCCCAGGTTGTGGAAAACAGGAAAACAGTATGTGTGAGGAATAAGAAGGAGTACCAAAACATAGTCAAGGTCAGGCCAAAGGCTGGTGGTTGGTAACAAAGGCTAGGTCAGGCAGAAGTCAGGGCGAGGCAACTGGTAGTAGTGTCCAAAAACAAGCAGAGGCGACAAAGTAGCAAAGTCAGGAATACAGACACAAGTCAAAACCAGATAACACTTGTAAGTAGCAATGGAAAGCTGGGAATCTGGGCACTAGCTCTAAAGCTTCTAAAAATGAATTGAATGGGTCAGATTTGCACATTACTACTCATTATCATACTTTTGTTTTCCATTTAAGGTTCAGTGATTGGCTTCAAGCGATACCTACTGTTCCCCCTTTATATACTAGATGATCTAGCAAATTTTATTTTATTAAACTGTGAACACAAGTTTCTATATTTTATTCACTAGTTTCAAGCAATAATGTTAAGCAACTTCATTTAATAAAATAATGAAATCAAATATTACATTTCCTATAAAAATAACATTGCCAGAAAGTGTGTAATTAAAATATTCATTGAGTGATCAAGTGATTAAAATAATGTTATAACTTGGCTCTGCATGATTTAATAATCCCTTCATTTCCTTTGAGACAAGATAAACCATAAAAACATCTGTAAGTCTAACATCTTTAAAGCATAGCCTTTAAACTTGAAGCATGATTGAGAAGCTTTACTAAGAGATTGCATACTGTAAGGGCATAGAATCGGAAGCCTAAAAATTTTTAGGAATTCCTACACTACAATATTTAAAAAAACTGGTGCCAACATTCTGACCTAAATGATACTGTACAGGACCAGTCAAGGTAAACTGGAAAACTCATTGCTGTTACCTACATGTTTTATTTGAAGTAGAAATTTATTGTAATGTTTATATACCATGTATACATAACCTTACGGAGGGTGAGCATTAATTCACTTAACACAGAAAAGAAAGAAAAAACGTAATTGTTACATAGTTACATAATTAAATTGGTTTTAAAAAAAGACAAAGTCCATCAAGTTCAACCCTTCCAAATTAAAACCCAGCATACACACACACCCCTCCACTCTTTCACACAAACCGTATATGCCCATCACTACACTAAGGGGCAGATTTATCAAATTAACATAAAGGATTCGAAATTCGAACTTTCAAATGTTTTTGAAGACCACTTCGACCATCAAATTTTGAAAATTTGATCGAATGGAATGATTCAAATAATTCGAATAAAAATCTATTCGGATATTCGAATATTCGACAGTCGAATAAGTTCCCCTTTAAATTTGTTTGACTGCCTAGTTCACCAGTTTCAACCTACTGAATTGGGTTTAATTATTTTTGATCGAATAAAAAAATTTGATCGAATGGTTAAAATCGTTCGATTGGAATGATGTTATCGTTAGATCAAATATTTCCTTTTCGATCATTCGACCAATCGAATATCGGTAAAATCCTGCGAATTTGAAATTCTAATTCGAAGGATTTTTATCCCCATACAAGTCTCATGGTCGAATTCAAGGGTTTTTTAACCCTCGAATTTGACCGTTAGTAAATCTGCCCCTAACTGTAGTTATCAAAATAGCCTTTGATATTATGCCTGTCCAAAAATCATCCTAGCCCCTTTTAAAAGCATCAACAGAATCAACCATCACAACTTCACCCGGCAGTGCATTCCACAACCTCACTGTCCTCACTGTGAAGAACCACCTACGCTGCTTCAAATGAAAGTCCTTTTCTTCTAGTCTAAAGGGGTGGCCTCTGGTGCGGTGAACTTCTTCATGGGTAAAAAGGTCCTCTAATATTTGTCTATAATGTCCTCTAATGTATTTGTAAAGTGTAATTATGTCCCCTCGCAAGTGCCTTTTACCTGGACAGTCTACCCTCATAATTTAAGTATTCCATCCCTCTAATCAGTTTAGTTGCACTTCTCTGCACTCTATACAGCTCATTTACATCCCTCCTAAGGACTGGAGTCCAAAACTGCACTGCATATTCATCCTTTGGAAATGTATACAACCTATTTCTTAATTTTACTGCAGAAAAAGGTTTTCTTATACTGGTTCCTGTTTATACAACAGAGAAGTTGGTAATACAAGGGTTGTCACTTGAGTTTGGACTGAAACAAGTCTGTTTTTATAAATGTTTGACTACATATGTTAATTTAACGGGCTTATAGGGGAATGTAATATAAGTTGGTAAGGCAAAAACTATTCGCAATGCGAAAAGTTATGCCTCTGTGCGAATAATTTTTGCTTTGCGCGAATTTAATATAGCTTTTGCGAAACTGGAAACAGTTTAGCGACCACTTCTGACAGTGGAAGAGAGTTTGCGAATTTTACAGCTTGCACCAATGCGCAGTCAATGTAATAAAACATCTTACTGAAAAAGTCGTTATGTTTGCTCCTAAAGATTACGACACCTTCAAGCGCTTCTTAAGAGTGCGCAATTAAAATTCGCAATGCGCAATGAAAAGTCGCAATGCGCAATTAATATTAGCAATGCAATAACAGTTTAAGGAACAATATTACATTGCGAGATGTGGATTTTTAATCTTATTGGTGCGCATTCTTTTGCTCTTTGCGAATTTAATTACATTCCCCCCGTAATGTCTAGTTATATTATAATCTTATTTTGGATCAAATACAAGGTACTGTTTTATTATACTTATTACAACGCAAAAGGAAATCAGTCAAATTTGAGTTATTTGACAAAAATGAAATCTATGGGATATGGCATTCACATAATTCCTGATTTCTGGTAAACTGGTTTAAAGATAACAGATCCCATGTCTGTACTTGTAATAAAAAACAGCAAAACCAGTTAAATACTATGACATTAAACTAATTATTGTTACAGCTTGCTGCACTCATCATAATGAGTTTTTGATGGTATATTTTAAGTTTTTAGGCTAAGCATGTCAGTATGGGCCACATTTACTAAGGGTCGAAGAGAATTTTCGACTATCAAATAGCCCAAAATTTGATTTGAATTGAAAAAATAAAGAAAATTTTTATTTTGAGTACTGTCCCTTTAAAATCCTTCGAATTTGACACTTCGCCAACTTAAAGCTATGCTACACAAATTCACTAAACTGCAAATTTGCACTCAGGGAGGCAAAAAGTAACAAAGTTTCGCTACTGTTACATTGCCAGGCAATCGCCCTTAAAACGGTAAAACATGCCAGCGTTTTTTTTAGGACTTAGAAAAAAATGTTACTTTTTTTTTTCAATCTCCTATCTATTGTATTGAACTTCTCCAGGTCTGACCCTGGCGGAGTAAAGTCTAGCGCAAGAGGTAGTGTTCAGTAAAATGGGCAACTTAGTGAATTAGCATAGTTACGTCCCTTTGTGCGCAGTTGCGCTAGTCTATCTACTTCACTAGTGAATTTTTGCCAGGGACACTGTTGGTAAATAGGCAAAATTGCATAATGGCATCATGCTGGCGAATTAGCACTAGTGTTATACGCTTTGCTCTTTAGTGAATTTGCCCCTACATGTTGTAGATTATGGTTATCAATTATTACAAAAAATTGTTTTGTGACCATATTTTCAGCACAACAAAGTCTTCATTGTCTAAATTGTAATATTGGCATATTAATTTGGCTGATTCTTACAGCAGGCCAGCAAGAGCAATTACAAAAATTCTGATTTAAAATATATCTAATCAGCCAAAATAATGACTGCTCTGGGAAGTCCAATTCCATAGAAAGCTATGGGCAAAAATCTATGTATTTGTTTTTTTAAAGGACATGAAACACTGCATTGCTACTTTGTACAATCTTCATCACATTGTTCCCTTAGTGAAATTCCATGTTTAGATTTCTCAGAGATGCTTACAACAGTTTTTTTTCATCCTTCAATACCATTCAACATTATCAGTCGAATGCACAATTGAAAAACTGATCAAATTAAGGACTTTTCAAATCGATCCCTCTGAATTAATGAAATATGAACAGATTCTTTATCTGCAATGATCAGACAGGCTCCTCCTTGTTTTGTCATCTAAGAAGGTTCTACTTAATCGGCAATACATCACTGGCAGTTTTTTTTACACAGTATTCACAGGAAAAAAAAATTAATTCAATGCAATGTCTATATGTTATACTCAGCTGATAAAAGCATTTGAAACATATTCCATATGAAAGAAAATGTGGTAAGAAGTAAGCAATGGATCAATGAATGATGTTGGTTTAGGGTTGTTGGCTGAAATTCCATAATTTATTGGTTTATGAAACAGAAAAGATTTTGCAGACCTGTCACACTAAACAGAGATAAGAGGATTGGTTGAAGTACAACAATAATGAGACAAAGGAAGACCTTATTGAACAGACTTCATAAAGGACTATTGAGTAAAACCAGTATATTGCTGTAGTTCTCACATAGTCTAAGAAGTATCATTGTAGTTAAGGAGGTGTTACAGATTTCCAAAGTAGATGATCTAAATGCATTACATAGCCTTTGCATGATCCATGATCTACATGGGGAAGAAACAAGGTTAAACAGAGTTCACTAGATGTACACTTCAAAGACAAAAGGTTTTGTTTTCATCAACAATATTAGACTATCCCCTCCATCAGAAATGTTGCCTTCTGGCATTTATCCATTGCCCTTCACTAAATTAACCACTTTAATCTCTTTTTAGATTTCTCCCATTTTCCATTAAATTAAAATCCAATACTTGTTCAGTCTTATTCATTATAACCACTAAACACAAACACACATAAAGCATGATGTATTGCACATAATTGTGCACTCTGAAAGGCAATTATTCTTGATGGGTTATCGTGGTGGGTTGCCTTTTTCTATTGTATTAAGTGTCAGGATCTGTGAAAAATGGGTTCACGAGAAAGGCCAACAGACTTCCCAAGTGGCGTGGATGTGCCCCAACATATAAGTATAAATCAAGCGCAACTAAAGGACAAATAAGACATCACTGGCACTAAGTATAGGGATCAATCAACAAATGCCATAGTTATTTATATATCGAAGAGGGACATTTGCAGCTTCTTGTTTTGTTTTTAAACATTTTTCTGCTGCAGAATTTGCTTATATATCAAGATTAGTGATGTTCATATAAGTTACGCATGCAGTCACCCAGGTGACACCTTGCAATTACTTAAGAAAACATTTTACAATGATGTCATTTGGCTATGAAAATCCTAAACAAAAAAAAGCAAAAAAATTATGACATCACCAGTATAAATAAATAAGGGAACATTTCATAAAAATAATGCTGTATCACTGCTCTGAGCTTCTGAACACATTTTTCTAATTATTTTGTGCAAAATATATGTTCCACTGCTTATTCATTAGGTTAAATACCTGCTACTTACCATTGCACCATTTGTCTCTTGATATCATTAATATTTAGACTATTTGGCAAATGGAAATAATGAAGAAAACACTGGAAAAATGCTGCTTCATCAGTTAAGAGGCCACTAAAAATTCTTAGAATGTTGTCTGAAGGTGTTTGTTGTGTTTGGTAGCCGAGGATGAGGACAGTGTAACAGTGCTTTATTAGCAAGTTCATGCAGCCATTACATAACATCAGTAACTCTTACTTTCACCTCAAGCTGTACAGAAAGTCCTGTGTATGCACACTGATACCTGTATGCCATTTGTATAAACATCACATTCCCCCTATAGTAGGAAAGCATTTGGACAAATATAATAAACAGTAACAATTAAACCATAAACCACTTAAAGCAATATATACATTCTTCACAGGACATAGTTCTGGGTCCATACAGGTAGTTTTCTGGTTCTCTCGGTACGCCTTATAAGTTCACTTTCTTCAGCCCTATTGCAGCCAGCATTAGGAGTAGTAAAATGTCCTTCCTCAAATGGAACATCTCCAAAGTCATATCTAGCAGGAGCAAGACGACTTGCATTCCATATGCGTCCATCAGACAGTTCATATGTGTATGTGTCACGAGCGCTCGCCGCTCCTCACCTTTAGCGAGCGCTCGTCGGCTTTCTTCATCCCGGCGCGGCGCAGGATCCAAGATGGCAGTGCCCAGGACTCCACGTGGGTGCAAGGACGCCGGAGTGCAGGCGCAGTGACATCACGCGCTGTGGCGCCAAATTCAAAAATAAAAGGACGCCGGAGACCCAGGTTCAATGCCCGAATATAGCTCAATATTACTTTGTGTTCCTGGGTCTCCCTGCTATCCTGTGATTCTCCTGATATTGATCTCTTGCCTGTTCCTGACCTTGAACCTTCCTGCCTGCCTAATTGAACCTTTGCCTGGACCTGACTTCTCTATTGGATTCCCTTGAACTGTACCTTGCCTGGACTCGCTGGAAAGGGACTTCCTCCTTGATCCTAACATCACCCCCCCGTGGGTGCCGGAGGCCCCCGCTGACAGTATGGTCCTCGCTGGCGTCTCACTTCAAGTGGTGTAGTAAATTTAGATTGTCCTTGTTTCAGTATTCCTGGTTTCTTAATTCTGACTAATTCTGACTAAAGGCTGAAAGTGCACTTCTCTTGCACCACGTTTTGTGGTATAAGCCTTGCATTTGACTTGTTGAAGCTTGACAATGTCAGCAGTGAGTTTGTAGGAACAGTATTTGGTGGAAGTTTGATGTCTGCAACATGTAACCTAGTGCGCATCTGTCTGCTATGTAATAATTCAGCTGGAGATGATTGGGTCATTGCATGGCATGTTGCTCTGTAGTTATGTAGGAACTCTGTTGTAAATACTTTCCAAGATTTCCCAGTAAGATTTGCTTTCTGGAATGCTTCTTTCGCTCAATTTCTCCTTTTGCTTGTGGGTAATACACTGAAGATTTCCTATGCACAATATTCCTCTCTCTCAGAAAGGATTCAAACTCATATGAGACAAACTGTGGTCTTTTGTCTGATATTAACTCCTTTGGATTTCCTTCTCTGCTGAAGACAGAAATGTTATTACTGTAGCTGATGTTACATGAGAAACAAATGCAATTTCAGGCCATTTACTGTAATAGTCTATCAAGGTTATAGCAAATCTGCAGTCTGTAGGAGCGTCTGCAAAAGGACTGACAATATACCAAAGCTGGAATATATACCCACAATACCGAAGCTGGAACTGCTAGGTATAAACACTTCCCTCTGTAACTGGATCCTTGATTTTCTGACTGATAGACCACAATATACGTATCTCAATAGGAGAGAACACCTCTGAGGTTCTAAAACTGAGTATGTGTGCTTAGCCCACTTCTAGTCACCCTGCTGACACATGATTATATTGCCCAGTACAATGCAAACCACATCATCAAGTTTGCAGATGACACAAAGGTAGTAGGCCTTGTTAGGAAAAATGATGAGTCTGAATACAGAGAAGAAGTAAGGCATTTGGCAGACTGGTGCCAAAACAACAACCTGACTCTAAATGTCGAAAAGACTAAAGAAATGGTTGTTGACTTTAGGAAAAACCCTGCTACTCATCAACCACTACTCATCCATGGCTCCCCAGTTGAGATAGTTAACAATGTGAAGTTCTTAGGAGTGCATATGGCAAACAACCTTTCCTGGAACCTGATCATCAACTCTATCACAAAGAAAGCTCAACAACCCCTTTATTTTCTATGGAAGATAAAGAAAGAAAGTCATTTTATCAAGGCACCATCAAGAGTGTTCTCTGCAGCTACATCACGATATGGTTTGGAAACTGCACAGTTGCAGAACAAAAATCCCTTCAACGGATTGTGAAAACTGCAGAAAGGATCATAGGAGAACCACTCCCACCCATCTCCAAAATCCACCAGAAACACATGATTCACGGGCAAATATTATAGCAAAAGACTATTCTCACCCATCTCATTCGCTGTTCACTCTCTTGCCATCTGGAAGGAGGTTCCGCAGCATTCAAACTAGAACTGCTAGACACTGCAAAAGCTTCTTTCCACAAGTGCTTAACAAGTTAACATTATAAAATCTGTCTGTTACCTGCACCTACCAATCTATGTGCATCCACAAATGCTCCTTCTCTTTCTTAATGCAAAGGCACTATGGTGAGGGTGCCTGAGTGAAACGTGATTTCGATATGCTGTATAACTATATAGTCTGTATTGACAAATAAAGGAATCTTGTATCTTGTAATAGCAATAGCAAGTTTATCCCATGCTAAATCAGGAAATGGTACTAGCTGAAGTGGTGGTGTATGTGTGATAGCTGTTTTATCATGATTCTGACAAGTAACACAAGAATGAATGGCAGTTACCACATCAGCATCCATAGTTCTCCTAGTCTTTGTTTTGTACGTAAAATTCTCATGTGCAAGTTGTATGAGCTTTTCTGGTACCAATAAAAGGTGAGCTCCACAGACAACATAGCCATCTACCAAGGACAGTTCATGTCTAATCCTGTAGTAAGGTTGAAGATCAGGACTCTCTTCTCAGCATTTGGCTATTTGTTTTGTAAGATGTCCCATAGTTTTACTTTTACGCATATGGTAAATTCTCTACCCCATAGGTAGGTTCTCCATTTTTCCCAAGCTCACAGGTAACAGCCAGCTCTCTCAAAGCTGCTACAAAATGTTCTGTGGATTCACCATTATGCTGTCCACGTTGGCGGAATTTATATCTTTCAGCAACCACATTTACTCTTGGCACATAAAAGTTCTTTATTGGTGATGGTAATGTATAGAATATACGCTGTCCCTCTGCTCCCAGGCAGTGAATAAGTAAAGCACACTTTCTAGCAGCAGAAACCTCCCCTTGGTCAACAGCAATAATGCAATTATCAAACATACGGATCCAAGCAGTAAAAGGTATGGTAGGCTCACCAGGGTTTGGTAGAAAATGTGCAGGCTGCTGCAGAGGTAGAAAAGACATCCTAGTCGCCATTTGTTGTGTTTGATAGCTGAGGATGAGGAGAGTGTAACAGTGCGTTATTAACAGGTTTATGCAGCCATTACATACATAACGCTTCAATCTGTACAGAAAGTCCTTTGTATGCACAGAGACACCTGCAGTCCATTCATATAAACACTACAGTTTTCTGTTATGTTCATTCAAAATATATTAACTAAATGTGTAATAAAAAAAATAAGTGGCATCTTAAAAATTCAGTATGGACATTCAGGGGCCTATTTATCAAAGGTTGGATTTTAGTTGTTTTAGAGGTTTTTTAAACCATGATTAAACTCACAAACTCTAAAACTATGAATATCAAGACATATATTTAGATCCAAATAAAACAAGTATGAATGTAAAATTATGCTGAATGGTGCACCAACAAAATGTGAATACTTTGAAAACCTTACAATTTTCTATTTTTTTCAAACAATTCTTGGTGAAAAAAGTCAGAAAACCTCTAAAAGTCTGAATTGATTTAAAACAGTCCAAAAGGATCAGCGCAGTTCCCATTTATTTATATAGAACCTTGACAACTTTTACCTGGTTAAGTTTTGTGGTAGTGGTTTTTGTGGTTTTTACACTTAATAAAGTCACATTTTAAGAGCTTTGTAAAACAAATGACCAGAATTTTTTCGAGATTTGTGGAAAAAATTTAAGTTTGATTGTTAGTTAATGGGCCCCTCAGTTGATTCATTATTAATTCCTTGTTATTTCAGTGCACATTGCAGCAATTGGTGTCCCAACTATGCTATGTAGACCCTTCAGAATACCCATGTGTTTATATAATTATTTTGATATATTCTTAAAGTTATCGCTTGTATTGTTTCCCTAATTATCTATTGGTATTAGGTTTCTGATTATGTCTTGTAAATTGCTTTTGTTAGTGTAATAAAGTATTAACAAGAACCCAAGAAAGCATGGCTCAATATTATGGATGTACCAGTTGTTATGGTTGAATATGAAAAGTAACATTTAGGGCTTCTTTCTCAAAGTTAAGATTTGTGTTTTCCTGAAGAATTTGTGTTTTTCGAGGTTAGTGTCAGTTAAAATTTTGGGATTAAAAAAACCTAAAATTTTTCAAGATTTATTATGCCCTGAAACTGCCAAAAGCCAGAATCTGAAAATACTCCAGCTAAAACCTGTAGTGGTCATGTATAAGTCAATGGCAGAGGTCCCTTGAAATATTTATCAATGTTTTTAGTCTTCATGATTTTTGGAGGTTTTCAGTGGTTTGCACTTGAAAACTTGATCAGTTTGATGTATTCAAGGTTTTTTTTGGCGATAACTTGATCAAGTATTCAGGTTTTTCACTTGAGTTTTAGTACATGAATTGAATCATGGTAAACAGCCAAATTTGAACAACTGTAAATTAGCCCCTTAAAGAAGCAGGGACACAAGGGCAATATTGGAATGCATCACATTTATACAGACAGGAACAGTGTATGTAAAATATTGTTGGTGGGTTCATTAATACAGATAGAGTCACTTGGATTTGTAAGTTAAATGCGTCGTGACTCAGGGCTAATTGAAGAAACTGTGTTATCTAAAGTTATCTTAACTCATTTAATGCATTTAACCTTTTCATTAGC
Organism: Xenopus borealis; assembly: GCA_024363595.1. Classification (NCBI taxonomy): domain Eukaryota; kingdom Metazoa; phylum Chordata; class Amphibia; order Anura; family Pipidae; genus Xenopus; species Xenopus borealis. The sequence continues at coordinate 19,263,957 of CM044433.1, read as the reverse complement.
ATACCAAAGCTCCATTGTTTTCAATGGTGAACTCTTTAATTGGATGGGATGCTGTGACACAATATTCTGTGCTAAGTGAGATAAATGAGATAGATGAGTTAAGTCACGACGCATTAAACTTACAATCCAAAGTGACTGCATCTGTACATGTATATTTGACCTAAATGAGGCTAATCATCAGTTAATAATGTGAATAATGACATGCACATAAATGAAAATTACCATAAATTAGATCATTTATACTGAGCCATGATAAGAAGCACACAAGCAAATTATACTTAGTTGTAAATATAGTGCTTGCTGCTGTATGTTTTATATATATCATGTGCCATAAATCACATGATATTCTAACAGAATACAAGCTTTTGGGGGAAGTTCCCTTCTTTACTTTATATCTGAGGAACTTAATGGTTCATTTGGATGTGGAAGGTAATAAGGCAGTTCATGGGATACTTATTTATAAAAGTTCCCAGTTTTGTTAAGCCTGAATAAACTTGATGGCATCACATTGATTAAGGAGGATTTGTGACAGATTTTGTCATTAAAATGTGGAGGTCCATTTATCAAAGGTTGGATTTTATTGGTTTTTGAAACCACAACTAATCTCACTTTCTCTAAAACCATGAATGTATTAGATGCACCATGTAAATAGCGCCATTCCACTTTAAATTGACTGCTGTATGAAATTAGCCTGAGTGAAAGAACTCTTGCGAAGTTGCACTAGGCAGAATTTAAAACTAGCGCAGTTTTGCTTTGATTTGCTTGCTCTGCCGAAGTAACACTAGAGAAAATTTTCCAGCATTAGGCGCCTTGGATGCAACTTCACACTTTAGGGAATTAGCGTTGTCTGAGTGAATTTTCATCTGGAAAATTGTTGCAATGGCTGCAAAGCTGTCAATGGCAAAATTGCACTCTTTAGTGAATTTGCCCCATGGTCTTTTCTGGGGTCGCTGCACCCCATTACCTGCTCCACACTTACCTCTTTGGCATTTGAGCTGTACCCCTAATATATGAGGTACATCATTTATAAAATGGAAATTTGGCTCTTAAGGTGGCTTTTTGCAGCCCCTGTTATCTAGTCTAAGCAGCCCTGAATGGAAAGACATCTGCTGTTGCCCTTAGATGAGCATGGAGCCAAGCCCATTATATGCTGCTTGTAAGTGAATACAACTATAATGCTTGTTCCACTAAGGGGAGTGTAAAAGAGATCCAGAAAATGTGTAGTAGACAGGGAGGAGGACAGCTATAGAAGGAAGGTATCTAATATCAGTAATACTAAAACAACTGGACTTGCTGAGTAATCATTGAAGAGGTTTCACTACTCATCTGAGCAGCTTATTCAGTTCGACTGACTGGTATGGGAAGTCCTTGGCATATAAACTCTTCCACTAATCCAATCACATTGTAACTGTTCAGAAAGTTGACATCTCACAACTCACGGTGTAGATTCTGTGTTGTTACTATGATAGGATTACCATGCCATGACCTGGATGAATGAAAATCTTCATAGTCATATAGAAGGAAGGCTGTAAAAAGAAGCGACAAAAAAAAGGCCTGCAGGGGTATAACATGAATGACTTAACAATAATGTTGTGTTAGTATTTGCGTCTTTGTCTCAGTTTTTCCTTCTTGTAAAAGTTTATTGCTTGCTTAATGATTTTACAAGCTTTTAGAAGCTTATTTTTCATTTATCTTTATCCTTTCTTGAAACCATAGCAAATTCATTGAAGTAATAAAAATGTATAACGTTTTAGATGATCAATAAAATATAAACAGCCATAACTTCTTTAAGATGTGTTAGTTTGTGTATATATTAAGGATTGTATTATATCCAATCAGACACGGGGGGGCGTATTTATTTTCCAGTAAATATACGATTGTGTAACAACATATTGTGCCTTGAAACAAAGTATTATTGTATTATGTGTATTGATTTAAGCAAGAGCATAATCTATATAATTTCAGTGGGCTATGAATGTATGTTTTATTATTTTATGATCCTTTTTATTTATGTGTCAATAGAATTGCTATTTGCTATAGCCCTTTTAATGCAGGAGGGATGAGTGTAACACATTGTCAGTGAGGATTTGTCTTTCGCTTTATTAATATAAATAAGATCTGAATATGGCTGGAATATGGAGGTTGATGAGCTTTCTACATCCAGATACATGGCACTGTGTCATATGCATCTCAACATTCTTCACTGCTGTCCAGTTATCTTATTTATCTGTGTATATTTTGTACTGCATGTTATGTGTTCTAATTATTTAGAATAATTTTTTAGAATAATATTAATAATCCAGTTTTCTTATTTATCTGTGTATATTTTGTACTGCATGTTATGTGTGCTAATTATTTTAAAAGACATTGGAATTAAAGTTAAAAATCTATGTGCACATGAACCACCACAAGTACAGGGAGCGATTCTGAGCATCAATGCAAAGATTTTTCCCATGATGCAGAGTTCTTCCCAACATCATTGCAGGTGTGTGGTGGTAATGTGTGATTCCTCTGTGCCTGTTCACCAACATCAATACAACATTGCCTAGTGACACTAGGGGGCAGATTTAGCAAGGGTTGAAATTTGAATAGCAAAATTTTCAAAATTCAAAAAGACCAACCAAAATGAATAAAAATTTTTTATCAGATAGGTCTATTATCGATCAAACAAATAGGTCCCTATTCATTCAAATTCAAATTATTCAAATCAAAGTAATAGAGCAGTCAACTGAATTTGATTCAACGTTTTTAAAAAAAAAGTATTTTCAAAGTGCATCAATTGACTCCAAATAGGTTCTATGAGGTCCCCCAGAGGCTTAAACAGCAAATCAGCAGGTTTTAGATGAATGGTCAAATTTGAATTTTAAAGAGACAGTACATGATAAATTTCAAAATTCTAATTTTTTAATTTTTTGCAAATTCAAATAGAATTTGGACAATTCCTTAGTCAAAGTACACATAAATAACTTGAAATTCAAATTTTATTAATTCAAATTTTCACTTTGACCCTTGATAAACCTGCCCCTGCATGTGAAAGGAACCCTGGATTACAGCCTGGTCAAGAGATTGTAGTAGCTTCAGGGTTTCCCTGCGTCAGTAGGCAGAATGAAAGGCAAGAAGCATTGTGCAGCATTCAGCACAACTATACAGTTGCATATAAGTTAATTTTTACCAATATCTTTAAACAAAGTGGTTTTACACACAATTGGTGCCTACCTATGAGCCAGGTATAAGAAATTGTATAACAAAAGTTCTTTGCAAATCAAAAATTAAACCCAAATTAGTTTTTTTATTAAAACATCCATACCTGTTCTAAATGTATTTAAAGGGGTTGTTCACCTTTGAGTTAACTTTTAGTATAATGTAGAGAGTGATATTCTGAGACAATTTGCAATTGGTTTTCATTTTTTATTGTTTGTGGTTTTATAGTTAGTTAGCTTTTTATTCAGCAGCTCTCTAGTTTGCAGTGTCATCAATTTGGTTTCTAGGGTACAAATTACCCTAGAAATCCTGCATTAATTTGAATAAGAGACTGGAATATGAATAGGAGATGGACTAAATAGAATGAGAAGTAATAAAAAGTGGCAATAACAATACATGTGTAGCCTTAAAGAGCATTTGTTTTTAGATGGTGTCAGTGACCCCCATTTAAAAGCTGCAAAGAAACAGAAGAAAATTGCAAATCATTAAATAACTATGAAAAATAAATAATGAAGACCAATTGAAGGTGAACCACCCCTTTAAACATCTGAGGTGTCAATCAATGCCTCAGGCATAGAGATGGGAGTGTCAATTACTTTCACTTTCCATTCTGCACTTTGTAGGTGCCACTTCACTCCTCACATTGCCTCTCCCTGCTCACTGTAGCCTTTGAATAGGCATGGGCATTATGTCCCTATTCTGGAACATAAACAAGAATTTGTATTCTGTGATTATTAGTGATGGGCGAATAAATTCGCAAAACGCCAGCCAAATTTCACCTGGCGAAAATTCGCCGGAAAAAATGATTCGACGCAAGTCGAAAATGACGCGGCGCGTCGAAGTTGATGTGACGCGCATCAAAAGCGTGCCGGGACTCGTTTGGCGAATTTTCCGCCAATTCCTGAATTTCTCTGGAAATTCGAGAATTTTTCAGCGAAGCGAAACTGGGGAGATTCACCCATCACTAGAGATTATGAATTCCAAAACTGATGAGAACAAAATGTAAAAGTTGATATAGTGTGAGTAAAGCTTATTTTATTCAACTTAATGTAAAAAAAGATTTGAAATTATTTTTAAAGGTGACAGATCCCCAGATACTAAACTAAAATGCAATATATTATTTCATATTTTTAGTCATCTGATGTTGATTTGGTCATGTTGGCGTTTGAATGAGGATAACTTAGTCAAGCCTATTAACTGTTGAAAAACAAAGTCTAGAAAAAAGAATGCTGGGTCAAGGGGGTTATTTCACCTTAATGTAAATTTTAGGTTTTATAAACAGTTGTTTTAATCATTTGGTCCCCATTTGTGTGCCTAGTGCGCCTAGTGTATAGTGATGGGCGAATTTATTCGCCAGGTGCGAATTCGGGGTGAATTCCCGCGTTTCGACGCCGGCGAATAAATTTGCGAAACGCTGGTGTAAAAAAAAAAAATGAGATGCTCGTAAAAAAAAAAAACACGACACCGAAAATTACGCAACGCGTGTCGAAAATGATGCAATGCGTGTCAAAAACGTGATGGAAATTCGTGAATTTTCCGGCGAAGTGAAATGGGATAGATTCGCCCATCACTACCTACCTGTACCTACTACCTGTATCCTATTTTGTTCTTCAGATTAAAATGGAAAAAGGTATCTGCTAGGGTTTACCTTCCCTATAAACTTCTCCTATTTTCATCATACACAAAGAAAATAAAGTATACAAAGGCAAATATAAATAAATAGTAGTAGCAATTACTTTGTAGTGTCACAGAAAATACATATTTTGGTTGCTGCATAAGATTAATTAAGAACCGTTATTTTCCTCCAATGTATTCAGCTATGCCCTCTCGAAATAGTGTTTGGAAATCTTTATACAATAGCTCCCACTATTCCGAAAGCAGAGTTTAGGTTTGGATGAATGTGGAATATTATTATTTTATTTATAGATTACTTATTTTCAGCAGAATTTATTTTGGACTGTAACATTATTTTGCATTCCATTGTGGTTTTAATAATGGAGTGATACAATGAAGTGCTTAATTGTTATATTTTCTTATCACATTTACACCTGAATAGGATGCTAAAACTTGCAGATAATGGAAGAAGACAATATAACATTTAATGAAAGACTATTGCGTTTCACAAATGACTTTTGCAGGCATTTTGCATCTATTATACTCTGCCAGTTCCCATTGATTTATAATGTACATAGCCCTTTCTTGCTATTACCTACTCAGAGGCAAAGTGATGCAGGTAGGTACAGATCATGTGGACTCATTCAAGATTATATATGTAAGAAATTGCTTAGCTTGTGTGATCCAGAAAACCTTTAAAATATTATATAAATATTTAAGCAACAGATAGTTTACATCATATTGAGAGGCATATTAAAGAATCCTACAAAACGAAGTAAAAAGTAAATATTGCCCTTTAACATCTTTTCCCTACAGCATCCATTTTATGAAATTCGCTGTGTTGAGATCACCTGAACAAAAATAATGAAGCTCTACCTGTAACCGGAAGAAGTGTGGGAGTAAAACAAAGAGCTTTATCTGTTAATTGGCTCATGTGACCTAACATTTATGTTTTAATTTAAAGAGACCTACATTGTTCTGGGGGTATAGTTTGCATTTAAATCATTCCAGGGATTGATGGTTATTTCAAGAATAGCATTAAGTAAAGATGAAACACTGTGTCCAGCTTTAAAGAAAAAACATAAAATGAAAGAAAGATCTTCCAGTTATAAAAGTGACATCTGCCATTGACTTCAGCATGTTTTTGACAGGTTTTAGCTGAAAGTATTTTCGTATTTGGAATTGTCACATTTTGGTCACATAAGAAATCCTGAAAAAGTCACTTTTTTCATGACTTTCTCTAGTTTTTGGTGTCAAAAGTTTCATCTTAAATTATCAACCCCTTAATATATGAAGATACAAATTACAGAAAGATCCCTTACCTGAAAACCTCCAGGTCCAGAGCATTGTGGATAATGGGTGAAATACCTGTACAACTATGGGATATATTATCCAGAAACCCATTATCCAGATATCTCCAAATTACCCTCCATTTTATCGAAGTAATTCAAATTTTTAAAAGTGATTTCCTTTTTCTCTGTAAAACTAAAATAGTACCTCATACTTGATCCAAACTAAGATAAATTTAATCTTTATTGGAGGCAAAACAGGTCTACATTTATTTAATGTTTACATTATTTTCTAGTAGACTTAGGGTGTGAAGATCAAAATTATGAAAATATATATTTTCTGTAAAAACCCCAAACCCAGTACATTCTGGATAACATATCCCATGCATGTACTAGACTATCAAACCAAACCATTCATAGAATTCATGCTAGTATGTGTGTTTCACATGATTGTTGAGAAAAATATACAGTACATCAACCTAGTTTTACTCTTGTATCTGGTGCAGACACTATCTGGTGCAGAATCCAGATGCATCAGTATGGTCTTCATTTTAATTGGAAAAGGTATGTAGCTATACATGCTACATGCTTCAATTAAAACTTCTGAAACTGCTGGCATTATTTTCAAACAATAGTTCACATTCTAAATATTTAGTAAAATTTTGGCACAAAAAATATAAAACACTGAAAATACAACCAGCAACTGATTTTACAATAAAATGAAAATAAATAAATAAATAAATAAAATTTAAAATAAAGGCTATGGCTATAGCACCACTCAATTAGGGATGCACCAAATCCAGGATTTGGTTCGGTATTCAGCCAGGATTAGGCCATTTTCAGCAGGATTTGGATTCGACCGAATCCTTGTGCCTGTCTGTACCGAATCCTTAAAATCATGTGACTTTTTGTCACAAAACAAGTAAAACATTAGGGGTTGGACTAGGTCCGGTTTTCGGCCGAATTTTTCACAATGGATTTGGGGGTTTGGCTGAATCCAAAATAGTTGATTTGGTGCATCCCTACACTCAATATAAAATGGTAACCACAAAATATGAATATTTTCTTTGTTCAGGAGTTCTTTTTTTATTTTATGACCAACATAAAAATAATTATAAACACCCATTATATAAACCCATGTAAAGTTTGAAAACAAATCTTAAGAAAGAATGGCACTTTAAGCTTTAACCCTCTAATTTCATGATTTGTATTTCTGCATGACATGGAATGAAAGCTATACTACGAATAAATAATAGAGTAATATCTTTTTGATTTTATGATGGAAAATGAACTTTGCTAGAGGTAAGAGTAATTCCAATTTAGAAAGCCATGGAATAAATGCCTCTGCCTTTTTAGAGATCAGTTTTGTTCAGTAGAACAGATGTACCTATTCTTATACTAAATAAATGTCAAAGTACTCTCCTCTGAATAGATAGAGTAGAGTAATTTATTATTAAAGGAGCAGTTCTACCAGTGAGAATACTTGAAAACTCTTTGGTCCCGAACAGACAATTTTAATAAAGCATAGTCTATTAGCTGTTAATAGAATAATCCCAATGGTTTTATTTAAAAGTAGCTTGTTAACTGTTAAAGGAATAATCCTGGCAGTTATATTGAAAGGTACTCTATTATCTGTTAAAGGAATAATCCCAGTGGTGTGCAGAAAAACAGGGAATCAATGACTTTGCATGACAAGTCTTAACTGATTAATTGCTAGATTCCCTGAGACATATAGAAAATCAATATGTTACTTACCCTCACTGCAGGCATGACTTTGATATAATTCTGTTGGGCTGAGGTCTTTTCTTGTCCATTTAAAAGCAGTTTTTTTGGTAATTCTTATGTTTTATTTTTAGGTCATTATTAGCCATATAATTTTTTTTTACTTGTTTAGGGTTTTTGGCCCTATTAGTATATATATGCTGAATATTTACCAGTGGATTGCTGATCTCAATCTTGGAAAACTTTATGTGTGTGTGTGCGTGTGTAGAAACCCAAAATTATCAATACTGTATATATACTGTATATATGTGTGTGTGCCCTAAAGCAGTTATGACCTTGGTGAATTTGGAAGGAACGGGCCTCATGAATGTGGTAGATGAACTTTAGTAATAAGTATACTACACTCTAGGAGTGTAAGGAAGACAGGTTGAACTAGAAGTATAACAGTAGTAGAAATAGAGCAGTCTAGAGCTCCAATGTACAGTAGGAGGATAAATTGAAGGGCTGAAGGGCTGATGGGCCCATAGCTGAAGGGCCAAGACTGTCCTCAGATAGGAGTGTCAGTCTGTGTGATATGCCCTGGACAGCCACACTAGCAGGATTCTGGCTGTGCACTAGCATAAGTAAAGTAATGGAAATCTTTACCAATTGCTACTTTACACCTTTCCCTTTCTTAGGAATGCATTATCACACAATTTGATAATTATGGCACACCTGTACTGTATCCTATATATCATATTATAATGAGCTCAAACTAATGGTCTATCAGCTTATTATTGACTGAACTATGTTTATATATCTTAAAAAAATGTTTGTCTCGTGACCCTCTTTCTTTTTATGATATCCCTTGTCAACCTGTAATATCTTGTTTCACATCACTCTCTGCTTTACATGTTGTATTTAATATATACTACATTGTTAAGTAGTTACTTTGGCAATCTTTTTTAGCATTTACATGTCTGGTGAGGTGGTCTTTATATTGGAGGTTTTACTTCACTCTGTAACCTTGAAAAAGGACTCTGTGGAACTGATGGGTCAGCATACTTTCAATGGCGACACAGCTTATATAGCAAACAGCAATGAGACTTTCTACCTGCATCATTTCTTGACTTAACTGAAGCAGCACACTCAACCTTACTTAACCATAGTCCCTACTGCTGGCAATTGGGGGTTCTATTCTCCCACCAGGATACAGTTCCACTATATTTTCTTGGTGAATGGGGCTGCTCATCTATTTAGTATAACTACAGTACCTGTCCTGTATTTGTATAAACATGTAATGTCTGGAATAATAGACACAAACTCATCAATTATAAAGCCTTAGCTTACATGGCTCATTTTCAAGATGGTACAGTCAGTACAGAACTGTGGGATCATAATATAACCATTTTATGAAAGCGTGAAGCGATGTTGTTCTTAAAGGGATTCTGTCATGATTTTTATGGTGTTATTTTTATTTCTAATTTACCCTGTTTATACTGCAAATAATTCAATCTACCATATAAAATGTAATTCCTAAACCAATAAGTGTATTTTTGTAGTTGTAACATTGGTATACAGGCAGCCATCTAGGGTCATTTTGCCTGGTCATGTGCTTTCAGAAAGAGCCAGTGCAGCACTATGGAACTGCTTTCTGACATTGTTTCTCCTACTCAATGTATCTGAAGGTGTCACAGTGGGACCTGAAATTTTATTATTGAGTGCTGTTATTAGATCTCCCAGGGGGCTGTTATGTTATGTTAGGAATATGTCATCTTATGTGTCATCTTATATGTCACCTTCCCATTGTTTAGTTGTTAGGCTGCTGAGGAGGAAGGGAGGGGGTGTTATCACTCAAATTTGCAGTACAGAAGTAGAGTGACTGGTTTATCAGATCACAAGTCACATGACTGGGAGCTCCTGGGAAACTGACAATACATGTAGCCCTGTGTCAGATTTAAAAATTAAATATAAAAACATATGCTTGCTCTTTTGAAAATGAATTTCAGTGCAGAAGTCTGCTGGAGCAGCACTATTAACTGCTTTTTGAAAAAAAATGTTTTTGTTTCCCATGACAGTATCCATTTAATAGACTTTGCCCACATTGGCTCATTGCATTTTTCAGTGTGTTCATAATTAGTGATGGGCGAATCTACCCCATTTCGCTTCACTGAAAAAATGTGACTCGTTTTTTTTCAGCAAATTTTCGTTGGCGAATTTTCGTTGGCTTTTCGCAAATTTATTCACAGCTATGAGTGAGCAGCGGGAGACTCAGGCAGGAAGTTATGTCACACCAAGCTTATTTGGCAGCTGCTATCCTAAACAAACATAGAGAGCTTCTACAGCTGTTTACTCAGGTATGGTAAAGCATTCTGCAGAATAAATATATTCTTATAGGTTGCACTATTGCGATTATTCTATTGGCAATAAACTGCCTCGGTAGCTTTCGTTCTCTTTTAAAGGAGTGAGTAGGTAATAGGTAGAACTAACCAATTCTGTGGGGTACATTGGTGTATTACAGTATGTTCAATTGCTGTACATATAAGTTTTCAATATCTGTATATTTCAAGACAACTATTAGGAGGAGGGGGGAAAATGAAAATATTATTTTATTACTTACACAGTATATAGGAATAAAACTTGCATCTGATGCAATACTACAATGGGCTTCAGTATCAACTGCAAAATGTGCATCCTTGTCCATTGAAACTGTTACATAAAAAAGGCCAATTACTTGAAGAAATGGAGTTAGTAAACAACAGTAAAACATTCATAAACTCTCAATCTTCCCGGCACATCAGAAAACAAACTTTTCTACTTTCATCCATATTTGAAATCTTACGGATTCCCATTTTGTCAATGACACAGATACATCTCTTGAGGGAGATTGAAAGGAAATTCATTTTCATAATGTATATTTGTTGTACTTCAGGCATGAAGTGAGTATTATGTTTACATAGCATTGCATCTATAAGAGCAATCTTTTGAAAGAAATATCTAGTGATGAAGAAGTACAGATTTCCAAGCTTTTATATCGAAATACTTTTTTCAGACCTCTATTCATATCCTTGTGCAAATTGTAATTAAGCATGGAGGTAATTGTAACTTTTACAAGTCTTTGTAAACTTTGTCCTTGTTAGGCTGTGCCTTTAGACCAACTGCCATCCAAACTTGATCCATAATGATTTTCTAATTTTTGATCTGTGTTGTACAGTCCTTACTATGTCATCTAATATAAGACAAACATAATATTTAATCTACTTCATTGGATTTAGTTACATCCTACTATGCTATGAATTTGCATATTAACTTATAGTAAGTTGTAGAATGAACTTTTCAATTGGTCTTCATTAGGGATGCACCGAATCCAGGATTTGATTTTCAGCAGGATTCGGATACGGCCGAATCCTTGAGCCTGGCCAAACAAAATCTGAATCCTTAAAATCATGTGACTTTCTGTCACAAAACAAGGAAGTACACTTCTTTTACCCTCCACCTCGCTAATTAGGGTTTGGATTCGGTTCGGTATTCAGTAGAATCTTTCACAATGGATTAGGGGGTTCAGCCGAATCCAAAATAGTGGATTCGATGCATCCCAAGTCTTCATAATTATTTCATTTTTGAATTATCTTCTTCTGACTCTTTCAAGTTTTCAAATGGGGTCACTGACCCATCTAATAAACAAATGTTTTTTAAAGCTACACATCTATTGATTACTTTGTATTACTCAACTTTATATTCAGACCCTCTCATATTCAAATTCCAGTCTCCAATTCAAATGACTGCATGGTTGTTAAGGCAATTTCCAAATAATAAACCAAATAAATAAAGAACAACACAAAAAAAGTTTTGCAAAAACAAATTACAAATTGTTTTGGAATATCATGCTAAATGTTAACTCAAAGGGGAACAACACATTTAAAGTAATATGTCAAGAACAGACCCTTATAATGCCTTACATTCTTCTGAATGATATTTCAGATGTATCCCTTAAGATGGTAGAGTGTTCAGTAGGACACGTTGTATAGACCTTAGTCTATATACACATGTCTCTTTTAAGGGACAGTAGATAATCTATTACCACAGGCCTATGTACACAGACTGGCTCATCTCAGCAATATCTAGTGTCACAGAAATCCCCCAATGTAAGATGCAGATGTATATGTTAAGGGTGCACAGTGTCTCTTGCTACAGAGTAATTCCTTACTAGGCACCTTTACTTATGCCATCTCATTTTATTACAGTCCAATATACAGGGTGTTTTTTATGCTTTAGACTTTTATATGACATACATGCATGAGAAGCAATTGGAAAGAAATGTTTAAGGGGCAAACCATGTGTGTATGCATTAAAAATGGGCAAGTTAGTATACATGCTCACTAGTCATTTTTGTGCCACTGTGTTCATGATAATGAAAGACAGAGTTTAAAAACTAAATCTACATGACATTTATTTTTAGGCAGGGTCTCTAGAAAATTGTAGATACTGTGTTCCCTAAATATCAGATGTTCTTACTGGATTTTTTCTTATAATCATAATAAAGGGACCCATTTGATATCCCTAATGGTTCTCTGTGAGATTTCAAAAAAGCCTGAAATGCTTTAATCCAAAACCTTTTCATAGATTTGGAAGGCTCAAAGCATATTTCAGTTTTACTCTATGTCCAATTAACCTTAGGGTTTTAGAGAATAAAACATATTTTTAGAGAGAAATATGATTTGTGTAAAAAAGTAAATCAGAATTTTAGTTAATTGTCCCCTAAGTTGCAGAATTTGCTGTACCTCATAATAATTACTGATATGCTAAAATACTATATAATGGTATTAGGTCCCTACAGACCCCTAAACTTATACTGATTATTAATATTTATATTTAGAACCAAATTATATAAACAGGTGTGTCAGATAAATGTGCATGCCACAACAGCGAGTGAGCTGGTATCCAACAATAAAATAACTTTTATTTACTCAATTCTGTTTTCCAAGCATCCAGTGTATACACACATTATTTGAGGAAGGCTGGTATTATGTTGTTAAAATTACAGAGACTATTATGTTCTGAAAGGCACAGTCTTATTTGGTTATTATATGTATTTTAATCCAATATTCAAAGTTTGAAGGATATCACCAAAATAAATTTTCTGCTATATTTATTGAGCCTACACTGAAAATCACTTTTGTGATAGATCAAACAATTCTATTTTACATTGCCCTAGTGAATCTGTCTTGTACTAGAACAAATAACAGGGTCACCTTGTTCCATTTCTTCTGTCTGTTTGGTGTGGGAGAATTGGTTTTTACGTTGGAAATAAGAATCTTCTGAAATAGTCTGCTATATATATGCAAATGGATTGTGCAAATCTTTCAGCAACTCTGCATAATTTTTCTTTTCATGTTGTAAATAACTATCCCTAGGTTACTGAAAGATATGATAATCATAGATATAAACTAGATTTATTAAACGCATTGAAGCAAAATTTAAACTGCTAAACGGTTAAAGGAAATTAATATCTCTGTCCACTTTTATCTTTTTCTCACAGTGTTCCATAAAAATACTGTTTTAAATAATAGCCTTACATAAAAGTACTATTTATCATCAGGTATTGGAAGTATTGTTTATAAAATGCTGGCATTACTATTGTTTTGAAGTCATTTTTATCAAGTTAAGTCTAGCTCTAACAAAAACAGAACAATTTTAAACAATGGATCCAAATGAAAAGGGTCTTTGAAGGAAAACACTTTTCCACACCGGTTTATCTTGTGCACTGCATGTTGCCAGTAAACCTACCACAGCATAGATCAAAGTGAAAACATGCAATCTGTAGTACTGAAATTACTATACTGTTAATCCAGACCCCATGTATATAAGAAACTTTCTAAATATTATCAATTAAAAAGTCTCTAAAAAGGTCAAATAACACTCCACTATCCCCCCCCCCCCCCACACACACAGATTTGTTTTGGAGTCAGTTATTTTGAAAGACACCATGGGGCAGATTTACTAAAGGTCAAAGTGACTAACGCTGGCTACCACTCGCAGGGACTTGGCAGATTACCAATTCACTAGTGAAAGAGATAAATTCTAGTGGTGATTTGTACTCTATAGCACCTGACTTTTCGCTCTGACGAATGGAGGTTACTCTGCAAATTCATTGAAATGTGGATTTTACTGAACATTAACTCTTTTGCCAGACTTGACTTTGCCAGAATAGACCAGGTGAAGTGCAATGGAGTGTGAGAACTTCCTGAATCTTCACTCACTTACATCATATTCTGAGTGGAAAAAGCATCTAGGTTCAAAAAACTCTAGCGACTTTTCCATTTTTTAGGGTGATAGGCTGCAAAAGTTCTAACTTTTTTTGGGTAACCGGTTTCCCCCATACATTTTCTAACATATGGAACATTATTTTACAGTGGGTTCATGTGAAGGGCATTATCACAACTCTTGACTTTATTAAGATTCTGACTCCAACTCCTATATGAAGAGAGAACTAGGGATGGGAAATTTTTTTCACCTTGTTTCACTGCGAAAATGACACCGATAGACATAGTAAAAAAATTAAAAAAGACGCGTCAAAAAAAATTTGCCACATAGACTGTAATGGGGGTCTGCGACATTTCACCTGTGGCAAATTTTTGGCGAGATATGTAGAATGTTTGTTATTCTCAAACTTACGTAAAATTTAATTTTTAAAAAAGTGATGCTTTAATATAAAGTAAAACATTAAATTTGTATTTGTCTTAATTTGGACTTTTAGTATGAAGTGGACATTAGTATACTGAAAATATTTGTATTTGATCAATATTTAGTTTTTTCTTGTTGTATGCTTTATTTTTTTGTGCTGCACTTCTCAGGTTTCACATGCTATATAGCTGCTAAGGTCTCATTTATTGTAACAGCCAGGAAGTGGTCTAGAAATGAGGAATAGGAGAAGGTTGTCTGTAGAATATAGACGTCAGAGGGTACAATCAAATTTATCTTTTTTTCAGTTGCTGAGGTCTTTGACCCAAGAGCCAGACAGAATTTTAAATTGCAACTTAATAGAGGTAAAATAGGTGAATAATTACAAGTTAAGATCAACTGAAAGGTTTATAAGAATAGACCCATCAATAGTAAAAGTTGTCTGAAATTTGAAATCTGGGAAAGCAGAGTAGTTAAATTCTTATAATTCCTATAATTCAGGTTGGAGCTACTTACATTGAACATTGAACTTAATTAGAAGTATTTAGATTTCATAATCCTGAAGCTGATAATTCTATTTTCTACTCTGGGTGATATTACCAATGTGTGTCAAGTCCCTAGAACTGTGCTGGGTAACACAAGGGCATAAATTGGTTTTAACAATATACATTCAGCTAGTAATCGCTAATGGCATTGTTCCAATTACTAATCTTGCATACCTTTGGTCTTCAATAACCACACAATATGCACTGAGCCACTAACATACTGAAACAGGACAGAGTTTTCCCTTACAGTGTTGTAACAAAAAAGAAAATAAGGAATTATCTTATAAATTGTAGTTTTCTCTCACGAGAACAAATGACCCTTGATCAAACCATAAATAATAGATGCAGACCTTCTTCTTCCTATATTTAATTTTCACATTCATGCAGGTAGCATTTTCTTGCCAAACCTAGGAAAAAATTATTAGCTACTTACAAAAACATTCTGTACATGTATTGTTATTTATTCATCAAGTATGCATGTCTTGGCATTGACTGGGCCAGAGTGGTCAACTGGAGGTCCATGGGCCATGTGTGGAAGTCCAGTGGATTTTAATGGCCCCATATCTTTTCATAATTATATATTTTATTTTTTAAACATGAGTATCTTTTAATCCAATCTATACATTGATTTTTAACTGGCTAAAATCCAAAAATGTTTCCACGTCAGTTGGCAATACCACTGTCATCTTTTATCCTTTCTTAAATAGTGTGCTGTACTTTTTCCAATGAAGCCTGCCTGCCTTTTACACTCTTGCTTGGCGCATTTCCCAGGCAGCTATATCCTTTCTAAATGACTTTATTTAATTGCTTCCACTTGCATTTGATGGCTACCTCTACCAATGTTGTTTGTTATTACAATTTCTTCTATAACCTAAGCGCCAGTGTCCTTACTCCAAGGTCATTTTTATCCTTTTTACATTATCAAAATTTCTTTTATTCAGATTTAGATTTTAGTATTCTGCAGTGGGAATTGAAAATACCAGAGAGTTTATTCATATTAGTTTAGTGTATTTAGATATTTGCCTAAAACAAGAATCTCTATGGTGCAGAAAGAAGGATACTTTAACATAGTATAAAAAATTAAGAGCAACATCAGGGTTGTATTCTTAAATCAGTACTGCTTGAAAAAACTTTTCTCTTCAGGCTCAACAGTAGCATAAAAAGAATCACCCAATTAAAATTCCACTTGATCTGTGTAAATCTGGCTCCATGGGGCAGATTCACTAAAGGGTGAAGTGGTTTTAGTAAACATTGTGCAGTTTGTCTGACCAATCATTTTTGGTCTTTCACAGTTATGAGCATATTATAAACATTGACTTTGAATTCACAAAAACAAACAAAATCAACACTAAGGGGCAGATTTATTAATGGTTGAATATTAAATAACAATTTGAATTTTCAAATAGTTTTTTGGTCAAAACTCACAAATTAAAATTGGGAATAATTGAAGCTTGAATTTATTAGAGTAAAAATTATAATTTGTTTTGTCTGGTAAAGGTGCAATCATAGATCACCCTGTAGGGCTCTTGCACTTACTACTGTGGGATGAAAACATAATAAATTTACAGTTTTGTCAACTATGATTGCATGCAACAAGACAACATAGTTTGAGTCACACTCCCTAGGCTAATGATGGTAAATTATGGGGGAAATTCACTAAGCAGCGAAAATCCGTTAGCGTTGCCTTCGCTAACATTCACCGCACTTCGCCAGGAGAATTTTTGCCAGCGCTATGCAAATTCACTAAAGTGAGAAGTTACGCTAAGGTTAGCGAACAGTAGCATAGTTGCAGTAGCATAGTGTTACTTCACCAGGCAAAGCGCATTTACACTAGTGATGCCTAATTTGCATACGGCGCAAATTTCAAAGTCTAATAGAAGTATATGTTACAGCCACTAAATTGCACT
The DNA here is from genome assembly GCA_024363595.1 of Xenopus borealis. Classification (NCBI taxonomy): domain Eukaryota; kingdom Metazoa; phylum Chordata; class Amphibia; order Anura; family Pipidae; genus Xenopus; species Xenopus borealis. The sequence goes on along the minus strand of CM044433.1, from coordinate 19,247,019 downwards.
ATACAAGCCCAGGAAACCTTTAATAAAAAATAATAAGTTGTCCTATTGCCCTAAACATGTGCCCCCTGTATAGTTGAGTTGCCATATGTAAGGAAATGTAGGGGGGAAGGAGGACTATCATCCTAGAAAGGTAAAACACACCAGTGTTTTTTTGGGACTTAGAAAAAATGTCCAATTTTTTTTTTAACTCCTATCTATCTAGGTCTGACCTGGTGAAGTAACGTCTAGCGCAAGCGGTAACGTTCAGTAAAATGGTCATCTTAGTGAATTTGCATAATTACGACCCTTCATCAGTGCGCAACTTCGCCTGGTGTAAGGGTGCGAAGTTGCTCTAGTCTATCTACTAGTCAGTGTTAGTGAATTTGCGAAGTTACGATTTGACGTCACGCTGGCGAATTAGCGCTAGCATTATATGCTTCGCGATTTAGTTAATTTCCCCCTAAGGGTTTTATTCATTACAAACACAGGTATGGGACCTGTTATCTACAATACTAGGGACCTGGGGTTTTCTGGATAAAAGATCTTTCTATAATTTAGATCTTCCAAACATGTGACAAGGGTTGAGGAGACTGCCTCATACAGACTTAGATAAACAAAA
>CM044433.1:19198728-19244642 GCA_024363595.1 Xenopus borealis | reverse complement strand
AAATGGGATTTTCTTGGAGCTCATTTGGAATTCATTCCCAGAATTCCTTTTGTTTATAATTTAGATCTTCATACCTTAAGTCTACTAGAAAATCATGTAACCTTTTAATAAACAGGCTGGTTTTACTTCCAATAAGGATTAATTATATCTTAGTTGGGATCAAGTACAAGGTACTGTTTTATTATTTGGATAAAATGGTGTCTATATAAGATGTACATTCCGTAATTCTGAGCTTTCTGGATAAAGGGTTTCAGGATCACGGGTCCTATACTTGTACTGGAAAAAATAATAGAAATATTTGTATTCTATAGTGAATAATGAATCCTGGGTGTTACGGAACTCAACTCTTGTATTAATATTTCCTAAATTAGTGTTCAGCCCACAAACAGAAAATGGTTCCAAAATTTTCAAAGTATTACTGTACATCTAGCTTTGGCTAAGCCAAGATAAATGTATCAATATACTTTGTTATTCTAGATAAACAATACACAGAACAAGATCCAATTTTAGTGCTGAAAGTGCAAAGAACCATAATAACCATAATGCTATTTCTGGGATATTACTATGGGTCCTGGTTTTCAGACTGTTATCTAAAATATTTAGATGTATTTTCTATGTATTTAACTATTCAGTTGTTAAAAGAAAAAAGAAAACACCGCCCACTGCAAAGTTAGCAGCTAATCTGAAGGAGATAGATAGGTACAGTAGCTAAAATATCCCATATTTGTCTGCAACATTAGGCCACTACTAAAAGACAACACAAATCCAAGACAATATCCACAGGAAAGTTATTGTTCTATTTTATATTTGCAGTTGTAATAACACAACCCTGGGGCTGATTTAATAACATAGGTGCTAATTTACTCAAATGCAATCATTTTAGACAGTCAACTAATATCAAGTTCAACCCCTCCAAATGAAACCCAGCATCCATACACACACCCCTCCATACCCTCACATAAATTTTATATGCCTATACTAATATTAACTATAGAATTTAGTATCACAATTACCTTGGATATTATGTTTGCCCAATAAATCATCCAAGCCCCTCTTAACAGCATAAACAGAATCAGCCATCACAACATCAACCGGCAGTGCATTCCTCAAACAATCCTCTTTATGGGTAAAAAGGTCCCCTGCTATAATATAATGTATTGTTTCTAATATACTTGTATCAACATTGAATGCTACAGTTTGCTACTGACTTTTCCAATTTCATCAAATCTATCAGCCAAAAGAGTGGATTATATTTGTAGTTAGAGATGCCTTAATTTCTTCTGCATTATTTTCTATACTTACACTATACTTACACTATACTTACACTAAATTCAGCTAAAAAGTCTGCACTGATTGCAATTTAATTTAAATGTGAGTAGTGCTACACATATTAAAAGTGTTCCTGAATTATCAAGGGGAAGTATCCTGAACACAAAAGCACAATACTCTACATAACTTCATATTCTTAGGACAGAGGTTAGCACTGGAACCTTGATAAATGTCTAAACACATCTAGATGACATATTGGAATGTTTGGTTAAATTTCAGCATTTTATTTTTTCCCTAGAAGCAGACATTGTGGGCTTTCCTGTGTTCTCTGGACAGTGGTGAACTCTTAACCTCTATCCAATTATTCTGGTGGGGTGGGGTGCATGTTGTGAGATTATATGTGCCTGGAGCACATTTATGAAAGATGAGATATTTTGCATGCTCTTTAGGAGCATATATCTTCTAAAAAAAGGTCCCATAAGTAAACTACTGTACATGCTATTGATTTGCGTATGTCAAGCAATCTCTTTATTTGCTGTAATTACAAACATATAAATGCTTTGAACATTTGAAAAGAACTGAACATTACAGACATGATCAAGAAAACACGAGAAGATTCAAAATACATTTTGTATTGCATAAATGTTATTGTCTAATCTACTAAAATAGCACAGCAAACAATCAACAAAAAGAACAATTGTGACTTTTCGGGCTCCTACAAAGCCTACTGCAAGCAACTTCTTCGAAGCACTATATTTATTGGTCTCTCCTTAACACACTTAATACTTCCACTGCACAGCACTTTTTTGCTGATGATTCTAAATTATGCAGAGCAATAGGTTCCATCCAGGATGCTGCCATTTTGGAGGGTGATTTGACTAAGCTGAAAAGCTGGGCAGCAAACTGGAAAATAAGGTTCAATGTTGATTAGTGCAAGTTATGCACTTGGGCAAAAATAATTTAAATGCAAGTTACACACTAAATGGCAGTTTGTTGGGCATTTCCGTAACGGATTTTTGTAGATAGCGTTGTATAATTCTGGGCAGTGTCATTCTGTGACCACTAAAGCAAATAAAGTTCTGTCTTGCATAAAAAAGGCATAAACACAAGGGATGAAATGATTATGCAGTATAGTTTTGGGCTCCAATCTTTAAGAGGGATATAAATGAGCTAGAGAGATGCAGAGATGTGAACTAAACTGGTTAGAGCATATGGAACATTTAAATTATGAGGTTAGGCTGTCCAGGTTGTTTTCTCTGGAAAAAGACGCTTGCAAGGGGACATGATAACTTCACAAGTAAATTAGAGGACATTATAGACAAATAGCAGGGGACCTTATTACACATAAAGAAGATCACAAAGGATGCCTTGTGTTTACAACCAGCAGTACACTTAGGGGCAAATTTACTAAGGTTCGAATTGATTCGAAGTGAAAATTCAAATCAAATTCGAATTTAAAAAAATTGAAATTTGAATTTATTTTGGGATTATTCAACTATCGAATAGCCCTACATTCGATTCGAATTGGCCGAATTGTAAAATTGTCTAAGTACTGGCCCTTTAAAAAAAATTTATGTAACAATTCGGCAGAAAAAAAATTTTTTTGATCGAATATAAAAATTCGATTGAATGATTAAAATTTTTTCAATCTAATAATTTATATTCGATAGTACGATGATTCGAATTGCGTTAAAACCCCTCAAATTCGAAATTCAAATTCAATTCAACTCAAGGGTCAAATCTGAGGGTTAATTCAACCCTTAGTAAATCTGCCCCTTAGAGAACTTTCATTGTATTCTCTTTTAAAACAGTTTATTGCCATTTATTTGCATAATGCTTATCAAAACTAAGCTATCAGTGCCATTAAATTCAATAAAAAGAAAAGTATGCATCTGCAAAATATTCTCATGTATAAAGCACTTTCTAGAGTCGCTTGATTATGTTTCTGAATAGTTTGTTTAAGGGAATTAATTATTGCAGCATCTACAGTAGCTAAGGAACTTTGTAGGAACAGTAGGCTTTGCATTGACATCATTCCATTTCTTCTCCATACTGATGCCAGTTTTTTCACAGGGGAAATTTAAATGACAGACTTTAGTTAAGAAGATCACATGAAAACAGGTGGGCTGAGATTTTCAGTAGCAGGAAAGCATCTGGTCTTTAATGTGTGACATTGTTCGTTCTTTTTTTATTGTATTTTTGTACATCAAATCCGTCACTGAGTTTCAGGTTGAGAGAGTGAGTTGAAGTCACATGAAAGTGCACCTCTGAGGAATATTCACTAATCCACTATCAAATGAAACATTTTCTAACAGATAAAACACTTATGTTCTGTCACATATTTATCATGAGATTTCATATTTACTGCTTTATTGAACTGCATAGTAGTGCAACATATGCCGCATTATTACAGTAATTTGGATTTATCATGTCATGGGTGAACAACATATAAAAATTTGGGGAAGCAGAAAGATGTGATTCCAACATATAAAACTGAATCCTGTTAAATAAAATACATATGAAAATGGTATAACCTTGACATATTAGATTCTACTGTTATACTGTCATTGATAGGTGGATCCTTAAATGTCCCCTTGGCTTTTTATGTGAGCACTAGTGATGAGCGAATCTGTCCTATTTCACCAAAAAATTTCACAAAATGGGGAAAATTTCATTAAAAGCAATGAAGCCAATCTGCTTTTTTACGCATGATCATTTTGACATGTGAAATTATTTTTCTCGCTCCAAATGCATTTAAGTCAATTGTAGTGATGGGCGTATTTATTTGCCTGGGTGCGAATTTGTGGTGAATTCCCACGATTCCCTGCCAGCTAATAAATTCGTGAAATGCCAGTAAAAATTTGCATGGCGAAAATTCGCCGGGGTCTGTTTTTTCTAAGCCGGGAATGTGTGCCGGGGTCCAAAAACGGACACCCGGTGGCGTTTCGCAAATTTTTCACCATTTCGTGAATGTTTGCCCATCACTGGTCATTAAGTGTTTTGTCTTAAGGAGACTATTTTTGTGCTAATGCGTTAAAATCAACTGGATTGACGGCAGACTTTTTTCATTGCATTATAGTCAAAGGGTGTGATTTTTTGCGTTTTTCTTGTAGTGATTTTTTTGTTCAAATGCATTAAGGTCAACGGGTGTTTTTCTTATGGGCAGTTTTTCCTAGGTGTGGAGTTTTGTGAAAACATTTGCAGGTGACAGAATTTGGAATTTTGCTCAAATTCATGGCTGGTGAATAAAGTGGCTCATCACTAGTGAGCACAGGATACAGTCAAGTCCCTTATACTCAGGCAGAGTGTTGTAGAATAGATTATAGTACAAAATAGGTGGATAGATTATTTATTGATCGAACTTGGCAAAAAATATCAGTATGGAACTACATCAATGTAATTTCAGGTATGGGATCTGTTATCTGGATACCCATTATCCAGAAAGCTCCAAATTACAGAAAGGAGGTTTACATGATTTTCTAGTAGACTTAAGGTATGAAGATCCAAATTACAGAAAGATCTGTTATCTGGAAAACCCCATGTCCCGCTCATTCTGATTCCTGTATTAGGCAGTAACTACGGCCCAAATTCATTATTGCGCGAAGCGTCTAACGCTAGCACTGGTCTGACCAGGCAAAGTCAAGTCTAACGTAAGTGCTAACATTCAAATAGGAGGTTGAAAAAAAAATGTCTGTCCCAAAAAACGCTGGCGTGTTTTACCATTGTAGGGTGATAGTCTGAAAAAGATTGATTTTTTTGGGGGGGGTTTACCCTCCTTCTCCCTACATTTCCTAACATATGGCAACACAACTATACAGGGGGCACATGTAGGGCAATAGGACAACTTTATTTTAATTTATTAAAGGTTTCCTGGGCTTGTGTAGTGGAATGTAGTGGCTGTAACATATACTTGTATTCTGAGTTAAAGTTCCCACGTATGCAAATTAGGCTTCATGCTAGCGTAACTGCACTCTGCCTAGCGAAGTAACACTAGCGCAACTACGCTACCGTTCACCGACCTGAGTGTAAATTCGTACTTTAATGAATTTGCTAGCGCTGGCAAAAATTCGCCTGGTGAGGTGTGGCGAACGCTAGCGAAGCCAATGCTGGCAAATTTTCGGATCTTAGTGAATTTGCCCCTACATATGATTTAGTGCTTCTCCACTATTTGGTTTCTGTTAGGGGGATACTATGTTCTACAACTATATTTAGTAGGGATGGCGCGAACTGTTCGCCGGCGAACTTGTTCGCGCGAACATCGGCTGTTCGCGCTCGCCGGAAGTTCGCGAACGTCGGGCGACGTTCGCCATTTTGGGTTCGCATTAGTTGGCGCTTTTTTTTTGCCCTCTCACCTCTCAGACCAGCAGATACATGGCAGCCAATCAGGAAGCTCTCCCTCCTGGACCACCCCCACACCCCCTGGACCACTCCCCTTCCAATGGACAGTTCCCTGATTTCAGCACAGGGAAAAAGAAAAAGGAAGGAGCTGCTATAACACAAATACTGCAGCCTGCAGTCTGCTCACCACCCTCCCACCCACATGGTCAGTGGCTCTGCTTTTGTATTTTAGTTGTGCCTGGATGATGTGCTGGCTACTGGTCCACTTTCCAGTCAAAGCCAGGGAGCTGTGAATGTAGTAAATCATGGAAAATAACTGTGCCATTCTGCTATGAGTTCTAGGGGTATTTATACCTGAACTGGCCACTTTAACATCTTTGTGTGAACTCTGAGGTATTTATACATGAACTGGCCATCTTTTGTGAATACTAGGGGTATTTATACATGAACTGGACAAGTCTGCAGGGATTTGAGGGACATTTTAGGTTAGGTAGCTTTGCTGGCTAGTAATCTACCTTCTACTGCAGTGCTCTGTATGTAGCTGCTGTGGGCACTGATCTCTTCTGATCTCATTCTCATCTGTGTGCTGACTGCTGTAATAACCATTTATAATAAATTTTTGCCATTGATCCCCCTCTGGCATGCCACTGTCCAGGTCGTTGCACCCTTTAAACAACTTTAAAATCATTTTTCAGGCCAGAAATGTCTTTTTTAGCTGTTAAAGTTCGCCTTCCCATTGAAGTCTATGGGGTTCGCGACGTTCGCGAACCGTTCGCATTTTTGACGCAAGTTTGCGAATATGTTCGCGAACTTTTTTTCCGACATTCGCGCCATCCCTAATATTTAGCAGTTAAGGTGGCTTTACTAGTTCCTTCCCAACACTATACTAACCTTTCTATGAGTGATCAGCTACCCAGATCTATTTATATAGTGATACTAAGCAAGTCTTTAAGGGAATCTAAATCTTAAACTGTCTATTCGATGCTGACAGGGTCAACAAACCTTCTTGGACTTCACATAGGAGCTCTCTTCTCTTATAACAGAAGGATCCTCACCCTATCAAATATGTTGCAGTATAATGCAACAAGGTTGAGAATTATAATTCACACTCCTCTAGTTTCACTGCAGTTAGTGATCGATGGGTATTCCCAATGTGTATTATGCCATCTGTAAGTATCAAGTTATATCAGGTTATCTTGTCTGGTGTCCCTTCTGTTAAAATATTATGGAGCACAGAGATAATGTAGATCTCTTTATTACATACAAAATATACACAAGGTTTGGAGATAAAGCTGGTCGTGGTCACTAAACCCGGATCATCTTGATACTGGCAAGTGAAAGGGGGACTAGATGTGCTTATTTTAACTCTACATATTGTGAGCATAACTTTTAAATACTTTTATATGTAATAAAGAGATCTACACTATCTCTGTGTTCCATACTATTTTAACTGAAGGAACACCAGACAAGACAGCCTAATATAACTTGCTATGTACAGAGGGCATAGTACAAAGTTTGAGTACTCATCAATCACTAACACGCGGTGAAACTAGAGGAGTGTGAATTCTAATTTATGCAACAAAAAAAACGGAACAAGGTTGGAGTGTGAAAGTATGTGAAGATGTGGAACTACAACATTGAGAAAAATACTACACTATATAGCATTATTTTTACCCCTTTTTCTTTTTCTAATGCTTCATATCTGAACTGCTACAAACTGAACTTCTGGCTATTATGTTAGACATCCAGTCACTCCAGCCTTTATACATTACATTTTTGGCTAGCTCGCTATATTAGAAACATTTTTTTTATTTTGCACATTCTATCTATTTACCCAGTTTTTATTTTTATACTGAACAATTCCTTTAATATTTCCCTTTAGTTCTTTAGGAGTTGAGCAGAAACATGGTGTGCAGTTCATATCTTGTAACAGTGATTCGCCTACATGAGTATAAAACTAATAATAATAACAAAAATAAGAAAATATATATATATATATATATATAAAATATAAATATATATATATATATATATATAAGAAGTTTTGTACAAATGTATATACCAAACATAAAAACCATATCTGTCTTCAATAGTTATGTTTGCATGCTTGTTACTACTTCTCTCCTTTTCTGTATATGACCAACACTGAACTCATTAACTTACCCCAGGTTATTTTTAGATTAAACCACTAAAACATTACTCATGTATCTTGGTTTCCACATCATGCATTAGCATTAGATTGCAAGTGCACATATAATGCCCTTGCACAATGGACTTCTGTTAACAAAACAGTCACAACAAAGTGGGAAGGGATGAGATTCTATAAAAATTGTCTAATCCTGTAACTTGCAAGGCCAAAGGAAGTAGCTTCAGCTGCCCTGTTTACCTTAACATTTGTCATCATTAAAACATCAGGCAAAATGAAGTCCAGCACAAGCCCTATTGAATTTTGCATGTTGAACACGGAGGCATACTGCACCTTTAATCTGCTAAAAACAGAGATTTAAATTCCAATAATAATATTGGAGCCATTGTAATGCCACCCACGGTAGAATCTATGTACTAACATAAAAGTACTATTGTGCCAATGCTGTAGATTCTATGGTTTCTGGGTTTCACTTTGATCTATTAGTAGCAGCACAGCAAAATAAAAAACAAGCATAGAGAAAAGGATTAAAGTACTGCATTTGTACTCTGCTTATTTTATGCACCTTTTATTGAACACTGTTACATGTGTATTTTACTGGATGTATGTGTTTTTAATTCTAAATATAAAACAGAAAAAGGAATATCTTTTTTAATTATATTTTTAGGTTATAATTTAAGATGTATTATACCATTCATAGCAACAGATAAGCTAGCTTTCTACAATCAGTGTTGTCCACTAGAAAGCAATGGCATGCAAAAGGGAACTGGCACCATGCCAGGCTTGCTTTGCATTACCAGAAAATACATGAATTATGCAAATAGAAATACTGTCCTTTCCTAGTAATTCAGCATCGCTGTTATAAAGTCCACAAGGCATAACCCAGTGAAAACTGTAATTATACACAATATCACAATGCTGAGATGAACATATTTCTGATTCACATATCTGTTTTTTTTTCAAGATTTAACAATATGTAATCTTTTATGGATGGCAATTCCTGACTATGGTAGGATATACAGTAAAGAAAATGTGTGTAAAACAGTGGTGATACAATGCTTATAATTAATAATTAAATGATCATGTATTAAATATTCAAGCTCAGAAATGACTTTCACACCCACACAGTCTATTACTGTCATTAGTATCACATTGAGCTACAAAACCCACTCTTGTTGCCAAGGAATCCTGTTTGACTCCTTTTTATACCTATCACTCACAAAGTTGGCCGAATACCTAGAAATTATGCTGGCTTTCCTCCCTACAACAAACTGCCAGTTCCATCTACTGTACCTAATTCAGCTGATCAGTTCTGCTCTGCAAATTCTACACTTCATAAAGCTCCCACTTTCATTACACCCTTAAACTAGATCCCTAAACTGCCTTGTTAGTTACTGTATATCCTGCCTTGTAATTTCCACTTTCACTTCCTTACTGAACAATATGAGATCACAAATAACTCTAAAATGTTCCTGCAAACTTGTGCTTAATTTAGGAAAATAGATGTGCTGTTATACAGATGAAATTATCTTAACAGCAGAACCCTAGCAGTCTGTTTGGAAATGTTACACCAGACCACATTTCACTGCAACTGTAAAAATGGTTCCTCAATGTAAAAAAAATGTTGAACCACCTCAATCTACATGGATTTGCTATCCCTTTGCATAGATTCCGAGTATTATTCCTACCGATGAGATGTATTAACCAGGCTTGATGGTTATCAGGTAAAACTCAAGTGGGAGTGGTCACCACGCTTTGTACAGTCAATTGCTCAGGTGCAGCACTTGCTTAGAGACTGGATCCACAGGTCCAAAGTTTTAGACAAGATATAGATCAGGTGTAAATGCGCTCCTTGAGACTTCAATGTGCCTGTGGGGTTAATGGAAAGCAAGCCAAAGATGGTGTATTACTCTTTAAATAGGACAAATCAAAGTTTGGTCCGGTTTTTAGTACTGTCCTTCCAGGCACATTGATGGTTATCAGACCATGAACCATCTGAATAACATTTGAAACATAATGGGGCAAATTCACTTACAGGAAAATGCGCTAGCGCTATGCAAATTCCCTAAGATGTAAATTTGCGCTCAGGGCGGTGAACGGTAGCAAAGTTGCCTAATTTGCATACGGCACGAACTTAAGTGTATAATAGAGGTGTATGTTACAGCCACTACATTACACTACACAAGCCCAGGAAACCTTTAATAAATAAAATAAAGTTGTCCTATTGCCCTAAACATGTGCCCACTGTATAGCTGGGGTAACCCAAAAAAATTTCGCTCTTTTTCAGACTATCCCCCAACAGTAGGTAAAAGACGCCAGTGGTTTTTTTTTTCAAACTCTTATCTATTGTATTGAACTTCGCCAGGTCTGACCTGGCATAGTAACGTCTAGCGTAAGAGGTAACGTTCACAAAAATTTTCATCTTAGAGAATTGGCAAAGTTACGTCCCTTCGTCAGTGCGCAACTTTGTCTGGCGTAAGGGTCTGAAGTTGGAAAGTCCATTCTGGCGAATTAGCGCAGGCATTACACGCTTCGCGCTTTAGTGAATTTGCACAAACGTTTTTTATCCCATAACGACCATCTAGAGAAAGGGTCCCAACCTTTTATACCACATTGAAATATGGTATAAAAGGTTGGGAAATGTAAGTTGGGAACAATGCAAGCATGAAAAAAGTTCCTGGGGTGCCAAATGAGGGTTGTGATTGGGCACTTGGCAGCCCCTATGTGGACTGGCATCCTGCAGGATGCTCTTTTTGGCAATACAATTGGTTTTTATGCAATCAAAAGAATTCAAAATATTCAAAAAGAAGCACATGCGGCCACTAAGAACAGCATCCAAGGGGTTGGTGAGCAGCTCCTGAGGATCACTGTTCTAGAGCAGTGGTTGTTGGACTTTTTCAGTACAAGCCGTCCATTGGAGGTCAAACCTTCAGCCAGGGCCTCCGTATCTTAAAACCAGATTATAGATATAGAAAAATATTATCAACCATTCAGCTATATTTCCAATAACTTCCAGAACATCAGCTATGCATTCACCCAACCAGTTTCATCCTAATATTCCTTCAAGATGGTCTTGCCTATAGGGCAGCAAAAATGCATTTTTTACATATCTCTCTCTAATTGACATTCAATCTGAGAACCACTGCCACTACTCCAAGAACTTCACAAGGGAGTTAGCCCAACAGCTTGGCCAGCATCACTGTAGCGACTACAGTGAAAAGGCATGCCAAAAATAATTTTAGAACACAAGCAACATGTTAAAGGAAGATACTTCTGCTATTTATTCTGTATTTCACCTTGGACATTTCAGATGACTTGATAATATTTAATGGGACAGTACACTTGTCAATATTTTATATTCATGAGGAACAAGGCAATGTCATTTCAATACTTGCAGCTGTATAATTTTATCTTAAAAGACATACAATGTTATTTCACTGACTACAGTCATAATCTGCCTGCCTGTATGAAATATTGAAAGATGTAATGTAAACGCTTTACTTAAATGAAAGTTATTTGGTAAAATTATAGCCCATATTCAAATAAACATTGATGATTTGCAGGCATAATTACATGAAAATGCTGAACACAAGAATTTAGAAAATTATATGTTTGAATGTCAGCATGGTACTCTTACAGAAAATTCTACCTTTGAGTGTTGCTCTCCATGAGTTTAAGCTATTGCTATTATTATCAGTGACTGAGCCAGAGAGTTTTACATATGTTTTTATAAACGGATGGTAATCTACTGCACATTTCTATTCTCAAAATATCATCTATACCTCAATCCTATCAAACTGTAGGCCAGATAAACTTAGAGAATGTGAAGTTTGCTTTATCATACTTGTAGTAGGTGTTACACTAAGACAATTTAAGAGGCTGGGGGTTTCTTTAACTGTCCTCTATAATTTTGTGCCTGTAAGGGTGATGGCCTTTAGGAATAAGGAAAAAGCAGGCACTTGGGAACAGATAGGACAGCAAGACTGGTAGTGGCAAGACAGGCTTCATTATTTAATTAGTACAGATGGGATAGGCAGATCACCAAGATTGGCAAGGTTGGTAACTTGTTACTGATAGCAGACAATACTAGCAAGACTGGTATAACTGGTACTAGTAGGCAAGGTCCAAGGCAATGGTTACATCAAAATCATGTCCAAGTCCAGGCACAGATCATGGCAAGCAGGTTCTGTATACAAAATCCAGTAGCAACACTATAGAGAAAACAGAGGAAACCATAAACCTACCCAGAGCAAAGCATTGGTGACAGTGGAGGAATAACTAAGTAAAAGTTGCTTAAGGTTGCCATAAGGCTGATGTCATTCTGCCACCACTTTTTTACCAGCATTTTACCCAGCTTTTCATGGCAGACATTTTTTGCTTCCTAAAATTTTTGGCATTAGATATATTACACACCTATCTACATAAAAATAAACCAAAATGTAAAATTATTGACATCAAAGGATTATTCTGAAAGTAGATATGATCCAAAAAGACAAAGGAAAGGCAAAGACAAGTCTATCAAACAAAGTTTTTGTTGTAGCTCAGTTATGAGGTCATTCCAATTCTTAATTGTTTAAAAAAAGCATGCTGAATCCTCTCTATTTTTCCCTGCACAAAATAATACATTTGAACCACACAAGCAGCCACATCAGGCTTCAGCTGATTTATCTATTCAACCCTGAAGATACACAAACGTGGTTAAATGTTCCATCCATTTATTTGTAAATGAAGATCAATGTTGTTGTAGAACTCAGTTCCTCTCTGTATTTGTCACTAGAGACAATTACAGAGAATGCATTGCACGAAAAGTTTTCTGGACAAAAAAAGACTTTTAATTACAGTACTTAAAGACCATTAAAGATTTTACAAGGATTAATGAATTATGCATATTGTGTATTTGGATTTATACAACATATTGCTTGAAGGATTTAATAGAACAGTGTATTCTCGCCTTTGACGGCATCAACACACTTCGCGCCACTTTGCCAGGTGCACTAATTCACTAAAACGCAAAGTTGTGTCCAAGCAGCGGAATTTTGCCTAGAAAAACTTTGTTAGTATTCTTACATTAGGGTGGGTATATTACAGTTGTAGGGATGTCTTAATGAGAGATGTTGGTGCAAATGCTTGAATTGACAACTTTTTATTCAAATTACCAAGTAACCATAATAAAAACAGAAGACATTCTCTAATTGTGGCTAGCGATGGCCACTTCGCCCTTAAGTGAATTTACCCGATAGTGCTTACTGCCCAGCTCTGCTGCCCAAAATATTCAGTCACTATCTGCACTCTTCAAATTCTTCAGACTCAACTAGTTCTACAGTACCTTGATATTCAGTAAGATCCTTTGCTTCCTATTTTTTCAAGGATTTTAATATGTACATAAATTTTAAAGATCACAAAAGTAAAAGCATTGGTAAAGGTTGTCCTGTCTTGCTTGTATGGTGCAGATGAAAGTCCCACAAGACAAGTTATGTCAAGGCAGGATAGCTTCTAACAAGGTTTAATCCACGTATTTCATTTTAGAACTTGGCAGGAAAGATACAGTAGTACATGGAGGAAGGCTACAATGCTATATTGTAGACTTTGCTAAGCCTGCTTAATTTTCGGTATTTCTGTTCATCTGTGCATCCCTCCACTTCTGGCACTGTATTCCAGCCCAAACATGCTTAGCTTTTGATAATATAGCTTGTTTCTGACCCTCCATCCCACTTTTTATGCAAGGGCTATATTTTATAACTAGAATTAGTGATAGCCATTTCCACATCACATCCTTCTCCACTCCTCAGTAATTACAGCCCTAAATTGTGGTCCTGATGTTGTCCTTTGATCGCTGATTAATTGAATAATTCATCAGGCTATGATTTTCCTATCAACTGGCAACATATTCAGAGCTAGCGTTGGGAAGGGACTAGTGTCTAGGAGGCATACACTTGAGCTAACATAGAGTTCTTGCTGGACAAGGCAAAATAAGTACAAGGCACTATCTGCAATGGACAATATAAAAACTAAGAAAGCAATTGTAGTAGTATCTGCTAATTTGCACTGAAACTTCAGTCTTATTTTCCTGTCTTCTTTCTCTTTGCACTAATTTAAATGCTTTCCATTTTAAAGCCATTTCACAATGTTATGAACATTTCACTCTCCCTAATTTCCTCACTTTACTCCCCCACATTGTGTTCTATAGCATCAAATAGCATCTTCCATAGTATAAACTGAGAAGCTACAAATACCATCCTCATCTAGCTTTTCTCTCATTCCTATTACTGGCAGCATCCCCAGCCTTGACCTTTACACTATCACAGTTTTTTCATGGCTTCACGTTCCCATACTCTATCTCCACTGTTCCTCTTTCTTATTCCTGATCAGTCTGCAAAAAATTTACATTCATGGGATGTTCATTACCAAGTCCTTCAACCTACTTTCTATAACTAGAACCTGGTTTTCTTCTACAGACACTTCCTTACCTGTGGCCCTATTTTATGGAGGTCTACACATTACTCATTCTACCAAAGCTGGAGAAAGGCCCTCTCTCCTTTTTGCACATTTAAAGTTTTTCTTTGTCAGTTTCCTAATGTGAGCTTCACTCTCTTCGGCTGTGTTCTACTACTTTACTTTATTTTGCATTGTTGGCATATACCAACTTCTTGAACCAACTTTGCAAATCTTTCCAATTTGCTTTCCTCTGACACCCATCTATCTAACATTAATCTATCAAAAATATATCTACCCATGTACAAGTACATTACTAAGGAATAGGATGGTGATAAAGCAAAGAAAGGATAGTTGTGCCAGAAAGATAACTGTGCAGGTAGATGGTAGACATCCCATTAGTTTATGGTTTATAGTCCTTGCTTCTTGGGTAATGAAATCATGGAGTACATTGTCTTTTGAAATTGATATCCTCACTGGTTGGTTTTAAAATCATTTGTAAAATTTATTATATTTAAAAGTAGAATTATTTCCATTTTCTGCTCTCTAGCTCTGGCCCTTAAACGGTGTAACAGAAGTCAATTCTCCTCCAGATCTGTTAACTGGATACTGCTACAGTACATTGTCAGAAATGGAAGTGCAGAGAATGGCATTACATTTATATTTACAAATAGTTTTAAAACAATACAAAACTGTATATGGGAAAGCTGCTTACAAATTTCTTTTATCGTGCATTATCTATCATACATGTAGACTTTTGCTTTCATTTTCTCAGGGACCCTTCACAATGTTATATAGTTTAAACTAGGTCTTTAATTTTTTTTTTTCATGTGGCCAAAGCTTTCTCTTTTAAATTGTTCCATTGACCTGTTATTGCTATTTGTAATTTCCTACAGGAAAAATTTTCAGGACAACATTTTCAGTCAAACAGTTGGTTATCGCCCCCAAGCTCAGAACACGATTACTGATATAAGGAACCATAGTTGCTCTGCTGTAGCCGAACATTGAAAATAATCATTCATCATCAAATTGTACCCAGTTACTGTAACCCTTAGGCTTGTACTTACCAAATTTTGATACTAAATAGTCTGCTGATTGAATTATATTATATGTCAGTTATGTTACACCTTGCCAATAGGTGTGTAGTTAGTTTGGGTATTTAAAAAAAAAAACCCTTTCTGTGGATAGTTTAAAAGCCAAACATACCTTGTCTCTGGGGAAAGAATGGTGTCTTCCAAAGTATTAGAAGAATGGAAGAAGAGTTGTACTTTTGTTTTGGCGTCTGGTGGGAGCTGCTGATTTCATCCATTGCAAAATAATTAATTATTAACCTGCATACAGGTGAATTATGTCTTAGTTCTTAGTTAAGATTAGCCAGTTTCTGTTATAGGAGTGGCTCAGCACCCACTTAGTGCCAGACAGGTTAACCAAGCAGCCCAAAGCTCCAACAGGAGATTAGTGGGTTAGTACCCTGGATGTACACATGTAGATGCCTGGAAACATAGCATAGATGCCCTATTAATAAGTGTTTCTAGAAAGTATACCCATTACAAGCAGTGTCCATCAGCAGACCTGGCTGGGTGAGATCACAGAGTATTGTGTATGTTCTTTGTTAAAGTTTATATTTAATTTATTTCTGCTGTATTATGATAATTTTGCATGATTGACTGTTAATTTTACTGAATTATCACTGTATTATTCAAACTGCCTAAGTAACTTGTTACATTTTGGTGCTGCATACATAAAACTTATAAAGTATTCCTGGCATCTTTATCAAAAGTAAATCAAAGCAACTGGACTTTCTGAGATATTTTAATGAAGACATTTCACTGCTCAACCGACCAGCTTCTTCAGTTCAACTGACTGGTGTAGGGGAGTTCTCGGCATATAAATTCTTCCAACAATCCAACTACAACGGCACATTGTAACTCTTCGGAGAGGTGACATCTGAAATTCACAGTGGTGTTGATTCTGTGTAGTGATGGGCGAATTTATTCGCCTAGCTTGAATTCGCAGCGAATTCCTGTGATTTCGCCGGCAGCGAATAAATTAGCAAAATGGCCGTGAAAATTCGCCAGAGAAAATTTGTGGGCATCAATTTCCTATTTTCACAAATGTTTCGTGAAAATCACAAATTTTTCATGAAAACGTTTGAAAGAATTTATAGTGAAAACGTTTGAAATTCACGAATTTATAGTGAAAACATTCGAAATTCACGAATTTATAGTGAAAACGTTTGAATTTCACAAATATAGTGAAATAGTTCAAAATTCACGAATTTATAGTGAAATTGCTTGAAATTCACAAATTTATAGTAAAGTAGTTTAAATTTCACAAATTTTTTGTGAAAACTGTAAAATTTCACAAATTTTTTCATGAACTTTCCGATATCACCATTTTCTCGAATTTTTCACCATTTCACTAATTTCTCCAGAAATTCACGAAAAATTTGGCGAAGCGAAACTCCCCAGATTCGCCCATCACTAATTCTGTGTAGTTACAGTGATAGGATTACCAATGTGTCATGCAACTCCTTGAAAACAGGTGTTACTTGTGAGAGTTGCCTGAATGGATGTGTCAAGAGTTCTGAAACCGCCAGAGAACAGATGTTAGAACAGCATTGTATGTAGCAGACAGGTGGTGTCGAAGCCTCTGTTCAGGGATGGTTTATCCACCTTAACATGAATTGCCTTTCACACCTCTTTCAAACAAGCGGTCTTCTTTATCCAAAATTTGGACATTGCTATCTTCAAAAGAGTGTCCCTTGTCTTTTAGGTGTAGAAAAACAGCCGAGTCTTGCCCTGCAGAGTGCGCCCTCCAATGCTGATCCATTCGCTTATGGAACAGTTGTTTTGTCTCCCCAATGTATAGATCAGTACACTCGTTGCTACATTGGACTGCGTATACCAAATTACTTTGTTTTCCCTTAGGAGTTGTCTCAGTGTGTTGCTAGATTTGAAAAACACAGGGACGTGATGTTTGTTGAAAATCTTCCTGAGTTTCTCCGACACTCCAGCTACATATGGAATGACTATGTATCGCTTACTATCTCCGGGTGGTTATTTCTTTTGATGTTCCCGTTGGGCTTGGTTGCTGCTGTTTTGACAAAGTACCTCTGGGGTACAAACGGCGGTATAAAACTTGATTGATGGCTTTCGCCTTTTCAAGTTGTTGTAAGCAACCTATCGCCTTTTTCTTGAAACAGTTAACAAGTAACACCTGTTTTCTAGGAGTTGCATGATACATTGGTAATCTTATCACTGTAACTACACAAAATCAACACCACTGTGAATTTCAGATGTCACCTCTCTGAAGAGTTACAATGTGCCTTTGTGGTTGGATTGTTGGAAGAGTCTATATACCCTAGAACTCCCCTTCACCAGTCAGTTGAACTGAAGAAGCTGCTCGGATGAGCAGTGAAACGTCTTCATTAAAATATATCAGCAAGTCCAGTTGCTTTGATTTACTTTTGATAAATAAACCATGACCTGGATGAATGAGAATCTCCATAGTCATATTCCTGGCATCCATTAATTTCTGTCTTTTTAACACCAAAATGCACTCAACTTGTATGTTATCTTATGTAAGAAAAACCTTGAACGTCTATGAATGTTACTGACTCAAAAACTTGAATAAAATTTGCATCCAATTTTAATGAATCTCAATTCTATTTTTTTCTCTGAAAAAAACTATCATGTCAGGAAGGCAATTATCATCTTCAAATGAGTCAACGAACCTCTGCTGTTGACTTGAAAATTTATTTGGCAGGTTATAGGTAGTGTATAATCGAATTAGACTTGTTTTCATGGTTTAGATGTGATAAAATCACACATTTGAATTTAAATTTGAGTTGTTGCCTTTAAATTCAAATTTGTGAGTGTTGACCGAAACAGAATCAAAAATTTGAATTCAGATTTACCATTCAAACCTTAATAAATCTGCCCCTAGAAGTTTACTTTCTTTATTTTCCATTTATCAGAAAGATTTTATTATTCTTTCTAACTTTAAAAAAAAATATATATATATACAGTATATATATATATATATATATATATATATATATATATATATAATTTTTTGAGTTATACATTTTTACATTTTTAACATTGCATAGTAGAAATTGAATTCAAAATATTTAATTTTAATGAATGGGCCCTTTATTTTTATAGTGACTGCATTGAGTTTAATTAGTATTTTTTGTTGAATTTTTCATGTTTAAATGCCATGGGCTTTTGCTCTTTATCTCCCCTTTGTATGCTTCTGAAACATTTCCAGTTCTGATAAACATTCATCTACACATTATCTGGCAGATGTGTTGCTTGCTAGACAGAGGTTCCTACACTGTTAAGGATGGGGCATATGGAATTGTTTATGAAGGCTTTTTCATTTTCTAGACAACACTGGACTGGTGCCCAGAAATCTCACTTTGACAGGTTTCCATTCAGTTACTATGTCAGGATCATTTATATTTGCTTGTCTATGATGAAGAAACATGTAACAAAGTAAATTCTTTTAAAATCTAGTTCAATGGATAAATCAGCCCTGTAATATTTATACTCTATACTGTATCTGTATATTTTTAATGCTTTCAGTGTATAAATAAAAATGGTTGCTTAGCATATATCACACACACCATTGATTGTGTAAAATTTAGCAAGTACATATACAATGCATTCTTTTGCCATTTTGCATATTTTGCAATTTTTTGGGCAAAGAAATATTGGGAAGTTTCTCTTTTCACTACTTATAAAAATTAAATATCCCCTTGGAAAAATATCTAAATGGGTCCTTGTAAGGTGGCCTATTAAATAGAAACCCCCACCCCACAATTTGGACACAGATACAACCATCATGCATATGCTAAATGGCCCCATATACATTTGCATTCATAGGGGGGTTAAGTAGTGCTCAGGTGCAGTAACCAATAGCAGTCAATTGGCAAGTAGCATTCACTGATCACCTACCTATCATCTTATTGGTTGCTATTAGTTACTGCAACTGGCAAAAATATGGGAGAAGATTTAATGCAATAGCTACATTACAAATCCGCACAAATTGCCAAAGTTAGTCATCAAGGGGGCTATTCAAGGATGTTTGGAGAATGTTTGTGTCTCCAATTCTGGCTTTTGAGCACAAAAGATCTTGTTTTTCCTCAAAGTACCTTAATCCACAATATTTTATAATTTATCAAGTGCCCAACCATAAAATCCATGAATCCAAAAGTATGCCAAATATATGTAATGGCCGGTATCTCAAACCCAGAACAAACCCGAAGGTTCCAGTCACGGCTCATGCTTCTGCCTATTACAGCCATCACTCACGTAAGAATGACAAAGTTTGAGGAGGTGAAGTTGAATGATTTTAAAAAACTAGGGGGCAGATTTACTAAGGGTCGAATTCTCGAGGGCTTTGAGCCTTCAAATTCGACCCTAGTATGAGTTTAGAAGTAAAAAACGACAAAATCAAAAATTGAATCTAAAGGATTTTACCAGTTTTCAATTTCTAGATAAATTCGTATGATCGAACAATATTACGAAAAAACATTTAAAATTTCGTTCGATTTCACGAAAAATCGAACAATCGAAGTGTTCAATCGTATGATTTTTATTCGATGAGAAAACTTTAAAAAAAAGCCATAGGCATATATAGTAATTTTGTAGGTTTAATCTGGCGAATTGGGCAATCAAATAAAAATTTAAAGGGCAAGTACTGTGATCATCGTATAGATTTTTATACGATCTATTTGAATCATTCGATACGATCAAATTTTGCAAATTTGATTATCGAAGTGGCAAAATTTTAAATTCCAAATAATCGTAATTTTGCAATTTGATCGAATTTCAAATCCATTCAAATCCTTAACACAAATTTAATAAATCTGCCCCTAGGTGTTCAGTTAAGGGTGAGGACTTCCAAGGTAATTTTCTTAAAGATTTTACCTGTGCCACGAGCAATGCTAAGAAGTCAGCGGGAGCTGTGTGGGAGGAAGGTTTTGGGAGAAATGGGCTGATTTCTCAGTCGGCTACAGGCTCTTTGATAGGGATGGCTGCACCTCAATGATGATGGTGCAGCTGTTTTTGGAGAGAAGTTGGCTTAATGGTTGGAGGAGATTTTAAACTAGGCGTGGGGGGAGGGTTCAGTTAAAGATTCAGTGGAAGACAGGTTAGATGAGATAGTGGGCAAAGGAAGGGAAAATGGGGGAGGAGATTTCGTGTAGGGTACTGTTAAGGATAGGGAGGACCACATGGAATATGTTCAATATGGTATCAGTATTAAATGTATGTTTGTAAATGCAAGGAGTCTGACTAGTAAAATGGGAGAGCTGGAGGTGTTGGAGCTGGAGGGAAAATATGATGTGATTGGTGTGGCAGAAACATGGCTGAATGAGTCGTATGACTGGGCAGTTAATATAAGCAGCTATAACAACAGAGGAAATCGAAAAGGAGGAGGGTATGTCTGTTTGTAGGATTTAAAAGCTTATATAAAGTAAGAAGTTATGTTAGAAAATGAGGGGGCAGAAAGCGTATGGGTGGAGTACTTTGCCAATTGTAACGAGTCCAGCAAATTAAGTGTAGGGGTATGCTATAGACACCCAAATGTAAGTGAAGAGGAGGAGGCTAAGCTTCTGATGCAAATAGAAAAGGCAGCTAGTTTGGGTAAAGTAATGATAACTGAAAAGGCAAATGTGCTAAATCAGTTCTTTTATTCAGTATATACAATAGAAGAGTCTGAGTTCTCAGGCTTACGTTATAACTGCACTGATGGCTCAGCTCAATCTAGTCAGTGGCTGACCCAGGATATGATTCATAAAGCTTTAATAAAAATGAATGTAAACAAGGCTCCAGGGCCTGATGGCATACACCCCTGGGTTCTAAGAGAGCTTAGTTCAGTTTTAGCTCAGCCCCTATTTCTAATTTTCTCAGATAGAAAAGATGATTTAATTCCAATATTTAAAAAGGGATTATATTCTCAGTCTGGCAATTATAGGCCACTAATTGTGACATCTGTGGTGGACAAATTATTTGAAGGCTTGTTAAGTGATCACATTCCAAATTTTGTCCTAGTGAATGGCATTATGAGCAGCAGGAGCATGGCTTTATGAAGGGATAGTTTGAAAGTCGATAAATTAGCCAAAGATTACCAGAACTCCCCTTTCTTTGCAGGCTCTAAACACTCGTTCTCCTCTGAGTACACCAGACCTTCCTTCAATAAAGTTGAGTCAGCGCTAAAAAATCTTGAGGGGAGCTTGAGGGGAAAAGTAGTATAACAAACAGAAATATTTGGGGGCCCATTTACTAAATTCACATGAAGGATTTGAAATTCAATCGAATTTTATAAAAAATGTTATTCAAATTTTGAATATGCAAATTAGGACACTTTGAACATTGAATTTTCAAATTTCAATCAATTTGAGTATGGAATACTCGATGGTCAAAGTACTTCCCCTTTAAAAAAAATACAATAGACCAGTTCGCCAACTTGGAACTACCAAATTGCTTTAAAACCCTATGGGAAGCTCCTATAGGTGTTTTTAAGTTTTTTGTGATCGAATAAGAAAATTTCGATTCAAGGGTTAAAATTGTTTGAATCGATTCGAACGTTTAATCAATCGAATTATTTAATTAAATTTTTCCTATTTGATCGTTCGAATATTGAAATAGCTGTAAAATCCTTTGAATTCGATATTTGAATTTGAAGGATTTTACTTCCCTAACTATTCACATGGTTGAATTTCATTTTTTTCAATTCGAAATTCACCCCATAGTGTAGTATATTTGACCTTCTTTCTTAACAATAAGCCCGTTCTCCAAACTCTCATTTATACAGAGTTGTCTTTCAAACGTTTAAGATATAGTCGTGCCCATCAAATGTATCAATCTTCAGCTGTAATTCCCATCCTCCGTTGCAACTTAAAATATGGAGCAGATATATAGTATAAAACCCTTTTATTAAGTGATATAAAATGTTTAAAATACACTCACAAATATAGCAAGGGTTCAAGCATTACTATACCTCCAGTCCAATATCCAAAGGTTCAAATGATGAAGTCTGGTTTCTGACAAATTTGACTGTTTTTTACGATGAGGTAAGCAAGATGCTGGACTGTGGGGGGCTCAGTAGATGTGATCTATTTGGATTTTGCCAAATCGTTTGATACTGATGCCCACAAACGGCTGCTTTTTAAACTAAGGACTGTTGAGCTCAATGAAGTTGTTTGCACATGGAGAGGAAATAGGGATGTAGCGAACGTCGGAAAAAATGTTCGCGAACATGTTCGCGAACTTCAGGACAAAAATGCGAACGGTTCGCGAACTTCACGAACCCCATAGACTTCAATGGGAAGGCGAATTTTAAAAGCTAGAAAAGACATTTCTGGCCAGAAAAATGATTTTAAAGTTGTTTAAAGGGTGCAACGACCTGGACAGTGGCATGCCAGAGGGGGATCAAGGGCAAAAATGTTTTTAAAAAATACATTGTTGACACAGCGCTGCATTTTGTGCTGTAAAGGGCAGAAATCACACTACGTCACTCAGGTGATGTTTCTGGACATGGAATGTGAAAAAGCTCACACAGCTACGTGGCACTTGGTTAAAGACTGGGCAAACAATGCCTACAAGGTCAACGTATACACTACTACAGCAGTGGATACGGATTACGGAAAATATTATTGCTGCTTGAAAAACGTCACTCAGGATGGTGTTTCTGGAGACGGTATTATTATTGATATTTAGACAGAATGTGAACAAGCTCACACAGCTAGATGGCAGTTGTTTGAAGAACAGTAGATTACTAGCCAGCAAACTTACTATCAACTGTCCCTCAAATCACTAACAGCTCTCTCCCTACACTAGCTCTTCCAAGCACACACAGGCAGAATGAAAAAACGCTGCAGGGCTTCAGTTTATATATGGAAGGGGAGTGGTCCAGGGGGTGTGGGGGTGGTCCAGGAGGGAGAGCTTCCTGATTGGCTGCCATGTATCTGCTGGTCTGGGGGAGAAATGGCAAAAAAAAAAGCGCCAGCTAAGGCGAACCCAAATTGGCGAACGTCGCGCGACGTTCACGAACATTCGGCGAGCACGAACAAGTTCGCCGGCGAACAGTCCGCGACATCCCTAATAGGAAACTGGCTACAGGATTGGGTACAGAGAGGGTGGTTGTTAATGGTACATTCTCTACTTGGAGTAAGGTTCTTAGTGGTATCCCTCAGAGCTCGGCATTGGGTCCACTTGTATTTAACTTGTTCATTGATTACTTAGGGGAGGGTATTGTAAGTAATGTATGAGTGTTTGCAGATGACACAAAACAATCCAGCCAAATTAATTCCATCCAGTATGTGGCATCCTTGCAACAGGACAAATTGGCAATCTGGGCAGCTAAGTGGCAAATGAGATTCAATGTTGATAAATGTAAAAGCATGCACCTGGGATGTAAAATTATCCAAGCCACGTATACCCTTAATGGGACTGCACTAGGCAAATCCATTATAGAAAAGGACCTTCGAGTCCTTGTAGATAATAAACTTGGCTGTAGCAAGCAATGCCAGTCAGCAGCATCAACTGCAAATAAGGTCTTGAGCTGTATTAAAAGGGGTATAGAGTCATGGGAGGAGGGGTCATTCTTCCACTTTAAAGAGCACTTGTAAGGCACCATCTAGAATATACCGTACAGTTTTGGTCTCCATCACTCAAACAGGACATTATTGTATTAGAGAGGGTACAGAGAAGGGCAACTTAGCTGGTAAAATGTATGGTAAATCTTAGCTATGAGGAAAGACTGACCAAATTGGGGATGTTCATGCTGGAGAACAGATGCTTAAGGGGTGATATGATAACTATGTATAAATATATAAGGGGATCATATAATAATCTCTCTAATGCTTTATTTACCAGTAGGTCTTTCCAGCTGACACAAGGTCACCCACTCCGATTAGAAGAAAAGAGGTTCCACCTAAATATTTGGAAGGGGTTTTTTACAGTAAGAGCTTTGAAGATGTGGAATTCTCTCCCTGAATCATTAGTACAGGCTGATACATTAGATAGCTTTAAGAAGGGTTTGGATGGATTTTTAGCTAGTGAGGGAATAAAGGGTTATGGGAGATAGCTCATAGTACAAGTTGATCCAGGGACTAGTCTGATTGCCTTTTGGAGTCAGGAAGGAATTTTCCCCCTCTGAGGCAAATTGGAAAGGCTTCAGATTGTGGTTTTTTTGCCTTCCTTTGGATCAACTAGCAGTTAGGCAGGTTAAAAAGTTAAAAGGCTGAACTTGATGGACATGTGTCTTTTTCAACCTAACTTACTATGTTAAGGAGGAGCACTTCACTACTCAGATACCACCAGGTCTTATAGTGGGAGAACCAATCAATTGGTGCAGTACAGAATAAGGAATCATAAGCATAGTCAAGGACACAGGCAGGGGTCAAACCAATCAGTTAAAGCAGTACAAATACAAATACAATAAGAGCTCTCAGGAATAAACAATAATTAGAATTTGGCGCCAAGTGAAATAATGTCAGACGCAGCACATCTAAGCATATGCACACCAAAACATGGCTAAAAAGAAGGAGAGCGACGGGCATCCACTCCGACCCACTAGACCACTGGAAGCTGCCCTTCTTATTTTGCCTGGATCTGCCTTTTGTTTGTGGTTTTTTTCAGACATCCATTTGTTCATTGAGGTACAGATGTTCTTTCTTTCTTTGATTTTTCTGGGATCACTCAACGGCTATTTTTATTTGTGTTTTTAGAATTGGAACTTTTAAATAACTGTCATGACATCCGTGGTTTTAGAAAAAAATAGTTTAATTGTGATTCAAAAAGCTCTAATACAACAAAAATTCTTTAATATATAAGCCTTTAATATATGGGCCTCTAAAAATCAAAAAAATCCATAAAAATTGATTTTATTTTACATTATTTTATTTTACAGAAATAGTAGTTCACTACTTTCTAAAAAAAATCTTTTTTCTTTCAATTTCTTTCTCACCACTAATCCACCACTCATATGCACAGTACAAGAGAAAGGTCAATATTTATGCCTTTCCCTTGATCCTCACTGTCACCAACTTCAAAATACAGTCTACTCACAATCATTGCTCAAAAACAATCTCCTTCTCAGTGGACTAGCATACAGTACAATAATTTGGATAGCCATACTTTCAGGGTTTATTTATAGTCTGAATGCTAAAAACTAGAAAAATGTAAAATGTTTTTTTACTATTTTACAAATTGTTAGTGGAAAACAAAAAACTAAAATTTTTCTAAACACCCCAAGGATTAAAAAAGTCTGAATCCAAAAATCTGCCATCTCATACCTCTCAGGGTTGTATATAAGTCAATAGAAGAGGTTCCTATCCTATTTGAAAGTTTCTGAGGTCTGCACTAAAATTAGTCAAAAAATCCAACTATTAGGGGGCTTTTCAGGCAAAATTAAGTACAATTATAATAAATAAGGTAAAATCCTAGTTTCTAGTTTGGTCTTTTTTTAGCTAAAATATCAGCAAAATTCAGATTTTTATAAATAACCCCCTAAGTCTGTTAAACCAACATTTAGTACAAATTTACTAAGGGTCGAAGTGAATAAAAAAATTGAAGTATTTTTAAAGGGCCAGTACTTCATAATTTGAAAATTCTGATTTTGAAGTACTGGCCCTTTAAAAATCCTTCGACTTCGACTATTCACCCGCTTAAAGCTTTCTAATTGCCATTTTAGCTTATGAGGGACCTCCTAGAACTCGTTCTGAAAATTTTGCTAAGTTCTGAGAAATCGAAGGATTTTGGTGGAAATCGTTCGAAATGATCAATTCGAACAATGCGATTGTTTGATTTGAACAATTTTAATCAATCAAATATGGCTGTTTTCTATCGAAAATGACCATGTTCAATTGAAAATGACCATTAGTAAAACTGCCCCTTAACAAACCCACTGTTTTGCCACCAATTTGGATCTATGTAACTTAGTTGCCGTAAAGCATAAGCTATTGTTTAATAATAATAATTATTATTATTATCATAGAGAAAAAGAAAATAGTGTAGAATTAATTGCTTTAAAGTGGCTCTATTGGAGATTGCCTTCCTGTAATTCAGAATGTTTTGGATAACGGGTATTACAAAACTCTCAATATGGCTTCCACTCATATCACAAACTTACTAAATTGCTTAGGAAAGTGAATTGCTTAGAAAACTCATTTGCATTATTAATAATGTCCTTTAACAAAACAACAGTGAAAATATTTTTCATCTGTACTTATTCAAGAAACATTTTGCAAAGACTGCAGATTTAATAGTTTGCCCCAGAACACTGTTGTATATAATAAACCCTCTTACTGAAAAAGTCATTAATTTTGAGCAAAAAATATGCCACCTTTAAGTAGGTCTTAAAAAATGCACTTCACCTTGTAATAAAGGTATGTTGAAATATATGATATTGTGAAATGTGAATTCTTGTTCTTAATTTTCCTGTTTACAAATTGTATTACATTTTTTCATTAGACATTTGCATTCCCTCTCATTCCAAACACTTGTTAGGTTTATCCTGCAAAATAATATCTTCCATTCCTGCAACCCACTCTTACAGATAATATGAAAAATTAGGAAAATATTTTACTTTCAATTTAAAACAAATTTCTTAAATATATGCTGTTTTCACTCTAACATTTTTTGTCTACAAATAAAGCTTACATACGAGAATGCTCTATGAGACAAAACGTGTGAAGAAGCTTGTGCAGTTTTTCTTAGAGCTAAGAAAAAAACAGAGAGATGGCTTGTTAACTGTTTATCATTTTCCTGGATTACTTTGCCCTAACAATTGCTCGAGAACTAACAAGTAGATGGTTTTCTATATATGTTTATATGAATGTATATTTTATGTCATAAACCACTATTTATGTATTTAGCACTCTACAATAAAACAATACATTAATAGAACACACAGAGGCCAATAATAAATACAAAGTACAATTATATTCATGACCAGTAAAGCAGTTTCAGAAAAATTAACTTTGATTGTTCCTTTGATAGGTTCCTTTGATTGGTCCTAATGGGGATAAAACATTGAGAGTAAATTGACACTTAGACAAAGGTAATTGTGCAACTGTGCCCAAGCAGCCTGTTTTGATGCATTATGTACAACTTGTACACGTTGAATGAAAAAAAATCTTGAATTACTACAAGTATGGGGTCTGTTATCCAGAATGCTTTGGTTCTGGGGTTTTCTGGATAAGGGGCGTTTTCTGTCATTTGGATCTCCATACCTTAAGTCTACTTAAAAATCACTTAAAAATTAATTAAACATATGGAATTATTTTGTCTCCAATAAGGATTAGTTATACCTTAGTTGAATCAAATATAAGGTACTGTCTTCTTATTACAGGGGGGAAAAAATAAAAAAATTGAATTATTTGGGGGCGTGGCTGACAAGGCAACAACATGGTTGCATGTCAGTGTCAGTGGGGCCTATCGGCTCCCAGTTGGAGTTTGTCAGGACCAAGGAGGAAGCAATAGGGCGAGAATGAATGGGCTTAGTGGTGGCATTAATTGTGCAGGCAGAAACAAAGTCCTTGACATCTTTACGGATAGTTGGCCAACAGACTAGATGTCATAAAAGTTCAAGAGTCTTTTCAGGACAAGGATGGCCGGCTTGTTTCAAGCAATGAGTCTGCTGCATAATGGGGAGATGCAACTCAGGAGGTATAAATGCAATTCCAATAGGAGTGTCAGCAGGAGCGGTCGACTGAGTGGGTAGGATTTCTTTAGCAAATTGAGGAAGTAAAGAAGCAATGATTCTTGAAGGAGGAATTATTGGAACTTGCTCCTCAAGATGACAATCCACAAGCTTCGAGATAAACTGTCTGCCTTCCGATTCTTTGTCCCAGGTCGGTAGGTGAGAACAAAATTGAAACGGGAGAAGAACAGAGCCCATCTAGCGAAAATATCGGAGGTGGAGCCGTTGTGGGTGGAGGAGCCGAAGAAAGGGCAGACAATTTATCCAGGCTGTGAGGGCAAAGCCAAAATTAGTCTGCTGCACTTCATAAGATTCCATGCGGTCGACCAATCTGCGGAGTGCTTGTCCGACATCCGGTGAAGCTTCCTCAGTGGGGTCCATGGCCCAAGTATAATGTCAGTGCGGCCTATCGGCTCCCAGTGGGAGTTTGTCAGGACCAAGGAAGGTACAGCAAAGGTCCAGGCAATATTCAGAGTCCAATTCCAGGCAAAGGGTCAAAAAGGCAGGCTGCAAGTGGCAAAGTCAGGTTCAGGCAAAGGTCAGAAGTCCAGAAATCAATCAGGAAGTCATTTTGGATAAAACCCAGGGATAATTAGCTATACTTGGGCATTGAACCCATGTCTCCGGTGGTCTTTTTATTTTTGAATTTGGCGACAAAACCGAGGAGCGCCGGTCGCATCGCTGGGAAGTCATTGCGCCGGCACCACTACCCATGTGGTGGCCATGGGCGCTGCCATTGTGGGAGCAATGCCGGCAGAGCAGGACAAGCCACCCGGAGCCCAGAAGAGCTCCGGCAGGCAATCGTGACACCTGGGGCTCCAGCCTAGAGTACACCCCATCCTCCTCACCCATAACACTCATTCAAACCCCAGCAGTCCTGAGGACGCTTCACTGGCCCTCCCAAACAAAAACAAGGTTCTTGGAGCACTTTAAGCTGAAGATCCAGCTGAGGCCTAGCTGCACAAGTAAAGCCATGGCCTTGCGTGATTTTGGTCCCCAACTAAGGCCGACCGATGATGCAGGCCCTTCTGGGAACAGCCAGGAAGCGCCGTGAAGGCTACAGCGAGATGCCTGGTTAACTATGCTGGGGGGTGAGTAGACTTAAAGCCCTGGCGCCCCCCTCTTTACAGCCTTTATTTGCCTTTAAACAAGCAGAATAAGAGAACATATAAATAGCAGTCTGAATTGGAGATATACAAGTCTCATCTAGTGCAGAAAGATGCAGCTCTCACAATCAATAACTGCAGGAGAGGGCCATGTCAAGTGAGAGGGGGCAAGTCAATGCTTAGGAGACCCAATAAACACATGTGTAACTAAGCCCTGCATATTAAAAACTACAACAGCAGCAGTCCTGCACCTCAAAAATTCTCCAAGCAAGACAACTGTTAAGACTCATTTAAGCAGCCATAAAATCTGCAGAGGGGCTCCATAATGGAGCATACTCCCACCAGGAAATATCTTGGGAAATTGACCCCCTGCCAGCCTGAGGGCTAATCTAAGGGCTAGATAAGGACCCTCTGGAGCGTAGTTACTGCATTTACGTGAGAGGATGCATTGTTGCTGGACTCCGCTGGCCAACACGAAATTCTCCCCAGTGATATAAAGTGCCCCTCCACTACAAACTACATCTGACCTACAGTATCTGGCTAGTTCTTCCTTCTTGTACCGAGATGGGTCCCAACAAAGCCTTCAAAAAAGTTCCAGAGGCAGCTACGCGACTGGGAAGATTTGTAATAATGGGACTGGCAAAGATGACAGTGGCCCATCTGCATAGTCCTCGCCAGGATCCTCTCCCGTGCATAGTCCAGCCGCAGTACAGGAACCAACACTTGCTGATCTGCTTGCAGAGATAAAAGCATCCAGGGAAACCTGCATAACACTAATTACTGCCAAAACTGAGTAGCTTAAAGTGGAGTTCTCCATACTTAAACAAGACATTCAAAAGCTCAGAGAATGTACAGTAAAAGCGGAACAACGTATTAACACACTGGAAAACACATGTGCACCTGTCCCACAACAGATTACTTACCATACCATGTCAAGGTAAACCCCACATGGTGTTACTATGCAAAGAGGTACAAGACCTTTTATACTATGATCAGAGGTAAGCAAGTTAGGGACCACTGTGTGGGGTTTACCTTGACATGGCATGATGGCTTATCAACTTTATGATCATAACTTTGTAACCAAAAACTCTTGTTAAATACATGCACTTGCATATAAACTGAATTACCCAAACAGGGACCCAGGGAATGTGCATTGATTAATTGACCAAGTCAGTAGCACCATTGTACTTACATATTTTAACTTAGCCCTAGGAGTGCACCCACAACCCCCCTTTATATTTGAAGAATTATCTCTGACCACCCTCCACTTAAAATAACCTGGCATACCGGCCCTGCTAATCAAGACAATAGACAATGGTCTTTCAACCCAGTCTGGCTTTACATAATAAATAATGATGTAGAAATTTCCAACTACATCAAGGAATACTCCTCCTTAGATCCCACCTCAGTCAATGTCCCAACTGTGTGGGTGGCCATTAAGGCCACTCTCATGTCCATCTTCCACACGGAGATTACAGCTGTCAAAAAAGCCTTACACCAACTCGAAATGCAACTAAGTCAAGAGGTTGATATTCTTTTTGCCCGTGTACATTCCAACCCCTCACCACCTACGGTAACTGCGTTGCGCCAAGCAGAACAGGCATATGCAGTGCATATGCATGATAAAACTAAAAGGAAACTGCTCTTCTCTAAGGCTAACTTTTATGAGCAAGGTGAGGGGTCTGGAAAATTACTAGCTTATGTGGCCACCCCCCGGTAATAACTAAACTTTATAACCCACAGGGAAAGTTACATAGCCAACCCGGGGAGGTACTT
This sequence comes from Xenopus borealis, assembly GCA_024363595.1. Taxonomy (NCBI): domain Eukaryota; kingdom Metazoa; phylum Chordata; class Amphibia; order Anura; family Pipidae; genus Xenopus; species Xenopus borealis. Next base: position 19,213,856 of record CM044433.1, on the reverse strand, counting down.
AAGACTTTGCAAGACTTTTATACCCATCTCTATACTTCCAAAATAACAGGAGATAGCAACATATTTTACTAATATAAATATGCCTACTCTAACGGTGGAGTAGGTCAGTGCCCTGGATGAGGACATCTCTGTACAAGAAATATCCAAAGCTATTGATGCCTTCCCAAATGGTAAGGTATCTGGACCAGATGGTCTACCAATTGAAATATATAAATAATTTAAAAAGAAATTACCCCAAAGCTATGTGAGACCCTTGAAGATGTGGTGCAATGCCAATCTCTACCACCATCCATGTACAATGCCACAATTGTGCTACTCAACAAGCTTGGTAAAGACCATAAACACTGTGATGCATACTGCCCAATCTCTCTTCTTACAACAGATGTTAAAATTTTAGCAAAGGTCTTGGCTGCGAGATTAAGTGGAGAAATCCATCACCTGGTTCATGAAGACCAGACCAGTTCAATGCCTGGTAAATCTACAGCTCTAAACATCGGTAGACACTACACCAACCTTTCCCTTTCTCATAAAAATCAGGGCCAGAGGACAGTAATTGCCCTGGACATCGCCAAATCGTTTGACACTGTTGAGTGGCCATATCTCTTGACAACTGTTAAAAGAATTCAGATTTGGTCCAAATTACATCAGCATTGTTATGCTACAATAAAAGGCACCCACCGCATCTATAAAAACAAGCAGTATGTCTACCTGTCACGAATGCCGCCCGGAGCCTTTCCGGGAGCTCCGGGCGGCGCGTCCTCCCTCAGCGGCGGCGATTCCAAGATGGCGGCGCCCATGGCCGCCACGTGGTTGCAGCGCCAGCCGTGATGTCATCTCGCCGCGCCAAGCGTGTTCCAGTGCCAAATTCAAAAATAAAAGGACGCTGAAGACCCGTGTTCGATGCCCGAGTATAGCTCAATATTATATTGTGTTCCTGCTTTCCTGATATACCTGGTATTGAACTACTGCCTGTTTCCCGACTTTGTATCTGCGCTGCCTGCCTCCTGAACCCTTTTGCCTGGACTTTGACTATTCTATTGGATTACCCTGAACTGCACTCTGCCTGGACTCTCTGGAAGGGGCTTCCTCCTTGATCCTGACTACCCCCCTTGTGGGTGCCGCTGTCCCCCGCTGACACTACCCTTCCTTCCAACTTCACAGAGGCACCAGCAGGGCTGCCCACTTTCCCCTCCATTATTTGCATTGGCCATTAAGCCACTGGCCTACCACATCAGATCAATATAAAAGGGTTTATTCTGTGGTATAGGCAGGAGTGTATTCAACTGTATGCAGATGACACCCTCTTGTATCTAGACAGAGGTGTCTCACTAACTAATGCCCTAAATGTCTTGGTGGAATTTGCTGCTGTATCTGGGCTGGTAAAAAATAAATCCAAATCCACTGCCTTTATGCTAGCTAAAAGAAGAGTAAACTATTTCCTATTCCTGCTCTAATCCATGCCCCTTGCTGTTACTCATAGTGACCAGTAGATGGCACTGTGTTAAAGTATAAAAGGATTGTAAGCCATGCTTCCAGATTCCATCTTGTGCTGGTTCTGGCCTGAGCAAGCAGGCTGAGTTTAGTGGAACCTAAACTGGTCAGGCCTAGCAAGGATAGCCTACTCACAGTTATAGGTCGCTCTAGGAGTGACAGATAGATAGGATTATTTTTTGAGGCTCCTATGAGGATTGTAAGTGGGATTAAGATCCCGGGTACTAATTGCCCAGAGTAGGGACTAAGTGTACAGACCTAGGATTAGAAGTGTCTCTTCAGGTTCCACTTAGGGGAAAGGCTGAAAGCTGGGTGTACCTCCTCAATGCTGCATGTATATTGTCTCCCATGTGTGAAGGGAACAGTCTATGACTACAGGTGTTGTGAGTATGGCCTATCCATTGTTGATCCTGTATGTGATTATGTGGTTGCTGTACACTCCAGTGTGACTTGTCTGTTTAATAAATATGTTAATGGTTAAGTTATAAGAACCACTGACGCCTAATTCTTCACACCCTGAATACAGTTGCACTACACCCTGCCTTCACCTCGCTGCAAGGGCTTACTCCCTAAGATTTAGGGTCTCATCCGGTGCATACATATTGGGAGTGGAGCTCATAGTGGAGAGGTAGAAAGGTGCCCTTAATTTACTATAGAGCTACACTAATATGGAATAATCATCACTATCCCTCATTGGAAAAGTTGGGCCCAATGAGGCTATGGTCAAACTGAGGTGTGACTACTTTAGGTGATGTGTGGCATAGTTACATAGTTACATAGTTAAATTGGGTTTAAAAAAGCCAGAGTCCATCAAGTTCAACCCCTCCAAATTAAAAACCCAGCATACATACACACACACACACACATCTCCACTCTTTCAAACACAAACCATATATGCCCATAGCTATACTAACTGTAGAGTTTAGTATCAAAATAGCCTTTGATATTATGTCTGTCCAAAAAATCATCCAAACCAATCTTAAAAGCATCAACAGAATGAGCCATCACAACATCACCCGCCTTACTGTGAAGAACCACCTACGCTGCTTCAAATGAAAGTCCTTTTCTTCTAGTCTGAAGGGGTGGCCTTTGGTGCGGTGATCCTCTTTATGGTAAAAAGGTCTCCTGTTATTTGTCTATAATGTCCTCGAATATATTTCTAAAGTGTAATCATGTCCCCTCGCAAGCGCCTTTTTTCCAGAGAAAACAACCCCAACCTGGACAGTCTCCCCTCATAATTTAAGTCTTCCATCCCTCTAACCAGTTTAGTTGCACGTCTCTGCACTTTCTCCAGCTCATTTACATCCCTCCTAAGGACTGGAGTCCAAAACTGCATTGCATACTCCAGATGAGGCCTTACTAGGGATCTATAAAGAGGTATAATTATGTTTTCATCCCTTGAGTTTATGCCCTTTTTTATGCAAGACAGAACTTTATTTGCTTTAGTAGCTACAGAATGACACTGCCCAGAATTAGACACTGCCCAGAATTAAATCATGATGGTAAATCAATTCCTTTTACACAATTGAAGGACCAATTCCAGATCCCTCATAGTCAATGGCTGACCTTTCACAAGCTCAGCCGTGCACTTAATGTCACACACAAGCACCATGACATATCATTGTCCACACACCCCCTTTTGGTATACATTAAGAGGGAGTCACACAAAAGGCTTGGTCACAATGCTATATGCTATGTTACTATAAGAAGTACACAGAAATAATCTGGATGCAAATGGGAGGTGGATGTGGGCCCAATCCTAGATGACGATAACAATAAATGCAGGAAGCCCCTCAGTTAGTATCCCCCATTTATAGGATACAGCTAATTCAGCTAAATATTCTCCAAAGGGCTTACTACACCCCTGTTAGACTTGGTGTGTCTTGGATAAGGGAATGTTGCTACACATGTTGTGAAGCTGCACTAAACTTACTGAATATTGGAGAGAAGTACTAAGTACTTTAGAGGGTGTGCTATTTTATAGATAGACGGGTAACATGTACAACAATGTCTTACCTTGTTCTCATTACCTTTGTTGTAAAATACTTGCTTTTATTCACTCAACAAAACTACCAAAAGTAAGAAAAAAAAAACTGCTGGGTGATGTTGCGATGGCGGACTTTTATGCTTTTAAAAGGGTTTTGGATGATTTTTTGGACAAACATAATATCAAAGGCTATTTTGATACTAAACTCTACAATTAGTATAGCTATGGGCATATATGGTTTGTGTGAAAGAGTGGAGGGGGGTGTGTGTATGCTGGGTTTTAATTTGGAGGGGTTGAAGTTGATGGACTTTGTCTTTTTTCAACCCAATTTAACTATGTAACTATGAAGTTTTTTCTTTCTTTTCTGTGTGAAGTGAATTAATGCTCACCCTTCATAAGGTTATGTATACATGGTATTTAAACATTACAATAAATTTCTACTACTTTAATAAAACATGTAGGTAACATGTATGTACAGTATCATTTAGGTTAGAATGTTGGCACCAGTTTTTTTTAAATATTGTAGTGTAGGAATTCCTAAAAATTCCTTTAAAAATCTACCCCTAAGTAACAGAAATATAGTCGTCACATGCAACTTAGCTCTTAAGTGCTTTTACACTACAATTGTATGGGAAATGCTGTTTTGTAGGCAAACAAAAAAGTTTGGTTGGGTCAGCAAATTGGTCTGTGCATAAAAATTAATTCATGAGTTAAAGTTTGGAGCAGCGTATAAAATCAGATAAAAAAAACCACTTTTCTAATGACTATTTTGAATGTTTGAAACAGTTTGGCAATGTGATGAATAGTGATGGGCGAATTGGCGGCATTTGGCTTCGGCAATTTATTTGTGAAATTCTAGAGAAATTCGTGAAATGGAGAAAAATTTGCGAAATGGATGACGGCGTACATTTTTTCCACGCTGTCAATGGGCAATGTCATCCAAATTATCACTGGCATTCTGCGAATTTATTCGCCAGCGGGAATCATGGGAATTTGCAGCGAATCACGGAATTTCGCCACGAATTGCAGGAATTTGCTGTGAATTCGCCGCAGGTGAATAAATTCGCCCATCACTAGTGATGAAGGGTGGTTACTGGTCTAGTAACTAAAATCATTGACTTAGTCAGATACTTTAACATTTACTAGTCACCTGTTTGAAAACATCTGTTATGGATTACTAGATCAGGGCAAAATTTTGTATACAATCCTGTACTTGAGCGAAGTTTACTAGAGAAAAACTTGACGGTCCATTTTGTAACACCAATAAAGTTTTCCATGGTCTAGTAACTTGGCCTAATGCAGTCTGAATAATGAAAGCATATATTCGGTTTAATATACAGTAACTGTTAAAATGTGACCAGATTTTTTTTATCATTTGTGATTATTAACATCCCATTACAGCACTCACAGCACAGTCTGTACAACACACAATCAAAGCGTTTTTTTGTACCTGGCCTAATTTTTTTAAGACAAAGTTTAGAACCTCTTACCTTGGGAAAAATCACTATAAATATCTTCTTCAATAAACCTGCTACCATATTGATAGTAATAAGGCTCTTAGGGTACTTTTTGGTTTCATCCCCTGTATGATAAATACATGATTATAAGGACAAATGATATGAGTAGCAATAATTTACTATTAATATGATCATTATCAGCTCTTGCAATTGCAATACATCAGTATTAATTGGGAGCAGATGATGATTTTACAAGGTAGTTCACATAATTATCCATATTTCAGCACCTCATGAATACCAGAATAATTTTAATGAAGTGATTATTCCTCAGCCTTGCCACAATTGCCCTAACCATCCTGCTTACATTAAAATTACACAGAATTTTAAACACATTGCGTAAAATAAACCCACGCATGGCGTAATCAGTCATTAATGTAGAAAAATCCATTTGTTGCTAAGGAATTTGATTAGTTCAATTAATATTTGCAAATACTGATCCTTTCATACAATGCTCACTTAACAAAGAACACACATTTCTGTTTGTTTCTCTTCCTGCAGCGTAGGTTCCACTTTTTATGATTAATTAAACAAAGTAAAAATGGGAAATAATTCCTTCCCTAAAAGACATTTTCCTACTTTATATTATTTTAGGAGGTTATACAGGGAGCATGAGACACAGGTGGAGAAGTAAAAGCTCATTATTTTACATTGTGTCTGCTCACAGATGCATTAGTGGGTGTCGAATTGGAAAACAAGCGCTTTGTTTTGATTTGTCTACCACTGAGAAGCATAAGGGAAAATGTGCTAATTGAATGTTCTTCATAGACCTCTGGACATAGCTAGACAGCACAGACATGCTTGTTAGATCCAATTCCTTCTTTTTTACCCCTTTTGCAATTCCTAGAACAAAAGTATAGCAAAATGAGCAATGTGCAAAGTTTACATATAAATTTCTCACACAGCCACTTTCAATCATCAGACTCACCCTCACATTTTTAGATCTTTAGATTTTAGACCATGTCTGGTCATAAACATGGGTTTCAAATGTGGCTGGGAAATAAAAAAGTTCCAGAAATGTTGAAGTCATTTGCTTTCCTATTTCCCCATTAAAATGTCTCATATTTTTATGGTAAATCTGCTTGTAGCCTATTTCTTCTATACCTTTGACATCAAAACAAGTGTTACCCCAGTGTTAAGTCCATATCAATAGATAAGTTTGTGTGCATTTGCAGTTTAGTCAAAATATCACAAGTTCATCCACTATCTTTTAATCTTTCCCAGCTTGGTGTTGCCAATAAATATTTGGAATTAAAAATAATCGAAAGAATATCCTGGTACTTTTGTGTCAATACTGTAGATTCTACTTATCATGGCATAGACACTGTGGGGCCAATCTGCTAACAATGAAATTTCTATTTTTCCCACGATCTCTAAAAAAATTGAGATTTATTATTATTATCTATTATTATTATTATTAAGGTTTGAATTGAAAATTTAAATTAGAGTTTTTTTTCTGGTCAAAACTCCTAAATCCAAATTGTGAATAATCGAAACTCGAATTTCTGCATCAAACCATGCCCCTTTCAAAATTTAAATTCAACTTTCGCCACCTAAATCCTGCCAAGTTCATGTATAAGTCAATGAGAGAGGTCCAGTAATCCATTTGACACTAGCCTTCCTGACATTCAAGTTTTTTTGGAGAGTTTAGTCTAATTAGATTCAAATACGATTTGAGTTTTTGAGTCAGTAATATTAGTTCGAGTTTTAGACATGCAATTTTTTATCTAATAACTAGTGATAGTGAATCTATCCAGATTCGCTTCGCCAAAAAATTCGCAAAACAACGCGCTTATCGTTTTTGATGCGAGGCAGGTCATATTCGACACGTCATGCCGTTTTTTGCGTGCATCGCGTCCTTTTCTAAGCACATCGCGTCATTTTCGTTGCGCGTCTCTTTTTTTTTGTCAGACAAATTTTTGCTGGGTGAATTTTTGTGGGTACTTTGAGAATTTATTCGCCGGCGGCGAATCGCGGGAAATAAATAAATTCGCCCATCACTACTAATAACCCCTCCATCAAATTTTGAGTATATTCAAATTTATTATTTATTAAGTTAATAAAATTCACATAAATTCGAAATTCAACCTTTGATAAATGTTCCTCTAAGGGGCAGATTTACTAAGGGTCAAATTTCGAATTGAAAAAAATTCGAAATTCAGCCATCAAATTTTTTAAAGTGTTTTTTTTTTCAATTGAAAATGGACCTTTTTAGATTGAATAAGTCACTTTTTGATTGTATATAAAATGTTCAAATCCGTCATATGCATTGTTCAATTCAACGATTGGAACAATTTTGGAAAAAAAAATTGATTTTGAAAAAACCTACAAAAACACTTTTTAAAGATACCAGGAGGTCCCCCATAGGCTAAAATAGCAATTTGGCAGGTTTAAGGTGGCAAAGTGTCAAATTTGAATCTTTTAAAGAGACAGTAATTAAATTTTCGAATTAAAATTTTTTTCAATTCAAAATAAATTTTGGCATATTTGATGGTCGAAGTAGCCAAAAATTACTTCAAAATTCAAATTATTTTAATTCAGATTTTCACTTCAATCTTAGGGGTTGATTTACTAAGGATCAAAGTGAAAATTTGAATAAAATTTTAATTTTTTAAATTCGAATTTTGAAGTAATTTTGGGATACTCTGACTATCGAATATCCCAAAATTTGATTCGAATTGAAAAAATTTGAATATTCGAATTTTAGAATTTTGAAGTACTGACCCATCGATTATTCAGCAGCTTAAAGTTGACGAATTGTCATTTTAACCTAACCTATGGGGGACCTCATAGAACTTGTCCTGAAATTTTTTCTAAGTTCTGAGAAATTGAAGGATTTTGGTGAAATCGTTCAAATCGTTCAATCGAATCGAATGATTTGAACAATTCAAACGATTTTTCATTAGATCGAATATCGACAATTACTTTCACTTACATTTAGATATTACTGCTCTCCACACATTGCCTTGTTCTCTTCGCCATTTAATTGAGTAGTCAGTACATGGAAATGGACACCTGGTCCCCCATTCTGGTGCACAAATAAGATTCTGAGATGATGCAAGACTTGCCTTAACTACAGTGTGTACAAAATGGATCCTGCCTGCTTGCTATAATTATGAATTCCCAGACTAAAGGAAACAAGATTCAAATAATCTGTATTGTGTAATCAAAGTTCATTTTGCTTGACTAATGTGATAAAATAGGATTATGAATATTTTTTGGCTGACAGGTCCCCTTTAAACTCTAGGCTGGTTTGTCTCTGAATGGGAGAGACACACAGAGAGGGTCTGGAATTCAGGACCTAAGGTTTCTGTATGCCTGAACACAGATGGACATTCACAGAAAGGTCTGTAATTTGACAGTCTTTTTGTTGTTATTGAATTGATACTGCTGCTGAAAGCTATTTCTTTTTGTTTGGAAATAAAAATTGCCTTTTTTACCTGTGTGCTGCTGGCTGAAAAATAAAGCCATTTTTGATTTAAGAAACTTTTGCTGTTCTGTTGCTTACGATGTGGTAACCTTTCACATATGGTGTCAGTAGTGGGATACTAATCCACAGAGGGCCCTTGGTTGTTAGAAGGGTTAGAGAGCAAAAATTGGATTTTTTGCAAACTTTGATGCAGTAACAGAATTGCAGATCTAACAATAGGATCGACAGATCCAACAAAAGGATCAACAGATTCAACTCATTTAAAAATGAAAGAGACTTTTGCTGTCCTGACTAGTGATGGGCGAATCTACCCCATTTCGCTTTGCCGAAAAATTCCAGAATTTCCAGCAAAATTCGCGAATTGGCAAAAAAATTCGCGAAACGAGTCACGGCACGTTTTTGTTGCGTCATTTTCATCGCGTTGCATCAAAAAAGACGCGTGACTCGTTTTTCCCGCTAATTTTCGCTGCCATTTGGTGAATCGCGTGAATTCGTCCCATGCAAATAAATTCGCCCATCACTAGTCCTGTCTCTTACTCTGTGGTAACCTGTCATAACTGTTTTTAATCAATTCTAAGTTTAAGAGGATTTTTTTCCCACTAGGAATTGCCAGAATTTATAGAAGTTTTAGAGGTATTCATATTTTTCGGGGGATCATTTGGTGTGTTTTTGTCTTTGTGCTTTTTAAATTTGGATCTTTTAATAAATTTGATGACATTCATGGTTTCAGAGAAAGTGGGGGACATTTATAAAGTTTGTGCAATGCATATTTATTAGCAACTGGTTGTATTGCCCATGTTTTTTTCCTGAACATTGAAACAATGAACACTCAGAGCAAAATGGGTACTATCAGTTTTAATGTAGAAACAGAACTTCTTCCTTCCTACACACTACTTCCTGCACACTACTTTATTTTGCAGAGGTTCTTAAAGAGTAACACTGAACAATGAAGTGGCTCTCTGGTACCATATTAACCAGTACAGGTACCTATATACCAGAATTCTTGGAGCCTGGGGTTTTCAGGGTTTTCTGTAATTTTCATCTCCATAACCTAAGCCTACTAAAATATCAGTTAAACATTTAATAAACCAAATAGTATTGTTCTGGCTACAATAAATATTAATTCTATCTTAGTTAGAACCACGTACGAGGTACTGTTTTAACATTATAACAAAAATTGAATTTATTTTTAATGATTTAATTTATTTGGTTAAATTGTCTTTCTGTAATTCAGAGCTTTCTGGACAATGGGTTTCCAGACAACAGGCCCCATACCTGTATATCATCCTATAGGTCTTTAGGGCATCTATTAATATTAGGAATCTGGTTTAATTTTAAGGTGATTAAAGGTAAAGGTTTCTTTTACAGTAAGAGTGTTGAATTTAATTGTCTTCCTGAAGCAATTAGACTGGCTGGTGCATTATTTTCAAGACATGACTGAATTACTATTTATTAAGTTAGGAACAAGGGTTTTGTTATAATTGCATTCTGATCCGTGAACTAGTCAGTCCATTGTTAGTTATTAGCTAATTGGTCTCATTTTATATTTTCTCATACTAAACCAGTAATGAATGAAAATATTGGGAGTTATGCCATATTTCAGCTAACATTTGAGATAATAATAATTTATTACTTTTTATTCTATTTTTCATCTTAAATGCATTTTGGCCTAATTATTAAAATCATATCTTAAGAGGTGAAATAGTTGTATTAATGTATTTAATGTATCTAGTATTCAAATAGCTTCTGTATTTGCAAACCACAGGAAAGGAATAGACAGGTATCTCTTATCCAGAACGTTTAGTCCATTTAAAGCAATTCATTAACATTTTCATGATTTACTTTACCTTTGTAATGATAAAAATGTTAAGTGTAATAAATATATACTAATGGTTATATTATATACTAATGGCAAAACAGTCCGATTGGCTTAATTTAGTTTTTACTTGCTTTTAGTAGACCTAAGGTATGGAGATCTATAATATTGGTGGCAAAACAATCCAATTGGGTTAATTCCATTTTTAGAAAACTACACAAAGCAAAAGAGTCTCAATGAAAATTAAGTCACTGCAAATGGGAAGAGACCCAGGTGCTTTGTCTTCATATTGTAGTTGAGCAGGCACTCAATAGACCAAACTTCCCAATAGGTTTTAGATGGTGTGTTTTTTGATTTGAGCCATTTCCAGGGTCAGGGTATAATAAATCTTAAAATAGCTTTTAGAAAAAAAAAAACTAAACACATTTTAGTTTTTTTAACCCAAAAATAGATTTTTGATGCAAAAATAACCTCGAAAACTAAATTTTTTGTGGAAAACACAACTCAAACTTTAATAAATCTGCATCTTTATGTTGGTGAACATGAAATACATAAGGCTGCCTGGATTGTACAAAATTAACTTCAGATTCCACAACAATATAATTTAGTTTTTACTTGTAATAGACTTAAAGTATGGAGATCTATGCTGAAAAAATAGGTACCAAACATTCTGGATACTAGATGCCATACTTTTATTACATAAGGATGAATAAGCACAAGGCTATATACATTTTTAATACTTAAAGGCTTGCTGACTAATGCATGGGGCAGCCTTATGAAAAATGGTTGATCTGGATTCTGAGTTTTGGATACAAAATATGTTTCTTTATTCTAAAGTTTTGCTCTTAGCACTCTGCAGTAGTTTAATGATAGAATCCTTCCTCCATTAATCATTTGTCTGTGAAATCAGCAATCAACCACAGTGCAGGTAAAGTCATCATGATCAGAATGAACTTCTTTATGTTTAATAATTTTGTTTAAACTGTTGCCCAAACATAGAACTATGTTGAAAGAACTATGTTGGTTCAAGGAGGAACATGCAATAATGTTCCAAAATGGGACCAAATATTTGAAGTTCTAAAACAGAAATACAGTATAAGTCAACTGGTTTAGTCAGCTCCCAATTCATCAAATAATGGACATGATTTAGATGAAAATCTTATCAGTGATCGAAAATGTAACTTGGCAAGTTAGGGGGAGCTTTGAAGAGCTATGAATTTTTTGTGTCTCTCTACATAAATAGTAATAAATGTAATTAAGTGCTCAAAACCTTTTAAATAAAACAAGACAGAAAGAATAACAAATGGTTATGTATGGGTAAACGATGTGCCTGTCAGTACCACTAATATCCACTGAATAGATAATGTGATGCATTTTTATTATGCAATGGATTGTGCTGTAAGTCTTCCATTATGATAACATTCAAGTTAAGCACCCTGTTCAGAAAAGGGTATTTTTGGCATGTGATAGAAGCACTTTATATAATTAAGCATATTTCATTAGAGACATTGTTAAGAGCTGCATGTTTAAATTATTACTGGAATAAAATGGTGTGAAGGCATGAACAGTTATAATACAAAAAATACAGAAACTGGGCCATAGCAATTCCAACAGGTGAATCTTCAGCAGAATGTGAAAGGACAGAAAGGCCTATGCATAAATAACTCACAATTGCAAATTTCTTACTTACTTTAATTCTATAATTGCATAAGGTACGGTATAAAAATTAATTAGCCAAACAGGTCTGTTTTTGATCAAATTGAAATCATTGGAATCATAAGATTCGAACGTTTCAAATGATTTTCAAAAAAATCCTTTGAATTCCTGGGACTCAGAAAAAATTTCAGGACAGGCTCCAGGAGGTCGAATTTGAAGGATTTTAAAGAGACAGGACTTCAAAATTCATATTTTCTAAATTTTTCAATTCAAATCAAATTTTGGGCTATTCGATAGTTGAAGTAGCCCAAAATTACTTAAAATTCTAATTTTATTTGAAAATTCACTTAGTAAATGTGCCCCATAAGGGAGTTATTTACTAAACCTCAAATTTATTTCATAATTTAAATAAAATAATTTGAAACTGAAATCAACAATATTATCTTTTTTTGTTAATAAAATTTGTTTCATGAAACGTCTTGAGAAAATCATGAGAAAGCTCAAATCGTACATACAGATGAAGCCACTTTGGATTGTGCATTTGACACAGAAAAACTTAACACATATATCCCATTTATCCCATTTAGCACAGAATATTGTGTCACAGCATCCCATCCAATAAAAGAGTTCAACATTGAAAACAATGGTGCTTTGGTATGCTAATGAAAAGGTTAAATGCATTAAATGAGTTAAGATGACTTTAGATAACACAGTTTCTTCAACTAGCCCTGAGTCATGATTCATTTAGCTCACAAATCCAAGTGGCTACATCTGTACAATTCAGATTTAACTCCGGAATCAAGTTATCGCCTGAGAATCCTGAGTTTTTCCGATTATCAAATGAAACCCAGCTCAGACGATATCTTCAAATTGGAAAAGAGACATCAGCCATTGATTTCTATAGGACCTCAACAGGTTAGAGATTTTCAGATTCGGACTTTCAGCACCTTCAGGGTATAATTAATCTAAAAAAAAATTCCTTGAAAAATCTGTTCCTTGTAGCTTGTTCCCGACTTCGTCTACCGCAGCCAGCCTACCGACCTCGGCCTGTTCCCAACTACGTCTACTGCAATCTGCCTACCGACCTCAGCCTAGCTTCAATTACGCTGGTGACTGTGGCTACAAATCTGTGTCCACTCTTTCATTAATAGTTTCCGGTTTCTTTTTACTTTGAAACCTCAATCCCATGCTACTGATCTAATTCGAGTTGGGGTCATGATTTCTTTATTACAAGGGAAACCTCAAGCTTGGGCCTATCACCTGTTGGAACAAAACGTTCCATTATTGGCCACAATGGACACTTTCATTCAAGTGTTGGCAAATATTTATGAAGATCCTCATAAGGTGGAAACGGCAGAAGCAGCTGATTTTCTGATTTTCGTTGTTGGTCGCCGGATACTTTATGAAATGACAGGGCCCTCAGACACCAGTTTTGTATGGGGCTATCTGATTTTCTCAGAGATGGGGATTCCGAGCTCTCTTGAAGAATTAATTCTACTCTCAGACTGACAGACGATTAAGGGAAAGACGTCAAGAGAGGGGGCTAGTTTGCCAACTCCTGAATGGGTTGATCCCACGGCTCCTCCTCCTATTTATCTAACTCCCTCGTCTGATCCTGAGCCCCCATGCAAATTGGAATGGTTCGTAGATCTCTTTCAGCAGAAGAAAGACTTTGACGCAGACATTTAAATTTATTTTCATGATTTGCTAGATCAGTTTGTCATTGTGTATCTCGATGACATTTTAGTCTTTTCCAATTCGTTGGAAGAACATCGGGTACATTTGAAAGAGGTGTTATTGCTGCTTAGAAAGCATCAATTGTATGCCAATGCTCCTAAATGTAACTTTGAAAAGCCATCTATTGAATTCCTGGGACTTTTTGTCTCTGATCAAGGTTTCAAGATGGATCATAAGAAGGTAGAAGCAATTCTTGACTGGCCTCCTCCAGTAGATCGTGAGGGAGTCCAACGTTTTGTGGGTTTTGCTAATTTCTACAGGAGATTCATCAAAAATGTTTCTGCTATTGTCAGACCTCTTACCAATCTTATGAGTAATAAAATTGTTTTTTGTTGGTCTTCAGTTGTGCAACAAGCTTTTGAACATTTAAAGAGACTTTTCACTATCTGCTCCTATTCTTGTGCACTCGGATGCTACCAAACCTTTTATCCTGGAGGTGGCCATTGGAGCAATTCTTTCACAAAGGTCAGGACCCAAAGATGAGTTACATCCAGTTGCCTTCTTTTCCAAAAGATGAAGCCCTGCTGAAAGAAACTATAATGTAGGGGATCGCAAACTTTTGGCTATCAAGGGGACATTAGAAGAATGGAGGCACTTATTATAAGGAGCTTTTCATCCAATTATTATCTTTATGGACCATAACAATTTGGAATATTTACACACAGCAAAACATTTGAATCCCCGACAAGCAAGATGGGCACTTTCCCTTTCTCGTTTTCACTTTCACTTACAAACCAGTGTCCAAGAATGCAAAGGCAGACACTCTTTCCAGAGTCACCATGATTATGGATATTATTCTCCAGCCTGGGCACTTCCTGCTTCTTCAGTCTTCTTTTATTGAAAAGATAAAGTTGATTCAAGATGGGCTTTTGTTTCGGAATAACAGATTGGTTGTACCACCAAAATTTCAATTGGAAGCTCATTAATTCATGACCATCCTTTGTCAGGGTATAATGGAATTCGTAAAACTTTATAGTTGGCGAGACGTTATTCTTGGTGGCCTTCTTTGGTAAAAGAGTGTGTTTCTTATGTTCGCTCCTGTGAGCCCTGTGCAAGTCGTCTTGCAACAAGCCTATAGGGTTGCTTCATCCTCTGCCTGAGAGATCATGGAGTTCCATTTCTATGGATTTCATTGTGGAGCTTCCACCTTCCAACAACTGTAATACTATTTTTGTTGTGGTGGACCGTCTCACGGAATTGGCACATTTTGTTCCCCTTCCCCGGCTTCCATCTGCAGAAGCCATGGCAGATGTGTTTATTAAAGAAATTGGTAGGCTGCATGGACTACCTAAGGTAATATTTTCTGACCGGGGCACTTTTAGTACGGGTACTTTTGGACTGCGTTATGTAAAGCCTTAGGCATACCATCCACAGACTAATGGGCAAACCATATATATATATAAATATATTTCCTGAGGACGGCATAAGTTTGATGCTGAAACGTTGAGACAACTTCTTTAAATATAACATTTTTTTTCTTTTGAGAAAGTCTCCTGG
>CM044433.1:19144966-19196907 GCA_024363595.1 Xenopus borealis | reverse complement strand
TATATATATATATATATATATATATATATATATATATATATATATCACTACACAGATTATAAACACAATGTAACATGTGAGATAGACTATAAACAAAAACACTAAAATAGATGCAGTGTGACTTCTTGAACCCTCACTAATGAGCGCAGACGCTAAGAAGCATATTTATTAAGGTATGGAGGATACTGTATGCAAAGCTATGTAAAAGTTTGTTTAAAATGAATGGGGTACTTAAAAAACACCACTGTTGTCCTTACATATAAATTACTTTTATTACTTACTGTATATTGCATTAAATTACTGTATCGTAAACATGGAAATAATCCATTACATTAATTTTTATTTTTATGCTTGGGACCTGGGGTTTTCCAAATAATGGATCTTTCTGTAACGTTGATCTTCATACCCAACAGGCTGGGTTTGCTTCTACTAAGGATTCATTATGTCATAGTTGTACTACACAGTACTGTTTTATTATTACAGAGAAAAAGGAAATCACTTTTAAAAATGTGGGTTATTTGGATAAAATAGAGTCCATAGGAGATATTTTTTATTTAATTCAGAACTTTCTTGATAATGGGTTTTGGGATAATAGATCCCATACTTGTACTTGTATATGTAAGCAAATGCCGGTGCACACAGGGAATTTTTAACTATGTTTTCCTTTATTGAATTGACGTTTCGGTCCTCTATTGGGACCTTTCTCAATCATCTTGAAAAAGGTCCCAACAGAGGACTGAAACGTTGATTCAATAAAGGAAAACTTTGTTATAATTCCCTGTGTGCACCGGCATCTGCTTACCTATACTTTGAAACACTGGTAGCACCTGAGTATGTATCCTGTTGGCAAGCGTTTGCAGTGGCCCTAGGATGCATATATATATATGTAATGCTAATCTGGGCTATCCTGGCCACAGATAGTTAAAGTGTCCAGCTAGTGATATGAGCATGGGTTGCACTGCAAATGACACAACAGGGTCAGGGCCTTTGCCAAGTGGAAGCTTCCCTAGGGTGTGGTGGATCTACAACACACAGGCTACTCCACATAGAAATAGTAATAAATAATTGATTGGATGCCAATAGGTTCTTTGATGCAAACAAAAGGTGTTTTATTATGTCCAAGACAAATATATACCCAGGTTTACTCACATATGAGGAGGTAACAGAAGATGAAAGTCATAGGGGCAGATTCACTAAAGCGCGCAGCGTCTAACGCTAGCGCTAATTCGCCAGCATGTCGTCAAATCGGAACTTTGCAAATTCACTAACACCGGCTCTGGCAAATTTTCACTAGTGTAGATAGACTTGCGGAACTTCGCACCTTTACGCCAGGCGAAGTTGCGCACTGACGAAGGATCGTAACTTCGCAAATTGTGCTCAACGTTAGCACTTACGCTAGACGTTACTTCGCCTGGTCAGACCAGGCGAAGTTCAATACAATAGATAGGAGGTTGAAAAAAAAAATGTCCCAAAAGTCCCAAAAAAATGCCGGTGTATTTTAGCATAGGAGGGTGATAGTCTGAAAAAGAACTATATTTTTTTGGGGGGGTTACCCTCCTTCCCCCCTACATTTCCTAACATATGGCAACTCAACTATACAGGGGGCACATGTAGGGCAATAGGACAACTTTATTTTATTTATTAAAGGTTTCCTGGGCTTGTGTAGTGGAATGTAGTGGCTGTAACTTATACTTCTATTATAAGTTAAAGTTCCCGCCGTATGCAAATCAGGCTTCGCTAGCGTAACAGCGCTCTGCCTAGCAAAGTAACACTTGCGCAACTACGCTACCATTCGCCGACCTGAGCGGAAATTCTCACTTTAGTGGATTTGCGTAGCACTGGTGAAAATTCGCCTGGCGAAGTGCGGCGAATGCTACAACAGGATGTTGCAACGCCCATAAGTCCTGATAGTCAAGTGTACATCAGTTCCCAAAGACAGATATACCTTTGTGGGGATCTGGATCACCAGTGAAGTAGTTAGGGAGATAATTCTAAAGCCTAAAGCCTATCCACTGAGTCCCTGCACTAAAGGCATACAAGGAATCCTTTGGGAAGCTACTCCCTGCTACCAATCCTTGATGGAGCAACAGCTGCTTGTGCTGACTTATGCTATCTATCTCACTCTCCTAGAGAGTCTATTACAAAACTAGTCTGTGGTAGCTATTCCTCGTTCACGGGGTTCCCTGGTCCCCGACTTAATCACCTTTAGAGCATGTGGCTTACTGGGCCTTGATGTATCCAGGCTCAATAGGGCACATCCAGATGCTAAGGACACCAGGAGTCAAAGAGGAAGAGGCTACTCCCTGTCCAACTCTATAAAGATGTGTGGCAGGAAGTGGTCATTACATATCTTGGCCAATAACTAGTGGTGTAAATACTGAAATGGAAACATAGGCTTTTGCCTAGTAACTAAGGATTAAAGAAGGGTAGGGATTTAACTCTATAGGAGTCATAGTGATTTTATATATCCTAAAATGAATGGTGATTACTCATAGGTAACACAGTGGCTTATCATCATTATGTCACCACACTATTCTCTTTTTTGTTTTTAACCACTCTACATAGTTACATAGTTAAATTGGGTTGAAAAAAGACAAAGTCCATCAAGTTCAATCCCTCCAAATGAAAACTCAGAATACATACACACACCCCTATATGCTTTCACATAAATTATATATACCCATATATATACAAATTATAGTTTAGTATTACAATACCCTTTGATATTATGTCTGTCCAAGAAATCATCCAAGCCACTCTTAAAGGCCTTAACAGAATCAGCCATCACAACATCACCTGGCAGTGTATTCCACAACCTCACTGCCCTTACTGTGAAAAACCACCTACATTGCTTCAAATTAAAGTTCTTTTCTCCTCTGGTACTGTGATCCTCTTTATGCGTAAAAAGGTCCCCTACAATTTGTTTATAATGTCCTCTAATGTACTTGTAAAGTGTAATCATGTCCCCTCGTAAGCGCCTTTTTTCCAGAGAAAACAATCCCAACCTTGACAGATTACTCTCATAATTTAAGTCTTCCATGCCTCTAACCAGTTTAGTTGCACGTCTCTATACTGATATGTGGGTGTCCCCTATGCACCATTCAAATGCACAGTATAGAGAGTGCTTGGGGCTGCAAGTAGAAGAGCCCTATACTAACATATGGTGAGTGCTAAGCAAATGTTTTGCCTTGTACCCTACAACACAGTGTATTGGATCATGTTCAATTTTGTACTCATTGGTGCTCTTGCCCTTATGCCCTGAGCAATAGTATATTAGTATTTAAATGTTAGGGGCTGATTTACTAAGGGTCACATTTCAAAGTAGAAAATACTTCGAAATTCAACCCTAAAATTTGTTTTGAGGGTCATTTTCGATAGAAAAACGGCCATATTCAATTGGATGAAATTCATTGATTTTTGAAATTCGACCCTTAGTAAATAAGCCCCTTATTGTTTTAAAATGCATATATGTGGTGTAGAATCTGTAACTGTTTGAAGTATTACTGGTGAAAAAAGCATTATCAGTCCCAAAGTTTTCAATCCCTATGGGATGCACCAAATCCACTATTTTGTATTCAGCCAAACCCCCGAATCTGTTGCGAAAGATTCGGGCGAATACCGAACTGAATCCGAACCCTAATTTGCATAGGCAAATTTA
Source organism: Xenopus borealis (assembly GCA_024363595.1). Lineage (NCBI taxonomy): Eukaryota > Metazoa > Chordata > Amphibia > Anura > Pipidae > Xenopus > Xenopus borealis. Next base: position 19,193,249 of record CM044433.1, on the reverse strand, counting down.
GAAGGTGGAGGGTAAAAGAAGTATGTGGCAAAAAAATTTTTACTTCCTTGTTTTGTGACGAAAAGTCACATGATTTTAAGGATTCGGTTCGGCCAAGCACAAGGAATTGGCTGAATCCGAATACTGCTGAAAATGGCCGAATTCTGACCGAATACCGAACCAAATCCAGGATTCGGTGCATCACTAATCCCTACAACTAAACACGAGGACACTCACCCTTTCCATTACTGAGGTTAGAATCAAGGGTTCTTGCCAATTCTTTGGGATGCCAGTGTTTTAAGCACAGAAGTTTAAATGGAAAAAATGCCGTGTGAAAGGAACAGGACACATAAGATCTTCTATGAAATTCTATGACCAAAATACCACTTGAAATGTGGTGTGTTAAAGAAAGGTTGGGGTGCTGGCACAATATTTGCACAGAGTCCCAAGGTTTTCTAATTAACTTTCTCCTTTTGAATAAAACCATTCATTCCAAACTGAATAGCTGTCTAAAAAGTTAGGCTTGGCAGAAGTGATGTGCAGGTTGGCCTGAAACCCTTGGGCTCTATGAAACCCACCTTGACCTAACCATGCCTCACTTATACATTCTGTATCATATCACCACACTCCTGCAATTCACTTCTACTGCAATGTTGGTGCTGGTCCTCCACTGACCCGGAAGGCAAAACCGTAAACACACAATTCTCGGCAGTCGGGTATGTGGCTCCTCTTTTTATTGTTATCTTACCAGCAGTACCATCGTTTTGGGGAGTTGAACCTTCCTTCATCCTTGCTTTATCATCATAACCCCTCCAGATCTCCCACAATCCAACACTACCACATCCCACAGGTGAAATATGTAATAATAAGTGTAATGTTATAAATTGATTTTGACACCCCCCCCCCTTTTCCCTTTTTCTTTACAGATGAGAAAAGTCCGGGTGGATAATTAAAGATTGAGGTAGTAGTAACAACCCTACTAGTAATGAGTAACTCTTTTGGATTATGCGTAATTAATTTGTGCTTGATTGTCTTGAATTGTCTACTTTTAATTAATGGGATTTGAGGCCATTCACTGCATATTATGTAAAGATGTTGCTATTGTAATTGGACTTACATGTTTTGACTGACACTGGACTTACATTTCACCTGTGGGACTTTTTTGAGTTGGAATTACAAATGGGTTAAAATATTTCCACTGTGAGTGTTGGATTGTGGGAGATGAGGTGGGGTTATGATGATAAAGGTGATTGTTGCACTTGAAATTGAATCCTGATGAAGGGAGGTTAAAACCCCATGAAATGACATAACACTAAAAAAGAGGGGCCATGTCCCTGACTGCAGATGATTATGTGTGAGTGGATCCATGAATCTAGAAGCCTTTATTTATAGGCACGATTCTGCTCTGCCCCACCACTTTTGTGATGTCAGAAATAGGGCTAGTGTAGGTATATACATAGAAGTTAATGACTGAGTCAAGTTGGGCATTGTTTGGAGCAGACAGTTATGGGTTGGGTAAGGGTCTGAACATCAGTAGTGATGGGCGAATCTCACCCATTTTGCTTCACCGAAAAATTTGCGAATTGGCAAAAAAATTTGAGAAACGAGTCGCACGTCGTTTTTGATGCGCGTCGCGTCAAAAACGACGCATGACTCGTTTTTTTGCCGAATTTTCGCTGGCGTTTCGCAAATTTATTCGCCAGCGGCGAATCGCGGGAATAAATTCGCCCATCACTAAACATCAGTACTTGCCAGTATCTATTGGGATAAGAATACAGTCACATGGCCATGATCTTAGAACTCTAATGGCTACAAGTAAATACCTGAGTAAATCTATGTACAGTATGCCAGAAATAGCCTCTATTCCATTCTGTTTAATTAAATCTGCACTTCTGCAATGGATATTGAACTGCTATGCTATGTTTTCGGCTAAATATGGATGTTCCTTAGAGTTCCTTCGAGCAGTCTCTTTTCCCTCCTACCCAGATGTCCAAGTGAGAGGTCATTCTTTCAGCTCCTGTCATTCATTACCATTCAGTGTTAGCAATAGATTGTTTTAGAATGGCTTGCCCTTTGTACAAGTGACACATGCTCTGAGCGAGCCGTACTATTTACGGCAAAACACATGGCACATTCATTTTTTTGCTTGCTAGTGAATGATAGCCGTGATTAATTAGATTTAATAATATGTATTTATTACCTATTCAGGTTTCAGAAATGAAAAGAACCATAAAACTGCAGTAACATTGTCAGGACGTGACAGCGTTATCATTATCTGTACTAAACTATAGATGTCTTGGTCACATCAAGGATTAGTGTGCCCCCTAATGGCCTAGATTCAAATGAGTTACGTTTTCAAATGATCCACACAGCGAATTGAGAGATTCACTTTCCCAAAGAATGAAAATGCTTTGGATGTCCGAATTTGCACTGGCATAAAAGATTAGTTGCTATACACACCTGCATAGGTGCAGTTTAGTACTTATGTTGGGAGCAAACCCATTGTGTATATTTACATTAAGTCAAGTTTAAATCAATTTCATCCTCATTTTGCACTTCTCCTTACCTGGGAAATGGTGTAAAAATGTTGAGCAGCATAAAAAATCATTAGCTAGATAATGTCATTTAAGATTTCAGTTACATGTGCAGTACATTAGAAATGCTGTACTCAGCAATTATAATGTACACGAAGCGCATATTTATTGGCGAATAAACACTAAAATATTGTACTGCTGTGCCCGACTTTCCGTTTTTTTGTGAATTTGCATTGAGAATAAATTTTTGCAAATGAGTGCAACCACTGTGCAAGGTTGTAGTGTGCGAAAATAGCATTGACAGTAACTTAAATTCACAATTTTTTAAACTGTTTTGCAAATATTTACTCCGACACCAGAGTTGTGGCATCATTCAAATGCAGTAGAGATTATCAGTGATAAAAAAATTTGCAATTCTGTTTGCACACTCTTATTCAGCTTTATAAATATAACCATGTGCAGGGAAAACATATTCATGGTGCGAACCAATATGCCCTGCGTGAAGTTTATAAATGATCCCCCATGTGCATTAGAACCATCTATTCATCAGTAACTCGCTGGGGTCATTTCAAGTTTACCCAGTGTATATTTATTCGAAAATGGTTGCATTGCCCATGATTTTTCCTGAACGCTGAATTTGCATTGTGAACAAATTTTCACAAGTGACTCGCAATGAGTCTGGAGCCTGCCCTTGACCCTTGGCCTAAACCCGGCCTTGTTTTTGCTGCCTTGTTATATCCCTCTGCAGAGGTGTGTACACATTTTTTCCATATTAAAACTTAAAGCTATACAGCACATTAGCTCCTGTCAATCAGTCCTTACTCAAGGTTATGTGCAATCAGTAAGCACTGCCTTCTGAATTTCTGTAAAATGGAAATAGAACACTATTCATATATAAGTGAACTATATTGTGCTTTTAAAAGAGGCTATTTATCCTGAATAGCAAATCTGGTTGCCCAAACAATACACCAGAGTACTTGGAGATGTTGGTTTTAAATATATGGAATCATTCACTTCTATTGTTCAGCTCTTTTCTTCCTACAGAGTTTGTAGAGGAGCACAAATAAACATGTATCATTATAAGCGCAACAAGCACAATTCTTTAGGACCAGATTTAATAGTTATGAACAGAAGCTTATCGGATCTGTTGTATGAGCACATCCTCATATGTTGCATGTTGCTTTCGACTTGATAAAACCAGAAAACATGACTTTCTTTGCAACCTTTTTCTTTAGCAATGGTGACACCTGGTGGTACAATGAAAGGTGGCAATCATAATGGAAAATAAGGAAAAAAAAAATTGTGTGTGCAAATATATAACGAAACATCACATCGGCTGTTCGTACAAGTTTGAATATACTTTCCTAAAAGATATCAGTGTTGCTGGTGTTTTTATTTTTTTTAAATAACTGAATTATTTACCATGCACCAGAAGCAAGCTACACAAGTGGAGTGCTGCCCGCAAGGTACACAGGCACACACGCACACACACATATATATACATATAACAAACAAGGGAAAGTTGTTCTCACCACTAATTTAAAACCATTAGGCCGGGGTGCAATGAGGCTGTGACCATAAAATACATATAGACAAATACGAGAGGTCCTCTGCACTCAACCCATTATCAATATATTTAAGACAATCAGACATTTTGTGCATACAGCTACTAAAAATGCCTTACCCTTTAAACAAACAAAACAGGGATTGTTTGTCCATATATTGCAATATATTTAAGCTGGCCAACTACGTCAACGTCATTACAAATCTGGCCAGTCCTACTCTCAAATTACATCTGATTCATTAAGAATTCTATTGCTTCATTATACATTTTACAGAATGGACTAAGTTTTACCTGCAACCTACTTGCTGCTTTCAAAGTAAAACTCCCAAACTTGGTTGCCCTTTTATTAGACACCAGTGGGATCACCTGACTATAGTTGGGAGGGGTGGGGGCTACAACAAGGAGCTGGTCACTGCTCCTATATGAACTATCTCTAGTCAATATTGTACGTTCTTTGGCAGCTGAGCTTTCTCTCTGCTTCAGCAGCTTTTGCCGTCTCCACAGAGAGTGGGGAAGGAGGACAGCCCCCTAGGCAATCTAGTCGCAGATAGTAGTACACGCATTGCATGGAGCATCTGCTACTGTACTTACCTCCTCCTTCCCTGCAGAGCTGCCCACGCACTTCCTGTTGGACAGCAACTCTACAGAGATGACGTCCAGGCCCCTTCATGGGCCCAAAATTCAATTTGAATTGTTCAAATTCGAAAATTCTAATTTGATTTTCAAAGTACTGGCCCTTTAAGAAAAATTTGATCTAAAAATTCAGCAGGTTAACCCTACCGAATTACTATACAATTCTATGGGAAGCTCCCATAGTATCTTTCTAAGTTTTTTTGATAAAAAAAAATCGTTTGATTGTTTAAAATCGTTCGAATCAATCGACTTTCTTATATTTGATCGAAAAACCAGATTGCGTTAAAACCCCTTGAATTCGATATTTAATTCCATCTAAATTCGAGGGTTTTTTAACCCTTGAACTTCAACCCTTACAGTACATTTATACACTTACACACACATTTTAGTGAAGATTGGTATTTTTTATTTATTTTTTTAGCTCACTTTTCTCATTTAGCACACTAAGTTACATATACTGTATTTACACACTTAGGTGCAGATTTACAAAAAATTCGATCGAATTTCAAATCATTCACACAAATTTATTAAATTGGTCCCTTAGACAACTTTTACAAGTGCACAAACATGTATGCACATGTATACATAAAAACTCACAAATGGGTCTTTTTTTTTACTTATGCATTGTTTGGTTTTATTTACCTAAAAACTGTTTTTTTTTTCACAGTGTGACTATTGGGTAATTGATTTCGGCCACTAATTACGCTGTCGGATCAGTTATTTTGTCATTTCATTGATTTACGCTATTTTTGTGGGGGTTTTTTGCAATGTTATCCCTGCATTATTGTTCCTTATGTATGTTTAATATAGTTTTGCTGTTTAGTGCTTTGATATGTATATTTTACTTAGTTTGATCTGTCAGAATATATACTTTCCAAAAATATATTGTTATCTGGGGGTCTTTTTACAGTTTGAGGGTCTTACGACACATAATGCGCAGTTGGGGTACTGTTTTCAGCATCTGACTTGGTTATCGTGAAAATTCATATGCATGTTTTTCATTTGGAGTCTGTACATACCACATACTTTGGTATATCTATGCATATTGGGCATCAAACTGTTCCATACACCCATGGCGTCAATATTTAGGGTGTTTTACAATTGTATGTAAGAAATTGGGTGAGATAAATACAGCCAATTGCAATATTTTAGGCGATTTTCAGAACTGTCATAAAAACCGCTGCCTTTAACGTAGCTTTGCAGTATGGTAGTTTGGAGTAGAAAGACATAATTACCTATTTTGATTTGTCAGAATGTGTACTTTCCAAATATATATGGCTCTGGGGGTCTTTGGGCTGTTAGAAGGATCTTTTGGCAGACTTTGCTCAGTCACAGGTCTTTGTTCACAGAAGGCGAATCGGCAGCTGAGAAAAATCATATGCACAATTTTTATTTGGGGTCCGCACATGCCAGCTGCTTTGGTATATCTATGCATACTGTGCATCAAATGGTTCTGTAGACCCTTGGCATCAATATTTAGGGTGTTTAACAATTGAATGTAAGAAATTGGATGAGATAAATGCGGCCAATTGCAATATTTTTAGGCGATTTTCAGAAATGTAAAAACAGCTGCCTTTATAACCAAATTTAGGAAAGGTTTGTGGCTTGCTGCTTTGGAGTAGAAAGATCTGCATACCCAATTTGGATTCGGGGGAATGTGTACTTTCTGAAAATGTTTGGTTTTTGGGGGTGAACTTACTTTTTTCTTACTTTGCCCCCCATCAAAATGATGTAAATGTGTTGATTTTGCAGTACCTGAAATGATAGACCATATGGGGGTTTTCATTTTGCGGCTCCCATATGCCATGTGCTTGGGTAAGCCCCAGGCTTTCATATTTGGGGTAATTTATCTTGATACTCAATAGTATAGGGGACATACAATGTGGCAGGATGAAAGTTTTGTGGTGATTTTTGAAAATTGTCAGATTTAGGAAAGTTTTGCAGCTTGGTGCTTTGGAGTAGAAAGATATGCATACCCAAATTTGGATTCAGGGGAATGTGTACTTTTCGAATATATGTATGGTTGTGAATGGGGTGAATGTACCTTTTTCTACCTTTGCTGCCCCCCAAACAATGTAAATGTGTTGATTTTGCAGTACCTGAAATGACAGACCATATGGGGGTCTTTTTTGGGGCCCCTATATGCCACTTGCTTGGGTATACCTATACATACAGATGCAGCCACTGGGATTTGTGAGTTAAATGCATCATGACTCAGGGTTAATTGAAGAAACTGTGTTATCTAAAGTTATCTTAACTCATTTAATGCATTTAACCTTTTCATTAGCATACCAAAGCACCATTGTTTCCAATGGTGAACTCTTTAATTGGATGGGATTCTGTGACACAATATTCTGTGCTAAGTGGGATAAATGGGATAGATGAGTTAAGTTTTTCTGTGTCAAATGCACAATCCAAAGTGGCTTCATCTGTATTGGACATCAAATTGTTCAGTTTTCATATTTGGTGTGATTTCTCTTCATACCTAACAGAATGTGGGAAGTATGATGCTGCAGGTTGGAAGTTTTAAGATAATTTTTCGAAATGTCACCAAAATCACCAAATTTGGGAATGGTTTGTGGCTTGGTACTTTGGAGTACAAATGTAAATGTGTTGATTTTGCAGTACCTGAAATGACAGACCATATGGGGTTCTTCATTTTGGGGTTCCTATATGCCACGTGCTTGGATACACCTATACGTATTGGACATAAAATTGTTCAGAGGGCCACAGGCTTTCATATTTGGGGTGATCTATCTTCATACCTAAAACTGCGGAAATACAATGCTGCAGGGTGGATATTTTGAAGTGATTTTTGGAAATGTCGGCAAAATCACCAAATTTAGGAATAGTTTGTGGCTTGGTACTTTGGAGTACAAAGACATGCCTGCCCAATTTGGATTTGAGGGAATGTGTTCTTTCCGAAAATATATGGGTTTTATTGGGTGAACTTACTTTTTTCTAACTTTGCCCCCCCCCAAAACTATGTAAATGCGTTGATTTTGCAGTACCTGAAATTATAGACCACATGGGGGTCTTCCTTTTGGGACCCCTATATGCCCTGTTCTTGGGTACAACTATATATATTGGACATAAAACTGTTCAGAGGACCCCAGACTTTCATATTTGGGGTGTTTTTTTATATGATGAAAGCAGCGTAGCAGATATATTGTGCCCTATAGGGTCTTGCTATAAAGGATCATGAAACAAAAGGTCAAAAAGAGATTTTAAAATATTTTCACTACAAGAAAAGGGTGACACATTTCCTTTATTTGCATTTTGCTATGTATTGGTAAAAGAAATAGTATTAAAAAGTGTTAAAGGTAAATAGCAGTGATGTTAAACATAACCCTGAACCATGGAACAAAATATGAACCAACTGACAAAAGTCATTGGATGAGGATGCAGAATTTTTATAACTGTTTTAGTAGGGATTGTTTTTATTTATAATCTACAAGGCATCCCTTCTGCTCAAGCAAGCATATTTTCTACAGATAATATAATCCTAGGTTTTTTATAGTCTTTCCTAATTGTATAATTGCTCTATTCCTTTACCAGTTTAATTGCAGGTCTGTCATGTTTGTTATCCCAAAAGCCAGAAGAAATGCACAAGGTTCCAGTTCTTGACTCATGGCTCTGCCTATAAGAGCTGACCTTTTTTTTTTTGGAGGAGCCCTCTGCTTCCTGGATGCTGCCAGATCTTAAAATTAGAAAACCAAGGCAAGAGTTATGGGCAGGCAAGAGAACCGACACGTGACAGGATAGACAGCGAAAGAATAGCATAACGTGGGACAGGCCATGGTCAATACAAATGAGACAGTGCAGTATACTGGTGTTCAAATCATGCTTAGCAATCAAACATATATTTCATCCTTTTCTATTTCCCCTGTCCCTCCAAAACAAGGTTTATCCACCTACATTTACTGCCCAGTTGCATCAAATACTGTAGCTGGGTATTACTGGAAAGTCAAAACAAAGGGAAGTGGAGGATTAGTGTTACATAGATAGAAGCCAAAATACCAAGCCAGTCTAAATAGGATTAATTACTACCTGATGAGGTTGATATCTGTTGTCCTGTACACAGAGGACAAGTTCTGCATAAACAAAACTACAATATTTATTGTCAGTCTGAGCAGAGAACACAAGTTCCCAACTGTGGACCACTCATCTATTCAGTACATCCAATCATAAATCCCAGCCAACATCTTTTACACACAGATCTCAGAAGAAAGCAATCATCCTGTCAGCATAATAACTCAGCTTGTGTGTTGGAGACGACAGCTGGGATTTATGATCTGCTGCACTGACTAGTGGAGAGGATGGCAGTGAGAAAATCTATAATTTAAGGGATGTTTTCTCTTTATTGGGGCTGAGAGTAAAGAACTTTTATTGTAGATCAACACTATGGATGCTGTGTTTGTGTGTGCGGGTCAGGGGAGGCTCAGACCTCAGAATGAGTTAGCTAAATACAGTTCATATTCCATTTCAATGAAAATTACAATTTGTGTAATCTGCAGGGAATGGCTAATGAAAATGTCCTAATCACAAAGTAAATGAGGTTAAAATATGTCTTATTTTAAGTTATGATCTGCAGATAAAAAAATAACCCATTTGAGCCATAGAAAGTAATATGTTCCTTCCTTCTGCCAGTAAGCAAATAACTGTTCTCCGTGGATACCCTGAACCCCCTTTACTAGCTAATCTCCCTTTAAAGAGCTCTATTTTGCTGATGATTAAAGTTCCTACCCATGGCAATATTTATGATTCACTAAATTTTCAAGGGTATATTTCAGTCAAAACTAAAAAATTTTGGTAAAAAAAACTTTACTTTATTATAGACTGAATTTGTAAATAGCTTGAATCTGAAAATACTCCAGCGAAAATCCTGTTGAGGTCAATGCCAGAGGTTCCTTGAATCATTTGAAGATGTTTGTAACCGTCCTGATATCTGGGTTTTTTTTGATGGGTTTAGCTCAAAAAATCTTTTCATTTGAGCAATTAGAGTTTTTTTTTCACCCCAAATTCACTGATTCAAAATTTTTCCATTCAAGTTTTTTCATAAATCGGAAAACATTCGAGATGTGAGTTCATTCAAGGTATAAAAAACCTCATAAACCATAAAATAAGTAACTTTCTAAATATTATCAGTTAAAAATCCTGTACAAATTTTTAATTGATCCGGCTCACTTGCCTGCCCGGAACCCTAACTTTGGTCCTCTCACTTTAAGCCCTGGTGGCATCTGAGTAGCATAGGGCTTTTCCCAAAGTGAAAGGGAGGAGCAGGTTATTCTTCCATTGTACAGAGCACTGGTAAGGGCCTCATCTAGAATATGCCAAACTGTTTTGTTCTCCAGCATGCAAACAGGACATTATGGAGTTAAAGATGTCCATAAAAGGGGTTATTAAGCTAGTAAAAAGTATGGAAAATCTCAGCTCTAAGGAAAGACTGGCAAAATTGGGGTTGTTCATGCTGGAGACCCATAAGTATAATGGCCTTTATGGATTAATTCCCCTCCTAGTGCCTCATTTTCCCTGTTGCTGGGTTAAAACCCATGTAACATTTTGGTATGATTTGCATACCCATCTTATTGGTTCTAGGTTGTGACCACTTCCTGCAGTGCAAAGTGCTTTGCAGGGAGGGGCACTTCCTCTTTGGCCTGCAGCAGTTGACCTGGGCAATTGTTCCACTGAGCCTGGAGTCAACAAGGCCCCAGAAGTTTTACCCCCCTTTAGAGAAGTCGGGGTACAGGGACAATGTGAACAAGGTGAAGCCAGTGTATAGGATAGCTCCTGTAATAGGACTCTGTAGAGTGAGACAGAGAGGCTATTTAGTAAGAGCAGCTCAAGCTCCACCAAGGAGAATAGAGGCCCTACTTTGCCTGTAGTGTAGGGACAACAGAACTGACAAGGGAATCAGGCTTTGTTTTATCCCTGTTCCACGTCTGCTGTTTTGGATCCGGTCCACATTAGGCACTGCAACCCTGGAAGATGATCCTTTAAACTTTTCTGTGCTATTTCTCCTCTGGTGCCCTTCCATGATGTGTCTGATAATCCTTGACTGTACCTGGCATGTGTTTGATCTATCTCAGTTGTGAGTACTATAACCCTGAAATGGTGCTTTGTATTGAATAAAACCTTTTCTAGCTGTTTGCAAAGAACCCCTGGCATCCAACATCTGATATTTTACCTCTCTGGCAGTAGTGAGTTGTAGTGCAACAACATCAACACGTGTATTTCCACTTAGCAAAAGCCCTACTTGGTGAAAGAGGGTCGCATGTAGCCCATGCTCTATCATCACTAGTCGGTTTTTGTCTATTTCAGGCTTTAGAAGTTTTTTTTTTTGGCTCTTCTGGATAAATTAGCAGTCAGGCAGTTAATATTTATACTTATTGAACTTGATGGAAACGTGTGTTTTTCAACCTAACTTATTATGCTACTATGTTAAGTGACTGTTCACTTTCCTACTCCCAGCATCTATGTCTTCATGCTGTCTATTTCCATGAGTTGGGTGCCAGATTTTCATTGACAGATCCAATATATCTATCAAAGGGGACTACCTTCCCTGGCAGATATATGAGAGCTAACTGAAATAACTGACTCCACTTGAGTGAAACAGAAAGACTTTTTCAAATGTAACATCATCCTGTATGTTTATGAACTGAGAATGTTTTTTATCTTATTACTTGAACAACCCTGAAGTAAAATCTTGGATGGGGTATCCAAAATCTTAAAAAAAAATTTAATGGGCAGTAAAAGTGATGTGATCACCAGGTTGCATTTAAATCATAACCGAAGCTACAAGTATGCTGAATTGGGTTATCAATCCATTGTATTCTGCTAAGTGAACAGTAAAAGCGACTGTAGTCTGTGCAGAATGCTGTGTTGCTATCATATAAGCCAATACCTAAAAAAAACCCTATACTAAAGATGATTCACCCATTTCTCTATTGTTAAAAGCACATTAGAAATGGGGTAGCTCAGTCCCAAACTGATTTACTTTTTAGTAGTTCACTCCAAAAAAATTAGATTTCAGGTGCACGTGGGGATTTTAACTGTAGTCTGTTTCAAAGAATTCTGATTAAAACAAAAATACTTGTATTTTGTTTCTTTGCTTCTGCAAACCTATTTTTCTTGTCAAGCTTACTTAATTATATACAAGTTTCTCCAGGCTGCAGTGGTAAAAGCAACAGAAGTACTGAATCATTTAGACAGAGGATCTATGACATTATTTTCGGTTCCAGTGGAAGCTGTAATCCAAGCTATTCAATGTTAAAACTATAATGCAGGGTATAAAATAGGAATCAGAGCTGGACAGAGTTTTATTGTGTAAATGTATCCGTGCTTCTCAACAGGCTGAAATCCCCATATCAGAGTGCAATAAATTCCAAGTAGATATAGATAGTGCCTGGAGAGCACACTTGTCTTTAAAATATCATATCTTTACTTGGAGAAAACCCATGCACTACATGTTTCGGCTTATCAGCCTTCATCAGGTGCATAAAGTATAATGGAACAGCAAGCTAACATTTAAACCCTCACCTCACCAACAATTGACACCTGCCCCACAGTGTGGCCAGGGTAATCAATTAGCATAACAACAATCTGTACTGCCATTGTGTGGCCTACACCATCATGAAGCAATTAGTCTGTTCTGTATCAAATATGTATCATACTTACAATTTGTATATGAAATGCATCTTTATACTTATTAGTAATAGAGTAGTATCCTACCAGGATCATATCAAAAGGCATTCAGTCCAATATAATAAAGTACATTAATCCATAAATAATCCAGGGTAAACCTGAAAAAAATAGGCATTGTTTTATAAAAAACATTTTTAGTTGATTGCTTCATTCATTCCACAAGGTTCAACAGTGTCCATTTTATGTATCCACCTTGCCTCAGTTTGTAACAAAATATGTTTTCTGTCCCCACCTCTCTGGGGAACATATACTTCTTCTAAGTCTAAGGGGCAGATTTACTATTGGTCAAATTTCGAATAGGAAAAAAATTGAACATCTTTGGTGGTTTTCTATAAAAAATGTACCTTTTTTGATTGAATAGGTCCATTTTCGATCAAATTTGAATTGTTCAAATTGTTAAATTGTATCGTTCAAATTGAAAGATTTGAGCGGTTTTCAAAAAAACTTAAATTTTCCAGGATTTATAAAAATTTGCAGAAAAGGTTCCAGGAGGTCCCCCATAGGCTTTAATGGCAATTTGGCAGCTTTAAGGTGGCGAAGTGGCGAATTTGAAGGAATGTAAGTAGACAGTACTGTGAAAGTTGAATTTTCGAGTTTTCTAATTTTTTTAATTCAAATCAAATTTTGGCATATTCAATAGTCGAAGTAGTCCAAAATTAATTAGATAGTCGAAATAGCCCAAAATTACTTAAAAATTTGAATTTTAAAAATTCTAATTTTATTCAAAAATTCACTTCGACCCTTAGTAAATGTGCCCCTAAGACTTTTGTAAATGAAATTGTTTGCTAACTGGTGTATGCATTTTCTTATTCTATGGGTCACAGTCACGTGGGCATTTCAGTGCATATACCGCTGATTCCAAGTTGCAAGTGCCAATCTTATAACCCTTCATTGGGTGTGTTATTGCATCCCCTTTGATGATAGAACTACAACACCCACAACCTAGGCAAGGAAATGTTCCATGTTTAGGAGTACTTAAAAATCTTGTTCTAGTGACAGTCTCTTGTATATCAGTCTTGACTAGTTTATCCGCCAAATTTTTACACCTTTTGTATGAAAAACGTGGAACAAATTTTGTAAAATTGACCAACGATTTTTTCCAATTTATTACTTACTGCTCCAAATTAACCCACAAATGGGATCCTTTTTTCCACCTGTGTCTTAACCTTAGTACCTGCAAGAAGGCTTTTCATATCCCTCTTAAGAATCTCATCTCTTTCTTTACACAAAGATCCATAGTCATAGACTTTATCCAAAAATTTTGAAATTAATTTGTTGGCACTTTGCAAGTACCTTGAGTCTGTAGACGCTATACACCTCACCCGTAGGAACTAGCCCTTTGGAATGCCACGTATTGTGTTGGGCATATAACTAAATGTTATTTCTTTCAGCAGGTTTTGAATATAGGTATGTAGCTACTACATCTATATTATGGACCTGTACATCCAAATAGTGGATGTTTGTTCTATCAAATTCAGATGTGAATTTTATGGATCTGTGTTGGGAGTTAAAATGCACTATGAATTGTAGCAATTCAGCTTCACATGCCTTCCAAATGATGACTATATCATCCACATATCTGAAGTAGCAGTGGATGTGGTGCTTAAATAATGACTTTCACAATATCATATATTGTTCCAGTGTGCCATAAAGATGTTGGCATAGCTGGGGGCTAAGTTACTCCCCATCATGGTACCCTGAACTTTACCATATCTGAAGTAGTTATATTTCAGAACCAATGTCAGCTATTCCAGTAAAAAGTAAATCATGGAATATAAAATGTGCTTCCTCAAAATAGCGTATACTAGTGATGGGCAGTCACAAAATGGCGAAAAATTCATGAAACGCTGCTTCGTCTTGTTTTGGACACCGGCGTCCAAAACGAGACGCCGGCGAATTCTAGCCGGGCGAAATTTTACTGATGGTTCGCAAATTTAATTGCCTGCGGAGAATCGTGGGAATTCGCTGAGAATTCAGCCCAGGTGAATAAATTCGCACATCACTAGTGTATACCTTCCTCATTGACATATAGATGGACTGAATATCAATGTTACATAATATCCAGTCAGGCTCAGGGGAAAGTTGTCCAATATCTTGTAACCTACACAAAAAAAATCTGTTGTATCCCATAGGCATTGGGGGATGGGTTTAACTATATCCTGCAGCTGCAAGTATACATCTGCAAATTGTGACAGTGGCTGTAAGATTGAGCCTACCCCAGACATTATACTGTAGATCTGCCTGGTGGATGCTCCAAATTCTTATGTACCTTCCTTGGGTAGTAGATATAGTACTGGGGTTCTAGGATGTACAACAGTCAAACATCCTACACTCTTCTTAATAATAATCCCAGAATCATAAGCAGAGTTTACACAAAGACCTTTTGAAATGATCCGGGAAAGATACTACTTAATTACTAATAAGTATACAAATGTACTTCATATACGAATTGTAAGCGTGATACATATTTGATAAAGAACAGACTATTTGCTTATGATGGTGTAATTAAGTAGTAGGTCACAAAATAGCTGTACTGATTGTTCTCATTGATGAACCTGGTCACACTATGGAGCAGGTGTCAATTGTTGGTGAGGTGAAGGATTAAATGTTAGCTTGCTGTGCCATTATACTTTATGCACCTGATGAAGGCTGATGAGCTGAAACATGTAGTGCACGATTTTCTGCAAATAAATATATGATATGTTATAGGAATAAAAAAAAATTAACAAATGGGCACAGCACTATTAAGTTCACTTCGGAAGCTCACCATAATATAGGCATGGGATCCGTTATCCCTTATATATTTATGGTATAATTAATATATATGTAATATATATGGTGCTGGACTATGAATATTACCGCCATTAAATCTTACAGCAGTTATCTGATGTTACTTGCTACAGGCGATTAATTTTTGATTAAAATTCCAATTACAGCTCAGAAAAATCCTGGATGCAGCCATTACACACCTATGGATTTCAGAGGGGATAAGGGATTACCTATAAATTGAAGAACCGGTAAGACCTGTAATATATATCTTACCTATAGTACATAAAAACTTGACACAGCCTCTGGGGTGGATTTATTTTGCCTGCAGAGATCTAAACAATGCATTCATGAACCAATATGAGATGGAATATTTATTAAATCACGCTAGGTTTCGTCAATTCGGGGGTTACTACAGACGTTATATTGACGATATGTTCTTTATATGGTTTGGCACGTCAGATGATCTAATAGAATTCATAGGTGAGTTAAATGAACTGCCCACACCTATTAGATTGACACTGCATTGTGATAATGAAGTGATCAATTATTTAGATATGACTGTACATATGGATCAAGTTCCCCCATAATTTACAGAGTAAGATTTATCAAAAGGAAACGGACATAAATACACTGTGCTCCATTACAGAAGCAGTCACCCCAAGCATCTGTTAAACTCTCAACCCAGCATCGCTAGTTCCCCATTTGAATGTGAAAAGGAGTTGAAATGATGTACAAACGTTTTGAATAGAGGGGATATCCTGCTCAGGTAATAAAGCCGGCTAAACTGTGGGCCCAGGATTTGGGTAGTGCCTCTTTGTTGCAGGACAAGTGGAGTAAACACGATACAAAATGTGATCAGCTTTTTTATTTGAATACATATGGACCCCCCTCATCAGTATTGGTAGTGATGGGCGAATTTATTTGCCAGGGCCGAATTTGCGGCAAATTCCCGCGATTCGCCGCTGGCGAATAAATTTGCGAATCACCTGCGAAATTTCGCCAAAAAACGAGTAGCGCGTAGTTTTTTGACGCGACGCGTCATTTTTTGACGCGACGCGACGAAAACGACGCGACACGCAACAAAAATGACGCGACGCGACGAAAACGACGCGACGCGCGTCAAACGCGTCCCGCGACTCGTTTCGTGAATTTTTCGGCGAAGCAAATCGCGGGAGATTCGCCCATCACTAAGTATTGGCCATTGGCACACACAGATCCTGAAATGACCAGACTGGTACACAAAAGCATACATTTTGGATACAGGCACAATAGGAATTTGCTTGAAATGCTAACTCCAGCAGACCTGGTAAGCAAATATGCACGCACAACTGTCACTGGTCAACCAAAATGTATACAAATGTGGGAATTGTGTAATGTATAACGCTCTGATGATTGGAGATACTGTACATTTTATCATCCACGTAGTGGAAAGTTATATCAGGTAAAACACGGATTGACATGCCTATCGCAAAATGTGGGCTTTTCTACTATGGGAAGATGATCAGGCCACTAAAAGACATGATACGTATGTATCGATCAACCATACAGGCAGCATTGGACCCTGACTATGACAAAAAGAAGGTTAAGCAGGACATATCAAAGCAACAAGTAGCACAGCACTGGATGCAAGATAAACATCCCATTTCTGCATCAAATGTATGCCTATTGACTGTATCAAAACCCCATGTTGGAAGCATTCTGGACACATGAACTAGCATATGGGGTCCCTAAAGGACTGAACACTGCACTTTACTTAAATTGTTTCATCACTAATAGATAGTATATAGGGGACCCCCATTTGTCTATAGAAGGGGCTGATCTGTTTCCTTTTTTATGTGCGAAAAGACCCTTTCTTTTGACTAATTAGATACTGAGAATAGTTATAGTTATAGTGGCTATTGATATATCTAAATATGTATATTAATCGATATGACTATATGAGGTGGCATAATATCTGTTTCTGTCCAGGTAATTGTATGGCAAAGATTGTTTTTAAAGAAATCTTTTTAGCACTTTAAAAACATGCATTTTAACACAGTATTTATATTTTATATAAACCTGCTATTTATTTTATATAAGTGGGGTTTTTGATTGGAGAATACATACTTGCAGGTTTGAGGCCAGCTATACAAGAGTTAATTTCACTGTGATGTCACTGGCACACAATTAACCATGTAGGTGGAGGTTATTTAAAATGTGGTGCTGTCCTGTATGGTGGTAACTTGTGCTTATTACAATATAAAATATAAGCAATATATATTGCTGAAAAATATACATTACACAAAACACAACATTTTACACATTTTAATATTTTTGTCCCTAATTTACATGCTATGCTAATACAAAAGGCTTGTTACCAGGGCCAGAACTAGGGGTATTTAAAAAAAAGATTTTTTACATGCCAATGCACTTAATATTGCATTGATTGTACAATACCACAAGATGGAAAAGAAAAGAAACACAGCATCAATTTGTATCACATTTATTGCCAAGGATTTCCCTTCGAGTGTAAATTACCCCTACCAAAAATGATATTTTTGGAGATCCTTCTGAGCCCATCCAATTATCAATGAATGGATTTAGAAACAACTCTTATGCTACAGATAAGACACTGTCCAACCTATTTTGTAAGTACTTTAGGCAAAGTTTGATTGCAACAACATATTTAATTCTTTTGACTGCTACATTATCTAACAGGGCCTGATTTGGGTAGTGCCTTAGGGCAACTCTAGGAGAGTTTACTACATCCTCATCTATCAAAGGACTGTACAAAGCACCATGCTTTTTCACCATGGTGCACCTCAAATGTATGCCAAACTGTAGGAAACAACATGCCTACCTCAAACATGTACATTACTATAATCTGTGATAGGAGTGCATACAGGCACATTATTAGAAATAGAATTCACATAAATACCCTGTAAATGGGTGGGTCACATACAGACACAATCGGAGGGGTATGAAAGTGCTCTAGGTCACAGTTTGTCATATTAGTGCCAGTTCCCAGTAGATTGGGCAAATAACAAATGATGGAATAATATTCCAGAGAAGGCTTGCAAAGTTTTGGTATGTGAGAATTTAATGAGTGAGGAGTTTAGGAGTAGATCAGCAGAAGAAGCAGCTTGGTGAGTATCTAGAGAATATCTATCTTCAAGAAGACCAATTTGTAGAGAGATAAAGTAGTCAATGAATAATATTATGAGAGAGTGAATTTGCATTTGGCAGCATTTTGGGTGATAAATGTTCATAGTTTAAATATTTCTTAGGTAAAAATGACATGTCATAATAAGAGATTGGATGTGAGGAGTAAAAAACAACTGAAAGGCACCAATCCTGGTGGAGCTGGAGGGTAAGAGAACCATCTTTGTCTTGCAGAGGCAGTTGAAAGACTTAAACCCTGGCCTATCTGGTCCCACTATACTTTAAAACTACCTAACCCTATTCTCGACATTAACTGCTGGACCCCCTCTGGCTTTTGGCGATAACACTCCACATAAACTACTCTTACCCAGCTAACTAATGACCTGTTATCAGCTTAAACCACTTCTCATTTCACCTTCTTATTGCCAAAAGCCAGATTGTAGGGGGTCCAGCAGTTAATGTTGAGAATAGCGTTAGGTAGTTTTAAACTAAGCACTCAAGTAGTTTAGTGGGACCAGATAGGACAGGGTTTACCAAGATTGGAGGGATAAAGAGAGGATTATTTTTCAGAATATGGGTGACAAGTGCATATTTTCATTGGAAGGGAAATATTTTCAGGTTGAGATTAAATAGATGTGTTGAGGCTTAAATTAGACAAGGATTGGGATTGCAAATTGAAAGAATTAAGATCAAGAGGCAGGTAGTAAGGTATCAGAAAACAAAATATTTTGAGACTTCCTCTTCAGTCACAGGGGAGAAGGGGCATAGAAAAGACTGAATGTGAATGGCTATGAGAATTTAGTTGTGTAATTTCACTTCTGATGGTATTTGCTCATGGCAAAATGTTGAGCACTGGCTGATGCATGCAGAGTGGTGGGAAATGGGAGAGCTATGGATTAACGGTAGAAGGAGAGAAGTTTTGCAGGATTTTTAGGGAGTGAATTTATGAGTGTAGTAAAGTAGGTTAATAAAGCTAGACAGAGTTCTAGGAGAACTAGGAGAGAAACTTTGTAGCTGCAGAAAACTGTTTCTGACTAGGATTTGTGCCCTTGATCCTCAAGTGTACATGACCATTTTTGAAGAGCTTATGTGTTTGTCTTGGAAGGAGCAAGCTCATTACGGGCAGAGATGAGTGTGATATAGTAGACATAGGTAGCCAGATGTGTTCAGGAGATGGCTGAAATATTGTGAAGTCAGAAGAGGTGTAGAGATGTACAATATAGTGAATGCAGGCCATGGTATGTTCCTGCAGAGTGTGAAGTGGGAGTTGGAAAGTGTTGAAACTTCTCTCCAGTGCAGCGTCTGTGCACCCTACACATGTTGGTCATTGAATAACAAATCCAGTGCAAGGCACAACACACAGTGCTATGAGTGCAAAAGAACCCTGTGTTGAATGCTAACTCAAGCAACTACATTCCCAGACACATCTTAAATACCATAATTTGCAAACCTGTTCATTGGCTTACTTGTACATTGATTAGAACTATGAGACAATGCTTAGTCCTCATAATTTTTCAAATAAACAGATCCAAATGCAACCTAAATGCAGCCTAAAACACCTAAGTGTAGTTTCTTTAAGACACAAACCACTTTGTTTTAGAAAACTCACTGCACATTCCGCATTTTCATCTTTATTGTTGTGGCAAATACTTGAACTATATACTGGCACTATAGAGAGTATGAGCACATCATAAATTATATCATTAGGAAAGGGCATATATTCTTGCTGTAGAGCTGTAGTTTGAACAATAGGTGGCTGGAGCTTTAAAGCCAACAGTCTCCCTTTAGGATATCAGTACATCTGCTACTCAGCATTGAATTCCTCTGTTGAACTTCAAAAATGAGGGATCTGAATTATTGCACAGATGGATAATAATTATTCAGTACAACAGTCCTCCCAAAAACAAGTTGTCCCACAGGACTTGCCATAAATATTAATAAAAGCCTTTGTTGCAGGAATCAGTGGCAGGATCAGATAAAAAGGATACAGGATATATGAAGCAAAGCTTGCCTAAAGGGAAATTAGACTATCCAGGTCAGAAAGAATCAGTGCTTCTGTGATGTGGGGGGGGGGGGGGGGGGGGGGGGAGAAAAAATTCTGATATCACCAGCAAGAGAAACAAGAAGAGTTACATTGATCAAATTTGTTTAACACTTAAATGGGTTAAACAAAAGAAAAAAAAAAAACAACATAAAAATGTATGTGTGAGAAACATCAGTTATTGATTCCCATAAAACCTTTGATATCTAGAACATGAAAGTCCACTAATGCACAATGCAGCAGAGACGGTTGGGAAAAATAACACAACAGATCAACAAGTGAATGTGGCTATATAAATGTTTAAACATAATACAGACGTGAATGATATTATCAATGTTTGCAAAAAAAAATGAATAAGAGAATTATTGGCTAAAAATTGGGATTTAGGGCATTTATAAGCAGGTATTTATACCCTCAGATACACAGGTAGCCAGAGAGTAAATGCTTCAATATTACCTATTACTGGAATTCTGTTTCAATCACCATCATCTTCACTGAGGTGTCGATGTGCCTAACGCAGCTGCAGCCAATGTGTTGAAACATCTATCTGCAGAAATCGGACACCTTTGTACTGGAAATCTTGTATGTTTTTTGTAGTCATTTCTAGTGATTAGAGAATTTTTCGAAATTACTCGTTTTACCATTGGTGCATTTTTTTGAGAAACTGCAGCAAACATTAGCCCTGAAAACAATTTGAACAAAAAATAGCAATAATGTTCAATTCAATGCATTTATAATATACTGTATTATACAGTATACTTTATTTCTCTACCATGACACCAAATTCAGCAACTCTTTATTACCAACAGATGGACCTGGCACCTTGCAATGGAGATTAGCTCTGTATGAAGAGGAAAACTTAAAGATGGAGGTCACCTTCCAAGCATTGTTATCTGTTTTGGGTAATCAGGTTGGGTGCAATCATAAATGACAGAAATTAATCATCTGGTTGGTGTGTACTTGGAACCTGATTCCTACAGCCAGCAGGCACTAAATAATTCTGGTACAGGCATAGAATCTGTTATCCATAGACTCATTATCAAGAAAGTTCCAAATTATGAGAAGGCCTCCTCCCATAGACTTAATATTAATAACAGAATTCACATTTTTAAAAATGATTTCCTTGTTCTCTGTAATAATAAAACAGTTCCTTGTACTTGATCCTAACGGAAATAAAATGAATCCTTCTTGGATGCAAAACAATCCTACTGAGTTTATTTTAAGTTTAAATTATGACTTATGGTCTGAAGATCCAAATTACAGAAAGATCCCTTGTCTATAAACTGGTAGCTCCCAACTATTATGGATAGCAGGTCCCAAATACAGTATGTTATTGCTTGAAGCCAAAGTGTGTGGGAAAAAAAAGAACTGCATTAAGTGAGATTGTTTTCATTCCCAACAACTTTCAATGACATTTAATAACTTTTTTTAGCTTTATCCATTGCTGATATTCACTTTGTGATAATTATCACTTGTGACATATCTGAGATTGCATATCCATTAGTGACATCTGTTTTCAGGTAAATCTTAATGAATAGAAAAAGGAAGAGGTCTAACACCGCCCTCCAGCAGGCAATTAAATTTTGATGATAAGTACAGCTTTAGAAAGCTTATCGCAATAGTATCACAGCTGAGCATACACCACTTGAATGTATAATGAGTTTAGGCATGCTTATTTGCATAATATTAGCATTACTTCTGACATACAAATGTAATATCACTTCCAAGAGATACGAGTGCGTGGAGATGCTGAGATACCAAACACCTACACACACAATGAAATTTACTGATCCGAGCAGCCCCAAGGATCTACTGCTGTCATTTTATGAAGAACAATGACCCATATATAAACACATTAAAACATGAGGAAAATGATTATAATAAATAGAGGCTCTTCAAGCAAAAATTGCTCTCTGACACGTAGATAGCCTTGTCACAATTCAGAGCAACATCAAAAAGAAATAAACAGAGGCAGGCTTCCACGTAATACTGATATAACTAAAAGCGTGAAAAGAAAAGATAGAACAACACATGAAATAAATATTTCTTAAAGATGGTTATAAAAAATTTTGGAGAATATGGATGTGCATTAGCTTTCCTTAAAGCCAGGACCAGATTTGTGGAGAGGCCACCTAGACCTGAGCCTAGGGCGTCAGGATCTTAGGGGGCAGAATGCTGCCCAACCACACCTACATTGGTTCAGAAATTTTAATTTCCTGTGTGCCAATTCCCATTTGTCCATCCCGATAATAACAATTTAAGTAAATAAAAGGGGGGTGGACAGGGCGACAAATGACAGCAGTCATGTCGAGGAACCGTCGAGCGCGGCACCGGGGAATCAAACAGATATGTACTCACATATAGATGCACCTCCCAAGACCGCTCTGGCCGCGGCAAAATTACGGAATATAGATAGCATGGAGTGCAAGCTCATGTAGAGTCGAGGGAAACAGCCATATTAAAAGTCCAAAGCTTTATTGATTCTTCTTAAAAACATAGTACAAGTGGGCAGGGGAAAGCTTGACGCGTTTCGTGACAAAGAGTCACTTCATCAGAAGCTAGGGCCTAGAAGGTCTAGGGGTGCACCGCTATGTAAATCCGGGGGGAAATTGGGTTATTTCTAGTCAAGTGAAAAAATAAGAGTTGGGATACCCCCCTGACTGATGGCAGCACATATTCAAACACCTAGTTCCCCAACAGTGCCAAGTCTTTTTCAGCTGTAAATAAACCAGAAGAAAGGTCTTTTCAGCAATACAATACTGACCAAAGGCTTTTACCTCTTGTCAGACAAACACTTGCACATCACATATCTGATGAGTGGCAGGTGAGTTGCTGTTGAACACAAAAAAATGATGCAATGCGACGGAAACGACACGACGCGACGCGCAACTCGTTTTGCTAATTTTTTCGTAAATTCGCAAATTTCGCTGGAAATTCGCGAATTTTTCGGCGAAACGTGTGAGATTTAACACTGTTCTTGAGACTTTTAGTTAATTGAGTTTGATCATTCTGAAGCAACTTATACAACTAAACTGCAAACACAGGCAATATGCACCATAGCCAACAATATGAATGTGACTAATTAAATTAACCCAATTGAATTAAAACATCTGTATGTTTCTATTCATGAATTACGAGTGTTTGTTTAAAGGAGCTTGTTTTTGTTTTCTTTTCAAACATTGCAGATAATTGTTCTTTAACTGTGCTGATTAGGCATGTTTTTCTTTTTGCAGAGTGATTAAAGATTATTTTAGGCCATAAAGGTTAAAGATGCGAAGTGAAAGCTGGGATGTAATTCTGACACTGATGAACTATACTACAAAGAGCATTCCCACTTTACTGCCCTAGCCTTGCCCATGATAACCAATATATTACTAAAACTGTCTAAAGGAGAAAAGCGCAAATTAAATCCATTAATCAAACATATCTTCTTTAAACATTTGGCCCATAAACTGAACAAATGAAAAAGTTACTGTGTTTTGTACTAGCTAAAGCAACAACATACACTTGGGGACAAATACAGATATGCAAATGCTTGGAACCTGGGGTTTTCCGGATAATGGATCTTTCCATAACTTTGATCTTCATGCCATAGACTACTAGAGATTCATAAAAACATGAAATAAACTCAATATGCTGGTTTTTCTTCCAATAAGGATTATTTATATCTATGTTTGGATAAAGTACATGGTACTGTTTTATTATAACAGAGAAAAATGTTATCTTTTTTTAAAAAAAAATGATTTGGATAAAATAGAGTCTATGGGAGACAGCCTTTCTGTAATTCAGGGGTTTCTGGAAAATGGGTTTCCAGATAACCGATCCCTTACCTGTACCTGGATTTTTTATTAGCCACATATTTACTGAGCTTTTAATATATAATAAATGTCACTCCCACCTTAATACATTAACTTCCTAAGTTTTAAATAACCATTGCTATTGCTTTGGCCAACCATCAGAGATTGAGGATGGAATGTCCTCATGTTAGCTTAATAGCAAGAAAATGATTGGTTAGATAGTATCACTAGTAACGGGTGAATCTGTGACGTTTCGATCCGTCTGTGTGGTGTCTCATTTTGGATGTTGGCATCCATTTTGGGACCAGCGAAAATACGATGGTGTAAAAAAAAATTGGTTGCATGTGTCTGTTTTTTATTACGTCTGCAAATTTTTGAGGCCCTTTTGCAAAATGATTACCCGGTGGCGAAACACGGGAATTTGCACACAAATTTCGCGCCTGTCAAATAAATTCGCCCATCACTAAGTATCACCAAAACGTTCACCAGTGAAACACAAAATTTGTGTGTTTGTATTTTATTCAAACTAATTAACTTAATTTTCAGGATTCATTGAGGTCTGGCACAGTGCCAAGAGTCTGGTTTATTGCTAATGTGGTGCTGCTATTCAAAAATGGATCCCCTTCTCAGCTTCAAAACTATAGGACGGTTAGTCAGACATCAGTGGTTGGAAAGATTTTAAAAGGGGCATTAAAGAATACAATACTGGACCTCATTGCAAATTATGCTGTGCCAGCATAGTTTTATGGGTTGTTGTTCACCTGTGATTTTCCACTGGAGGGGAAATAGATAATTCAGCCACATATCATAAGCATTGACAAAAGATGTAATTCATCTGTCTGAACACCAGGGTTGGACTGGGCTGGCGGGACATCTGCTGGCCCAGATCTGCTACCCTGCGCATGCACACACATGCGGTGGAGGGTCCGACCCTGCTGAGCACACAGGGTGGATTAAATTAATACAATAGTTGCTAATATTCCATATATACTGCTTAGAAACATTTTAACTAATTGTATCAACTAAATTTAGCAAATTGTAACAGTTCAGAATCTATTCCTGGATCACTGAGCTGTCAGACTGAAACACTAAAGGCAGGAGCATTACATTATAATCTTCAAGTAAAAGACTGAAACCAATAAAAAAAAGTATTTGTTTATAGTGAGCGATCTGAAAATAACAACTGATGACTATGAAGATTTTCATTGAGTAAATCCTGTTGTTTTAGAATTACTTACTGTATATCAGATATAACAACTGATATACGGTTTTTGAGAGACAGTCACCAATATCCAATCACAATGGTTCCATTGAACTATTCAGGTAGGTGTTAGCTGAAACTCACATTGGTGTAAAAGGTATATCTACTCACAATGGTACCATAACAACTGCATCACACCTTCACACTTTTTTCAGTTTCAGCTAACACCTACCTGAGTAGATCAATGGAACTACAATTCACCATTGATGGTATTTATTTTTTGTGCAATGTAGGTATGAAATCATTCACACATACCAGACAAGCAGTAGAAGGATTAGCAGCTGCTTTGTCTCTTGGCCCTGATCTCCAGAATAAACACCCATCCTTGGTAAAGATCATACTCACCTACTCCCTAACTGTGCTTGGCACACAGATTAGCTCTTAAAATTTCCCACCAGAAATCTCCCAAGATTTTCAGTGCAAATTAACATGGTGACATCACTGGAGTTACAGCAGCACCCCTTGACCTTTCCCAGACAAGCTGAAATACACACATTTCAATTTTTTTTAGCCCCCCAAGTCTTGAAAATCTACCTATGAATGTGGTGCAAAATACTTCACTGAGGATTAGAGAATTAGAGAGGCCTGGTGCTTTCTTCTGACCTGCCCTGTGCTACACATACAATGCACTTACATTCTTCAAAAATTGCTCTTCATTGCAGAAGGTTAGGATCTCCATGGTTGACGCTTTGATAGCTGTAACTAACATACAGGGAATTCACTTCTGATGTAGATTGTGTGTCCATTATACAGGTATTTATTCAGACCACATCTTGAGTATTGAATAGAAACCTGGAATTTACGTTACAGCAAGCCAGATAATGGGGTGCTTATCTTTAAGAGAAGTGGTCCCCAACCAGTGGCTCATGAGCAACAACCCCTTGGATGTTGCACCCAGTGGCCACAAAGCAGGTGTTTATGGGCAAAGAGAGCCTCTTGTAAGCTGCCAATCTACATACGGCTACCAAATAATATCCTAGTAACATTTTTTTACATTTGAATGTGTCTCATGTATAAACCCCCCAATTAAGTTTATAAAGAATTTATCTCATTAAATTAATCTAATCAGAAGCTTCCACAAAGTTAAGAATGATCGTCTGTTTCTGAAAAAGATATATATTTTCAGGGTTACTGGCTTCAAGTTCCCCTTTAGTTCAGTCCCTCTTCATCCACTACAAGTTAGTATCCACCCTCTGTTCCCACCCTTTTATTGGGGAGGAAAGGATGCGCTAATGTACCCCTTTAATATGTTTGAGCAAGGGTAAATCTGCTTATTTTCACTGTTGTGAAGTGTTCTTTGGAATATGACTATGAAGATTTTCATTCATCCAGGTTATGGTATATCTAGTATAGGTTATTCTAAAACAACTGGACTTGCTGAATGATCATTGAAATTCAATGATTACTCAGCAATTCCTGTTTTTTTTGTAAAAAAAACCAAATGGATATCTAAGTACAGGAATAAGACTTGTTATCCAGAATGTTCAGGTCCTGGGGGTTTCTGGTTACAGTTTTTTTCCGTATTCTGGATCTCCGTACCTTAAGTCTATGAAAAAAGAGAACTGTGTTTGGAGTTCACAGTGTGCAGGGAGTGGACCCTCTGAAAATTGTTTGCAGGGAAATCCAGTGTACTCCACTTTATTCCAGGCCACCATCTAGCTATGTTTTTCTTAAGGTTTTAGTTCTCCTTTAATGCAAAATATGAAGGTTCAACATAACAACATTAAAAAGCAAAGTTCATTTTTTTTTATTTAACTTTGAAAGTTCAAAAACATTGATTTAAATCTCCCCTGTTGCAGTTTCATTATTAAAAAAAAAAACAGTATAGCTAAATTGAAGTGTAATTGCTTTACCCTTCCCGGCATTGAAACAATGTTCTCCAGTCACTTAATATTCATGTAACATGCAACTGTATTCTGTAATATGGGCATATTTATGGATAGAAGTTGTAATCCTCTTTTGTGGCTTAGGTTAATTTCAATAAAATATTAAATCCATTTTCTAATCTAAATGAGTTCATTAGGGGAGACATGGCACTGAGAATACCAAAGTCCCCACAGATATCAGCTTCATTACATTTCACTACTGAGCATTTCCAGAGCTGTTGTAATACATTTATATGGATGTATCTTTTATGTACTGGAAGCATCTATTCCTAATTCAATGTCTTTTCTACATTCCAAGCATAGCAGACAGGAAATTTAAGCCTCTAGCTAGGCTGATCCCCAGATAGGCTGAAGTTACGACTGGAAAGAAAAATTTGCCTTCAGCATCCAACCTGTACTGTCTGTCATTGCTTGCAAAACAAAGACCTAAATCTTCACAAAGCCTGTTTTATATGTACATTACTAATTTATTCATTTTATCGCCTGGCTCTATAAGCAGGCAAGAGCATTTTTGCATGGGTAGTACTTTGTAGTGATGTTTAGACTTTGTGGTGTTATGGGAAATAAAGAACAATTATGAAGGACTCTTTTGGCCCTATCAAATTATAACCACTGTCTACTTTGGCCAGTTATCTCAGAGCTTTAAAGGGGCTGTCCACCTTCAAATTAACTTTAAGAATTATGTCGAGAGTAATATTCTGAGACATTTTGCAATGGGTCTTAATTTTTTTTTTTGCTTTGTATTCAGCAGCTTTCCAAATTTCAGCAATCCAGTTGCTAGGGTTCAAATTACCCTATGTGTGGTGATGCCCATTTGCTAGTAAAGCAGTAACCCAAATATTATTGAGTTAAAAAAGACTTTATTCGGACATATATAAGCCTAACGCATTTTGTGCCTGAATGGGCATTTACTCATGAGATTATGAGTTAGTGCCCATTCAGGCATGAAACACTTTAGGCTTATATATTGTATGAGGGAAAAAACAGCTGCCACGACCAGTCTCCAAGTGGTCACGGACTCCTCAGAGCACAAGCCCCCAGTCCACAAGGGCACATGGACAAACTTTCAAAAAGATTAAGCTCCAAAGTTTATATATTGTATGTCCTAGTAAAGTCATTTTCAGCTCATTAATGGTTGAGCTACTGCATTTCTAGCAAATTGGCATCACCGTATTTTGGATCTAACATATTAAAGAAAACGGATTGGGAACCCTTGGACTGGTGGTTGCCCTGGTGAGGTACCTTTTCACAATTTGTAATTTTTTCCTTTCTTATTTTTGAATTAATATTTTTTTTAAAGATAGCAACACACACACACCATTGCTTGAATATTTCCAAATTACCCTAGCAACCATTCATTGATATGAATAGGAGACTGGAATATGCACATATAGGAGAGGTCCTGAATAGAAAGACGAATAATAAAAAGTAGCGATAACTATAAATTTGTAGCATGGGAAAGTCATTTGGTTTTAGATTTGGTCAGAGACCCCCATTTGAAAGCAGGAATAAATCAGAAGAAGAAGGCAAACAATTCAAAAACTTTAATAAAGATAAAAATGAAGACCACTTGAATGGTTGCTTAGAATTAGCCATTCTATAACATACTCAAAGTGAATCACCCCTTTAATTTTAGGGGGAAAATGTTTCAGTCAGTGAAGCAGATATAACTGTTTATTAAAGAACAAGAACTGGTTTTTTGGTTTGTAAAATGGTAAAAATAGCGGTGTTGCTTCTGATAGCAATTTGTTACATTCAATCACCCAAAACATCCCTTTTAATTCTGGTTATTCCTCCACCATTCGCCTTATCTTTTTCTTGACCTCTGGAGAAAGTACTAAACTCCACGGGAGATTTTGTAGGTTGGTGTTGGATTGACAAAACCCATCCTATGAGTCAAATATAGTCGCACGGGTCAAAAAATAGTGGGGGCGATTAAAAAATGTGATGAGTAAACTACATGGAAAACGTTTCATCCAAAAAATACAACTGTCCGATGGGAAAGAGTAGATTAAATCAGATGGTGTCTGACATACTTTTTTCCCATTGATATACATTGACTGCTGGATGTAGATGCATGAACAAATTACAGCATCTGACTTTATCTGATCCAACTTTACATTCTAGCTATAACAGGTTCAGATTTTGGTAGGATCCTACAAATGTCATGCTGTTGCATGGTCTGTGTATTTTTACCAAAAGGTTCCCACTACTCCCTATTTTCTATGGACAACCTGTTTCAGGACCCCCAATTTTGCCATAAAATGTCCCCATGTGTGTTCTGCAGGAAGTAGGGGAGATGTACCATTTCTAGAGTAGATTTTTCAACGATTTAAGTCTTCTACCTTTTTTTCTTCTTTTTCAGTGATCTTGTGTAGAGAAAGCTTGCAGTAAAGATAAGTATAGTGGATTTCTCACTGAAACGAGAGTTCTGTAATATTTTAAATAAACTTGAAAATATTTGCAATTTTGTCCACTAGATGGCAGTGTTGCAAAATTTTTGTAAGTTACTTTTTGACGCCTGATGAAGTAAAGTAATAACTTGACTGATTTGAATTCGTAGAGAGAGTAGAATGTGTTTGCCTGTACACATTATATAGCTGGAACTCAGGTTTTAGGCATTATAAAAATGAAATAGAATATACCTTACGTAATTAACACCAGCATACACAGCACATGCCTCCCATATATTTTTGATGTGCTGTCTGTCCTGTCAGCATGCTTCTTTAATTACTTGTCAGGCCGTGAAACACAATAGGAAGTTGTACTAGCTTTAAAAGAATTGTTCATCTTTAAATTTCCTTTTAGAAATGCATACGTAGATATTGATTGCTAGGGTCCTGTTAATCTTAGCAACCAGGCAGGGATTTCGATGAGCGACTGGAATATGAATAGAAAGATAAGTCATAAAAATGAACTATAATAATAAAATTGTAGCAAAAAGATCTGCTGCATGTAGAGTCATGAACATCTTTGACCACACCCATTTTATGGCCATACCCCCTAAATCACACATCTATTTTACAAAATTTAGCAAAGTTTGAACATATTTCTGGGGGTTTTAGGGTCAGGTTTATTGTGTTATTACAGCTCTGCTAATGAAGATGAATTGCCCAAGAGATCTGCTTAAATCAGGGGTGTCCAACCTGTGGCCCGAGGGCTGCATGTGGCCCAGGATGGATATGAATTCGGCCCAGCTTGAAAGGCTTGGTTGGAGGAAACGTCATGTTGCAAATGATGTAGGAGTAGGCAGGAGGGGGGACTCCACCCATTGCCCAGTTAGTAGTAATAATAATATAATACCAAGTCTGTTTAATATCCAGGTGTCCCATATTCCAATGTGTAGCTCCATCTGGTTATCCAATTGGAATTGCAGTTCTTTTCTGTGCATTTTCTTTACTTTTACAAATCAAAAGTTTTTGTGTATTTTATGTGTGGCCCCAGACAATTTTTCTTTTTTCAATGAGGCCCAGGGAAGCCAAAAGTTTGGACACCACTGGCTTAAATTGTCTAAGTGCAGGTGCCCGTGGATTCTGGGTTATCAGCCGACAGCCTCTTATTTAATTATATTTCATCAACTTTGTGGGGCAAATTTACTATTATTCCCATTAATTAGCTCGCCCAAATTCACAATTCGATAAGCATTCGACCATTGAATGCTTATCGAATTGTTTTAGGCTACCATTTTGCTCTCAATATGATTTCTCGATGAATTCGTACGATCAGATACCGATCGTTCGATTTCACGAAAAAATTGTGAAATTTCCTTTGAGCGTCCGAAAAATTTGTACGATTTGAACGATTGAACAAATGGTATTCGAGCAAGACTTAGCCTCAGAAGCCTATGGGGAGCTTCCCATAGGCTTCTATTACAATTCGGTAGGTTCAATCTGGTGAAGTAGGCAGTCAAATAACTCTAAAATTTTTATTCCTTCGATCATCGAATGATCGAATATCCGATCATTCGATCTATTCAATATTTGATATTCGAATAAGCCAAATTTGCATATCCGATTTCACAAAAAATTCGTACGATCGGTATTCGATCGAATTTGATCGAACTTCGATCATTTCATGCGAATTTAAAAAATCGGCTCCTGTATCTTTCTCTGGCTATTCAGTGCAGGATATCAAACAGAAACTTGGGACAATTCATTAACAATCCAGGACTGTGAGTTGAGGTGTCAAAATCAGGACTGTCCAGCGAAAAACGGGACAGTAAGGAGGTATGCACATGTTATAATACATTGATGCTGCTGCTTCCTGGTTTACTTGGGACTTGGTTTTATTTTTCCATCACATTCTGATGAACAATTACTTGTAAGCAAAACCTTTTATATATACTTTACTATGTGCACTCTATAAGGAACATCTCTTTATACTGATAAATATTCCCTTTTTAACACCACAAACAAAAAAAAAAAAAGATGCATTTTCCACAGAAAACGTCTATTCTATATGAAATCTCTAACAGAAAAATATTCATAAAACCATCATCATGGTGTGCCATCTGGAGACTTTTGATTGAACTGCGGTTGTGATTATTGAGAATATTATGTTATGGAGCTGCAGAGACTTAGAAAGAACTTCAGGAAGAGGTTGGAGTTATTGCAGTGACACCTTCCATTTTATATGAGGAAAAATCCATGGTTATAGCTTTCTGCTTGAGGCATTTCTAATTTAAATAGCAATTGTTCTGCAGCGAAAGTTAATTCTGGCAATTGATGCATTAAGTTATGAAGTGATACCGAGTTTTCTTTTTCTCCTACAGCCCACATATATCATTTTATTTATGTTGCACTGAAATCTTTCTGAAAGATCGGAAAAGAATGTGGCAAAGACTTCTGCTTGTATTCAATTTATTTTATAGTATATTTTAGAGTCGATAATGTCAGATGCGCTTTTCCTAAGCCATGAGAACGGCCCATATACATGTGAATAATGGGAGCAATTGCTTTGGCAGTAACACATCAAAGCTCCAATCTGCCCAAAGATCTCCCTGTGGGGAGTTCCGGACGTTTTTAAGACACTGTAACTTGTATTAAGACTTTCAGTAGTTTGCACTTAACAGGGTAAAGGTCTCTATCTATCATACAGTAAAAGTGAATTCTGAGAGGGGAACAGGCTGCTGTAATTGATTAAATATTTTCATGAAGTCATAAAGAATCACTACTGTTTAGGGATTCACCGAATCCAGGATTCGGTTCGGTATTCGGCCAGGATTTTCAGCAAGATTCGGCTGAATCCTTGTGCCTGGTCGAACCGAATCCGAATCCAAAAAATCATGTCAGAAAAAAAGGAACTAAATTTTGTTTGGCTTTTACCCTTCATCTCGCTAATTTGCATATGCAAATTACGGTTAGGATTCTGTTCGGTATTCGGCCAAATCTTTCACAATAGATTCGGGGGTTTGGCAAAATCCAAAATTGTGGATTTGGTGCATCCCTACTTTTTTTTTAACATATTCTGAATTACTGTAAATATTATTGAAGCTGAGTAGTGATGGGTGAATCTGTGCGAAAAAATTTGCAATATGCACTGAAGTCATTGAGAGTCAAAATAATTTTGACACAATTAGGGGGATATTTATCATTGGTCGAATTTCAAATTGAAAAAAATTCGAAATTCAACCATGGGAATAGTAGGTGAAGTAAAATCCTTATATCAAATTTGAAGGATTTTACCACAATTCTATCGATCGAACGATCGAATAGGAAAAATACAATTGATCGATTAATTGTTCGAATCGATCGATTCAAATGATTCCGAATTGCAGTAAAATCCTTCGAAGGGTGTGCAATCCTTCCCTTGCTCTGTATGTTAATGCATTAAAGTCAATAGTCATCTGAATAATTTTGATGCGCAACAATTTTATGCGCACATCTATTGCCAAAATAATTTTTTTTTCGTGGGCAAATTTTCACAGCAGTTTCGCAAATTTATTCTCTGGAATTTGGAAATTCGCTGCAAATCCGCACCGGTCGATTTTATTCGCCCATCACTAAAGCTCAGCAGTCCAACACATTTGGCATGAAATAGATGATTAGGGATAAGCAAAGCCCCTCAAAAGTATCAGCAATTCATCTGGCATTAAGTAACTGAGCTGCTTTCATTGGCAAACTGGAGCACTCTGTTTTGTCAAGATGGCGGCTCGAGCAATGACATCAGTGGTGCGGTAAGTCGTGATGCATTGGCACATGATTGGATTGAAACACACTTTAGGGCAAAAATGTTAAATAATAAGATGCCAGAGACCCATATTAAATGCACAAATAAAGATTCTAGTCCTGATGACTATGAAGATTTTCATTCATCCAGGTCATGGTATATCATCCAGGTCATGGTATATCTAATATTAGTAATTCTAAAAAAAAAAAAAAGTTCACCATTGAAAACAATGGTGCTTTGGTATGCTAATGAAAAGGTTAAATGCATTAAATGAGTTAAGATGACTTTAGATAGGGCGATAGTCTGAAAAAGAGCGAATTTTTTTGGGGGGGTTAACCTCCTTCCCCCCTACATTTCCTAACATATGGCAACTCAACTAAACAATGGGTACATGTTTAGGGCAATAGGACAACTTTATTTTATTTATTAAAGGTTTCCTGGGTAGTGTAATGTAGTGTAATGTAGTGGCTGTAACATATACTTCTATTATACTTTGAAATTTGCGCCATATGCAAATTAGGCATCGCTAGCGTAAATGTGCTTTGCCTGGCGAAGTAACACTAGCGCAACTACGCTACCATTCACCGACCTGAGCGTAATTTCGGACTATAGTGAATTTGCGTGGCACTGGGTAAAATTCAACTGGGGAAGTGCGGCGAACGTTAGCAAAGGCAATGCTAGCGCATTTTCGCTGCTTAATGAATTTGCCCCATATATCACTATCTGCTGTACTGCTTAATTCCCCTAAGCTTTTTTAACCGCTGATTCAACGTTGTTTATGAGAAAGTCTCACAAATAACACCTGTGTCTAGGAGTTGCATGACACATTGGTAATCCTTTCACAGTAACTACACAGAATCAACACCTCTGTAAACTTCAGATGTCACCTCTTCGAGGAGTTACAATGTGTCATTGTGATTGGATTTGTTGAAGAATTTATATGCCGAGAACTTCCTATGACAGTCAGTTGACCTGAAGAAGATGCTCGGATGAGTAGTGAAACATCTTCAATGATTACTCAGCAAGTTCAGTTGTTTTTCTTTTAGAATTACTTATATTAGATATTCTAGTCCTGAGTGTTCCTAGGTGTGCTATCATTCTTTGTTGACTGATTCCTGGATCCTGACCTTCTTGCTTTGATTCCTGATTATGCTGATTGATGCCTGGATATAGACCTTGGTCTGGATATAGACCTTGGTCTAGCAAACTGGACTTTTAGCTGCTATTCTGCACAGCAGCTTCCTCCTTGGTCCCAACTCTAAACTTACAAGACCAGCTAGGCCTTGACACTTTGAAACCATTGAGGCTTGATAAATAATATAATTTAGGAGGGCTCATTTATGCTAAAATAATCCCAAAATTGAGAATATTTGCAACAGAACTTGTGTCTAAAGATGCTTTACAGCTTGCATAGAGTCCCGATTCTCTGCTTAACTCTCACTAAATAAACTGCATGTGTTCATGGACAGAAGGGAATCCCCTTAGTGGCTTCTGTCCAGTGGTGTAACTACTAGGGGAGCAGTGGGGGCGACTGCAACCCTTTTCCCCAGTAGGGTAATGCACACACTACAAGAACATCTAAGGTTGAGAACACATGTCCTTGTGATGGGGGTGTTGGGTGCAGTTTCCCCCTGGCTCTGTGGTCCTCAAAATACTTCACTGGTTCTGCAG
The DNA here is from genome assembly GCA_024363595.1 of Xenopus borealis. Classification (NCBI taxonomy): domain Eukaryota; kingdom Metazoa; phylum Chordata; class Amphibia; order Anura; family Pipidae; genus Xenopus; species Xenopus borealis. The sequence continues at coordinate 19,158,101 of CM044433.1, read as the reverse complement.
GTGCCAGAAATGATCAATTAATGTACCATTTACTAATATGTGTCTTCCTCGGGCTTGAGGGGATGTGCAGATGTGCCCCTGGTACATTTACTAAAGGGTGAAGTGGCAGTCACTAGCAAAAATTCGCCAAAGAAAGAAAGAAAGTTGTAACTGTTAAATTATGTATTCTTTTAACCATTTGAGGGGCATGCCACATTTGATTTAGGGTGGGTTCATGTCTAGGACAATAGAGGATACAATAACTTTTGTATTTATTTTGCTTCCTTGGACATTTTTAAAAGGGTCGTTCACCTTTGAGTTAACTTTTAGTATAGTGTAGAGAGTGATATTCTGAGACAATTTGTAATTGGTTTTCATTTTTTATTGTTTGTGGTTTTATAATTATTTAGCTTTTTATTCAGCAGATCTCTATTTTGCAGTGTCAGCTATTTGGTTTCTAGGGTACAAATTACCATAGCAACCCTGCATTGATTTGAATAAGAGACTGGAATATGAATAGGAGATGGACTGACTAGAACGATAATTAATAAAACGTGGCAATAACAATACATTTGTAGCCTTACAGAGCATTTGTTTTTAGATGGTGTCAGTGACCCCCATTTAAAAGCTGCAAAGAAACAGAAGAAAATTGCAAATCATTAAAAAACTAAGAAAAATAAATAATGAAGACCAATTGAAAAGTTCCTTAGAATTAGCCTTTCTACAATATACTAAAAGTTAACTTGAAGGTGAACCACCCCTTTAATAATAAGTAGCCACTTCAAGCTATTTCTCCAACAACATTAATAAAGACCCATACTGTATATGACCTATATGTACCTATCCTATTCAAAGTGTAATTGTGTTAAAGAAGTTTCGCTAGGCAGAAATTTACGTTAGTGAAAGTTCACTATGAAATGCTCACGCAGACTGGTGACAGGCTAGTGATGCTTATCTAGTATTTGTCTGCTTAGACATAACTTCATATTTTGATCAGTAAGCCCATGCACTACAAATTAACATCTGACAAAGTTGTGCTCTATATTGCGGAGCCTTCTGAGGTGAAAATTCACACTTTAGTAGATTTCCCCCAATTTGTCCAGCAGAAGGGACAGCATAATTGTAGCAACAATCAGCGGCAGGTTTCAGATCTCAATGCTGAATTGGGCTAAGAGCAAAGTGTAGTTAGGCCTAAGTAGATACAGGTGGATGAAGAACCACATCCACTGGGGATAATCTTCTGGTTTAGTAACCCAGTGGAAGAGCCATGGTATCCCAAACCCAGAACAAACCCCAAAGTCGCAGTTGCAGCTCAGTCTTCTGCCTATAAAACTGCATTTCACTGTGGGAGGAGGCCTCAGCTACACGGGTGCCGCCAGGTCTTTGTGTAGGAGGATCAGTGGGAGAGTTATGGACAGGCAAGGGAACCGCTTGTGGCACAGGAAAAAAGAACATGCGAGGGGCAGGCCGAGTCATTGCCAAACAGGAGCATGCAGTACAGATACAGCAGACGGAAGAGTAGTCAGGGTCACAGGTCAGGTCAAAACAATTGAACAATTTGGAATAGCACCCAGGAACTAGCAAACAGAACTTATATTGGGCAATAATGCAGTGCAGGGCCGGCGTCTTTATAGGCAACCTAATGGCTTATACTGATAACATGGGACCAGATAGATCACAGCTGAACCAAGCCATGTCTATTTGCAATTACTAGTATAGCAATGGGAGTTAATGGGAGCCTTAGCTGTCTGCTCACATAGAGCAATGGTAACTCAGACAACCCATAAACACCAAGTCCCTGGATCAACTCAAGGCAGGACATTACACATGAGCACAGAATCCAAAGACCACAATCTAATGAATTGTGGTAATTATCATTACGAATGGCTCTGCTAATTAACAAAGATTATTCTTGTTCAAGTACATTGATGTCAATTTCTGTGCTTTTATTAAATAAAATGGATCACTACTTGTTTAAAGGAAAATTAAACTCCACTAGAAACAATAGCCCCCTTAACTGCCTTCCGCTAACACGGAGCCTGCAGGAGCATGCGCAGTTGGGGCTAATCAGAAATCAGCTTCAAATGCTCATCCAGGCTCCGTGCGACAAAGATACCGGAAGAGGATATAGCATAACATGGTGTTGGGGTACTGCGTTGCTCTGAGTTTTAGCTTCAGGTTTTCAAATAGGGGATCCTTTCTGTGCAGGGAAGTAGAGGTGAGGGGGACTGATGGAAGGCAGTTAATCAATGAATTTATCAAAGGGCGAGTGTTAGAGTTTCTTTTTGCCTCAAATGCCCTTGAAAATCAAATCGTACCTTATTTAAGAAAAAACTCAAATGGCAAAATCAGATTCTGTGAGTCTTACAACCCTAAAACTCAAATTGATTGAGTTTTCCTTGGATTAAAAACTCAAATTGATTGAATCAAGTTCACAGGCAAAACTCGAACATCAGTCAGGCTGTTAACCTCTTCAAATGCTTCCAGGGACCTCTGCCATTTACTTCTGCAGAACCTCAACAGGTTTTAGGTGGTGTATTTTCAGATTTGAACTGTTTCCAGGGTCGAGGTATAATAAATCTTGAATATTTGATCTGTTTGTGTTTTTTTTAACCCAAATATTTTAATTTTGACCACAAAATACAACTTGAAAACTAAAATTTTAACGGACCTTAATAAATCTGCCCCCTAATGTATAAATATTTTTAAATTCACCAAGCTCATGAATTTCTGTGTCCATTACCATGATTGTATTCTGGACAAACCATTCAGCTGTTATTGTTATGTACCCTTTCCATTGCTGGGTATTACCCTACCTGAAATAAATAATGACAGAATAAGAGATGTCATATCACTATCTTCAACAACATGTTTATGAATAAGTTTTGATGTCTTCAATGTTTTCATTTTGTTTAAATTAATTTCAAGGACTTTCTGGCTCTGTGCACAAAATAATTACTCTGTAATGTTTTTGTATCACTTCAAAAGAGTATTAATAATGACCCAGTTAGAAAGTGCTGCAGTTCTTGTCTTTCTTCTTAATAGGGGGATAGAACAGTTATTGCAAAAACAATACTTATGATTATCTGTTACAAGAAGAACTATTATATTCTCTCCAAAGACTTGCCATGTATGATTTGTTTTCATTTCCCCAATGGCAGAATGATGAAATGCCTGTGTGTTGGTTACTAGGCAGCCAAGACCACACCACAGTTTATGTACAGTGCTCTATTGAATGTACATTATAAAAGTATACAACTGGGTCATTTACTCTCAAGCAGAGGCAGGTTTAAGTTTAGCACATAGGCAGGTCCTCCCTGGTTTGGTTCTATGCAACTGGCCAGAAATTGGTGGATTGAATTACAATGGACTGAACTGGAGATTGGAGGAAAAATATATTTGACCCAAATTTCTTAAGGGGGTCACAGAGGAAGTGGGCAAACTAGTTCATGCATGTTACAAACCTATAGATGGGGAATGAAAATGTAAAATATCATGTGGTAAATGCTAAGAAATCAGGGCAATATGATAGCTACAGTATTCAGCATGATGTACTGTATGTGCCATAATGCTAAACCAAAGGATTGTAGATGGACCAGGAATCTGTCCAAAATTACAGAAGTTCCTTCTTATTTTTCAATATGTTTGTCAAAATACAATACAGTGGTGAATGATGAGCCATTTTAGTGAGATCATGTATTGAGAAACACAAACAAAGGTTTTTTGGATCCAACGTGATTCTTAGGCAGTTCAGTTAGCTATTTAAATTCCAGGGGGCTGTGCAACCCCAATTAGGTAATCCAAAGTATTAAGGTAAATGGAATTAAACAGCTTCAGGCAGTCCTTATTAACTGCAAAAAAACTTTTTATTTTAGCAGTGTACAGCAACACTACATGTTTCGGGTAAAACCCTTTTTCAACACTTGAAAAAGGGTTTTACCCGAAACATGTAGTGTTGCTGTACACTGCTAAAATAAAAAGTTTTTTGCAGTTAATAAGGACTGCCTGAAGCTGTTTAATTCCATTTACCTTAATACTTGAGAAACACAAGTTGTGCTTGAAAATACTATATTTACATGGGTATCAGGTGATTCCCCAATTATTAAAAGTTGCATGTGACTCTGTGAGCATGGGTTTATTTTCACCCATTTAGATTTATGTTTGTGTATTTCACTAGTGATAATAAGAGTTTCCGAAACTCAAAGAAAACCTCTGGGAGCACCTGGATAACACCTGAGCTGGGAACTGGCACTTGTATAACAATGTAACAAACGGTAACCTACAGCGCCTTAAACCCCTCTCAATTGTGTTTGTATGTTACATTTCCATTCAGACTGTAAGCCCTATGGGGTAGGGTACTCCAGTCCTCACTATATTATTACCTTTCTCAGTATTTTTAACATGTTAAAGCAAGTTTTCTCACTTTCTTAGTGCTTTTAACTTTTTCTAGAGAAATTGTTAAAATGATTTTTTCTTGAGACAACTATTGGCATGGAAACACCTTATGCTATGGGCCTAATAAAAAAAGAAAGAGAGAAACAGAAAACATAATAAACATACTGAAACACTGTAGAAGTACACATAACCTGCTTTTGCTTGAACACAAGTTACAGCCATCTATTTTATTTTTTCCTCCTAAAATATATATTCCTTTCTTCTATATTTTTCAACAACAGAGAGCATTCCTGATTCTGTATCATTTTTCTTCTCTCCGAACCTGTGACATCTGTCTCACTTCATCTGAGAGATGGCACTATTTCCTCACAAATGAACATCACTGTTCCTTTTCCAGAGACAGAGAGTACATTGAGTTTGTCATTCCTATGGTATTAGTTTTAGCTATGTTTACAATAAAGGTTTTGCCATCTGTTTGCAGTGATGAGATTTACTGTAAATATGGAACAATATATAAAAAATATAATGGAATGAAAGGAAAGAAAAGGAGAATGGAGCATTTTTTTATTTATATAGACATTCATAAAAGAATTTACTTTTGTTAGCAATTAATTGTCGTTAAATACTATGACATATAAGATTTCCTGTATCTTGTTTTCCCTCCAAGCTTTTTAATAATTTACATTCAAGCTCAAGGCATAACATTCTTGATGCTAATTATATCTTTTATAAACTGTATATAGACCGAAACAGCATATTTACATTTTAGTGACATAGCAATAACATTTACAAATGAATAACAAGTTTAATCAACTAAATGTTAATGTGTTAGGGGTATCCTTAATTGAGAATGAGGATTTTTGTGGTTAACAAGCTGTGTAATTCTATGAAGCGGCACTGAGTGGCTATTAATGAAAATAAAGTGCTTTTGTTGCAGAAAAAGAGGGCATTAACTCACATGATAAAAACATAAGTTTGCCTCTTTTTAGGTATCTGATAAGACCTCACCTTGAGTATGCAGTGTAGTTTTGAAGATTCAGGGGGGTGCAGTGTAGATTGCATACACCTGCCTAGTCCATATGATGAAACATCTGCAAGCATATACATTATGAGCAAAAAACAGCAACCATTTCTGTTTTGAAAACTGATTGATTGACTTAAGTAAGGATGAACTGGTATCTAGTAATGACCCTGTAGACAAAAGAGATATTTTACAACTGCAAGCACAGTTGCATTTGTGCAAATTCTCCCATAGTTAGTGTCATGTAAAACCCCATTTATTAAAGGCACTTATAAAAACTTCGAGCTACTACCTTTCTTTTGCCTCTTGATGCAGGGGAATCCTGGAGCTACTGCCACTTTAAGACATCCCTGGCTGCTGCACCTATTAACTCAGGGCACTTGTTTCTTAAAGATCAGATCAATTCTAGAAAACAATTGCAAAAAAACATCGTTTCTGAAAGCTTGAATAGTCACAATTTGTTAAAGAAGAAAATATGAAAAGTTGCAAGAAATATCTCAGCAAGGAAAAATTTGTGAAGTTATATAGAAGTCTATAAAAGTATTATTTTATTTTCCCAGTTAACTAAAGCATTTAAGTGTTTAAGCCTCGCTGTAAATGAATGGAACAATGTGCATTGCATCTGCATGTATCTTTTTTCTGGAAAAAAATGTAACCATGAATATTCGGTATAAAATTTTTTCTGAAATAAGCCAGTGTTCAAGCAAAGAAAACCACCAAGATTTGCTTGCTTTTTTAGGGCAAGCAAGTTTTTTTGCTCAAACCCAAATTTTAAATAAAGAAGATATTTGCAAAACTTTGAATTTTTGTTGTCTAACTTTATAAAAGTTCACTTCAATTAGTCAGGCATAATTTCCAATTCATCTCATATTTACTAGAAATCATAATATGCTATTAACAGGGAGATGTGACAAGTTTTATCTAGTTATAAAAAATGCCCTACATAATTTACACAACAAAGATATGACAAATGTGGGAAAGAGGAGACATAGATAATGATATGCAAAAGTGGTTGCTCTATTTTTATTAAGCCAAAATGTATCTTCAGGAAAATAATTTTTATTGTGCTCTTAATAAATTGACAATTATTTACTGGAAAAAAACTCACCTGGAAAAAAGGTGCAATTAACCTGCCAAAACTTCTCATGCTCTTATTTGGATAAATTTACTGTACTGCATGTTTGGCATTGTGACAAATAATTTGGAGCACTAACATGATTTGTACTTCACCCCCTTGTCAATCCTCTTAATTTGGTGAAAGGCAGATTAAATGAAAAATTATGCACTTCATCCATATTTTTGAATGCTTTTCCCAACATTTCTAAACTTTAAAATGCATGATTTGTTTTCATTCTATAGGATAATGTTTCCAGTGAGCGTATGAGATAGATGCCAACAACTACATTTGATTGCCCCATCTGTGATTCTCTTTAAAACCAAGCAGGCTAGTGGGGTCAGCTTAAGTGCAAGGAAACTGAAATGGTCACCTAAAGCCCCAAGTTTTAGAAGACCTGTCTGCTTGACCCAGCTGTACAAAACTGTCTCTCTGCTGTTGGACTGTAGCATATGTTTTCCATGCATGGCCACCTTACTAATACCTACTCATTTTTTATTATTTAAGTTAAGGAAGGGAGACACTCAGTTTGTAGGAGTTTGGGAAATAAAGTTTGAGGTTTTCTGCTTGTGCAAGAATGTAGTAAATTTTCCCCGCTTTACATTGATCTTAGGCCCCCATTTTGTGGAGATGGCCACTCTGCTTATTCTATGCTGTGGGAGAAACAATGGACATGTGTGCTGGTTTCTATTTGGTTCCTGCTTGTTTGCTAACATTAGTGCAGTTACCCATAGCAGTGCGGTTACCTATAGCAACCGATACTTATCGGTTTTGTTTAGTCTACTACCACTTAGAAAACACAAGCAAAGATCTAACATGTTGCTATGGCCAATTGCACAGGTGCAATTTAGCAACTATATTATTAAATCAGCCCCCTATATATCTTAAAGAGTACCCTAATTTTTTTAAACGATCCCTTTAAAGAAGGCTGGAATATTTGGCAAAAATATTGCCATAGATTATATATACAGTATATAAAAAAAACTGGCAAATGCTTTAGTGCACAGCAAGGAAAAAAATCTGAAAAAAATAGAAATATATATTTTGTTTGTACCAAACTTCACTTTTCATATTCATGCCACTGGGAAAACACAATTTTTAATTAAACTTGCATGAAAACTCAAATCAAAAGTTAGTAAAAAGACCCCTTAGTCTGCATTGAGCTGTTTCCAAGCAGCATGAATGCAAATTAGATTCACTATATATGTACATGGTGCACAAAATAACAGATTGCCTTTTTTCAGTATTCAAAGCTTTCTGTTTTACAATTTATTTGGCCATAAGGCTATTTATTCTCTGGACACAACATAATGGGAATAGTTTGACATTGTAATAATGTTTCCAGGAATTTCAACAAAAATACTAATCCACTGTTTGATGAGAAATAAAATGAAACAAATATTCCTCTGAATTCGAAAGTCTGCTCAGTTAAAAACTGGACAAACCTCACAAACATTTTTAAGCTGGATCTCTATAAATGTCCTGCTCTAATTCTTCATGAACCAATAGAATGGTGAGTTATTTGTAAAACAAGAACAGCACAACAATTATCCTAATGCTCTCACTTGTCAGCCAAATTCTGGTTCTGATTTTATTCCAGGAACTCAATTGTATTAGCAAGTTTGTGTTACTTTTATAGATTGATCTTTACATTTTAAAATTTTTAGAATATAAAACCCAAATCAGTTATATTTATTTAAAATGAAGGGAGGTTTTGTGTTTATAAAATCAAACTGTCCCGATGTTTCTACTAATAGAAACCGAGTACTCACGCATTACCCGGCCATACAAACATTATCTTTAAAGGTAATTGAAAAGGTGCTCTTTGTGCTTCTATATACTGTATCTGTGCTTGGTGCATCTGACTTACATCTGCTTGCTATTCTGAAACAAGTATGTCTATTGATGCTGGAAAATTCTGGAGTTACCAGCACCTTCCAAAGGTGGCAGTAGCTCCAGGGATCCCAGTGTGAACTAAATTAATAGACATAAGAGACCTGTGGCTGAAGAATCATCTCACAAGTCATTTTAAATGTTGAGAGTTTAAACTGACCCACGGACTTACAAAATTACTCACAACATTTTTAGTCTAGTTTGTCCCGTGCATGTACAACTATGTTAATTTTTATGATCACCTGCAATTGCAGCAAGCGAAAAAGCCATTAAACCTGTATTGGAATTATGGCAAAACTTTGCATTTTGGATACAAACCATGGCATCCGAAGAGAGGGTTCTTCTAAATAGTGTTTACGTTTGGTAAGAGAAGTCAGCATATTGAAAGATGTAGTACTGATCATTGAATTTAGTAGATGGCAGTGGAATACAGTGTATACTGAACAAATACTGTACAAGGTTGGATGAAGGTAAGGTTCTCTAAAAAATGTGGTTTAAGAGATTGTTCAAAGGCATACAAATTGGGAGGAAATCAGATTGAACATGGAATCATATCTCAAAGCTCTAGAGAAGTATGGAATGCTGAATGTGAAATATACAGTAATATTTAAGGAATAAAAATGCATGAGAAGCTGTGTGAAGAGCACATTTAAGAAATTCAAATTTTAAAATAATTTTGGGCTACTTCAACTATCAAATAGCCCAAAATTAAATTTGAATTGAGAAATTTTCAAAGTACTATCTCTTTAAAATTTTTCAAATTCGACTATTCGCCACCTTAAAGCTGCCAAATGACCATTGTAGCCTATGGGGGACCTGATAGAAGCTTTACTGACAATTTTCTATTGAAAATGACCCCCCAAAAAAAAAATTTGATGTCCGAATTTAAATGTTTTTTTCTCTTCGAAATTGGTTGTCATAGATGATTAGATCTGTAGCATATTTTGTATCCTTAAGGTCATTTATTTAAATTGTGAAGGCAACAGAAGCCAATGTAAAAGATGGAAGGCATGGCAGAGGAAGAATGGTTGCTATTTTCTAAGGGGGCCATTCTTAAAGCTGTTGTTCACTAGTGATGGGTGACTTTATTCAGCAAGCATGGATTTGCTGCGAATTTCACTGACTGTGAATGTTTTCATGAAACTGCCATGCAAATTCACTGTGGAAAAATTTGCTGTGACAAAAAAATTTTCACTTGTAAAAATTGTCGATCGTCAAAATTATTCAGATACCCATTGACTTTAATAGATTTGAACAAAAAAGTAAAAATTGTGACTTGCCATGTGTTAAAATAATTTTGGTGCCCAATGACTTCAATGAGTTTTGAAAATTTTATGCAGTCTCTCATTTTATTTTGGAGTTTCACAAAATTTTTCAGCTAAGCGAAATGGGAGAGATTTACCCATCACTATTGTTCACCTTTGAATTAACTTTTAGTATGATGTAGAGGGTTATATTCTGAGGCAATATGCAATTGGTTTTGTTTGATATTTTTTGTGGTTGTTCAGTTATTTAGCTTTTTATTTATTTTATTTATTTATTATTTTATTATTTAGCTTTTGAAAGCTATAAACAGTCATAACAAAAAGGAAAATAATTTTAAAACTATAAACAATAAATAATGAAGGCAAATTGAAAAGTTGCTTAATAGAATTGGCCATTCTATAACACCACTCCTTTAAGCATTTCCATGGAATATAGATTTACTCTCTAATTATTGATGCTGGTGTAATTTTACTTCTATTTTTGTAACGAAGAGGAATAAAGATAACATATATTTTAATATCATCTAAAAAAACTTCACCTGTGGCTACTGTAGCTTTGATATTAGAGAGCTATCTTCATTATTTTTCTACCATACTTTTAGGGGCAAATTTACTATTATTCCCCAAAAATAATTAGTTTCTATTCGATATTTGATTAGCATTCGATTTTCAATTGTTTACGAATAGTTCTAGGCTACCTTTTATTCAATATTCGATCATTCGAGGATCGAAGAAAAACTTATTCGATCAGCTGAATAAATCATTCGACTGAACGAAGAAATCATTCGATCATTCAAATGATTTGTACGATTTGAACGATCGAACACTTCGATCGTACGAATCCTATTCGATCAGGACTTGGAATGGGAGTGCTCCCATAGGCTTCTATTGCAATTCAGTAGGTCCAATCTGCCGAAGTAGGCAATCGAAGGAACTTAAAAAATAAAATCCTTTGCTGATCAAATGATCGAATATTCGTCCATTCGACTCTATTCAAATGTATTCGATCGTTCGACCATTCCCTATTCGATGGTGGAATATGCCAAAATTCACATATTCGACCAAACGAAGAAATCCTACGTCCAAAATTCAATCAAATTCGATCGAACTTCGAATGCTTCACGTGAATATAGTAAATCGGCCCATAAGTTCTGCATTTTTCAAGCAATAATCACTGATGACTAAAAGCTCTTTTTCTGTAGATCTAATACTTTATTAGACCTACCTGACAACAATAATGGAATACAATTCAATAAAAAAATTAAACCATTTTAAGTTTCCTCAGTCACACTGCCAGCTGCTATGTTGGACAGTGTATTTCTTTGTAGCTTCATTATCTAAACATAGAGGCACTTTTATGTCTTTTTTAGGTTTTTACCCATAAGGACTTGCATATTCTACATACATATTTCCATGGGGTTCAATGAATAGGCACAGACGCAAACCTCTCCAGCTTTAACATGTTTTTCTTTACATTGGCATAACCTCTTGCAATTACTGCCATATGACCACCTGAATTTACCCATGTCTTTTTAGCAAACAACACAGTACACATATTAGTCAATGTGTTGTCCTGTGCATATACCACTTTTTACACCACTACACCACCCTTGGGGGCAGATTCACTAAATGGCAAAGTGACTAATGCTAGCAAAAATTTGCCAGCGTGACATTTCATTACTTTGCTGATTTACTAACAAGCGCAGGCGTCCCTTCACTAGGAAAGGAGATAGACACTAGCATTGCTTCACACTCTAACCGCAGGCAAATTTTTGCTCTCGCCAATGGACGTAACTGCGCAGATTCACTAAGATGCGGATTTTATTGAACGTGACCTCTTTCACCAGACTTGCTTTCGCCAGCTCTGACCCGACGAAGTGCATTGGAGTGCATAGAACATCCTCAATCTTCAGTTACTCATAATTTATTTATTTAATTTTATCATAATTTTTTTGTGTAATTTATTCTAAGTTCAAAAAACACTGGCATCTGCAAATTAAATTAAATAAATTTTTTGGGTGCCTGGTTTCCTCCATACATTTTCTACCATATGGCACATTACGTGTAGGGCATTCAAACAACTCTATTGACTTTATTAAGGTTCCCTTGACATGTCTAGTTAATCAGTGTAAATGTAATATATTAGATGCACCATGTAACATAAATAGCTCCATTCAACAAAACAATGCCCATCTTATGCAAATTAGCCTGAGCGCAAGAACTCTAGTGAAGTTGCTCTAGGCAGAATTGAACACTAGTGCAGCTTCGCTTTGATTTGCTCGTTCTGCTGAAGTAACCCTAGAAAAAATTTGTCAGATTTCGGCACCCTGGATGCAACTTGCATTGTCTGAGCGAATTTATGCCTGGTGAAATTGCACTCTTTAATAAATTTGCCCCTTGGTCTAAACCACTGGATGATGGTTTGCGACTTGAAAGCCAAATAAGTTGTTATTGGTGTGAAGGCATAATCTCTGTCTTGGATCATCATGAAACTACCGATGAAGCCACTTTGGATTGTGTGTTCGACACAGAATAACTTAACTAAGACTTCACACTTGACACACTTAACACAGAAAGTTGCGTTACAGCATCCCATCTACTTAAAGTGTTCATCATTGTGAACAATGGGGCTTTGGGATGTTAATGAAAAGGTTAAATGCATTAAATGAGTTAAGATAACTTTAGATAACACAGTTTCTTCAATTAGACATGACACATTTAACTCACAAATCCAAGTGGCTTCATCTGTATTATTTCAAACTTTGAACTGAAATGTTATAACAAAATATTAGTCTGAAAAGGGGTTCATAAACACTAAGGGGCAGATTTACTAACGTTCAGATTTTCTTTTATTACATGAATTGTATTTTTCCTCTACAAATTCCTATTTGTAGAGGAATTTATTTCTCTTAAACTCTATAAAATTAGAGATGTATTAAGTGTAATCACCACAAAAAACATCTCCAAGTAAAATCCATTGAAGTCCCATAGAAATCTATGGATCCTGCTGGATGCAGGATGTGTTGATCCTACTGGACCATTTTTAACCATTCAGACTTGTGGGGGGCTATTCATCAAAGGTTGAATTTTAGTAGTGTGAGGTTTTTGAAACTACAACTTAACTCACAAACTCTAAAACTATGAATATATTTATTAAAAGAGCCAAAAAATAATAACAAAAAATAATGTGCAAAAAATACAAACACCTCTAAAGCCTCTAAAAAAAAATCTAGTTTTTTTGACAATTCCTAGCAAAAAATTAATAAACCTCTAACATCTGATTTAACGAGGCCCAAAACGAATAGCACAACTCCCAGTGACTTCTATAGGACCTCTGCAACTTTTGCCTGGCAAAGTTTTCTATTAGAGGTTTTCATGGGTTTTACACTTCTACACTTATAATATAAAAAATTAGCAAACCATGAGTTTTTAGAATTCTTGGAAAAAATCAAGATTTGATTATTAGTA
>CM044433.1:19131681-19144956 GCA_024363595.1 Xenopus borealis | reverse complement strand
AAAGTTCTACCACTAAAATTCAACCTTTTGGCCTCCAAAAGTAAGAAAACTCTTTTGTATCAAGTTCATTTCATTCTTTCAGCACCAGCAACCCTTTTCTTCTTCTTACTAACGTACCCGTTCAACAAATGTATCCCCGTTGTTTTTTGATCTTCCTGTGTTCATTTGAATAAGTTAAAATAAATAATATCAAAGGGAAGCATTTTGTGAATTTAACAAGACAGAATATGTGGATTTAATCCAGTTCAAGGAATACAATACTGTATGGAAGAATAAATAAATATAATAACATTCTGTATTCAAACAAATACTGTTTCATTTTCTATGTATTCCTTTTGATCATCAGTTCTGTTACCCCAAATGAGCTGAATTTTTATAGACCCATCTCTTTTCAACAGCAGAACAGTTTACCAATGTATCAAACAAAATATACACCGTCTTTTGGAAACGCCATGCTAGTCCTACATAAACTGTGTTATCAGAGTAATGCAATGAAAATTGCTTCATTTTCTAAAGTCAGAGTCAGTGAACTTGATCATGTTTGTATGTTTTGTATTATTCTTGCAGAGCAGTGTTTGTCAGAGATTAAAGATCAATGAAAATAATTTAGCATGATGATCAAAAATAATTTAGTTGTTTTTGTCCTGTCGCCCTAACATTGAGACAGTTATGGTAAGTAATTTCAGTGTTAATATATCATTATTTCTATTACTGCTTTTTTACATACAAACTCGGAAGGGGTTCTGACCTTTCTCATTCCTCCCACATAATAACGTACGTGTGGGTTGTCTGTATTAGACATCTTAATCACAGAAACCAAAGCAATCAAGAATAATAATTTTCTCCATAATTGTTTCATGCTCTTTAACAGAAACTTGAAAAGATAATGTACTTTACAAACCTAAGAAATAAAAAGCAGTGTTAGATCTGTTAGCAAACACTGAAAATACATTTGCTCAGCATAATCATTCCATCCAATATATATTCATTTACACATTTAATTTTTAATTTATATAAAAACCAGCTTGAACTTTGTTAGTGGACAAATGTATGACAATGTTGGAAAAGTGGTTGACATTTGCATATTCAACCATTTTTTTTAAACCTTGGCATTTTATAAAGCTTCAAATTTCACAGTCATACAGTATGTGTGTATGGATTTTTTTGTTATTGTTAAACTGAGGCTGCAGCTAGAAGTAATGTGTAATTTGGAAATAAAAACTTTATTTTGTACCTGTTGCTGCTGGCTGAAATAAAAGCCACTTTTTCTTTAAGAGAATTTTGCTGTCCTGATGCTTAATCTGTGGGAACCTGTCATACAGTATATGGTGCCATGAGTGGGACATTAATCCACAGAGTGCCATTGGTTGTTAGAGGGACTAGAGAGCAAAAGATGGAAGCAACAGTATCAGCAGATCCATCAACAGAATCAGGCAGCTACAGGACTAGCTCTACAAACAGCTGGAGCAATTGCTGCAACTCCAGGCCATACAGTCCAGTCTGGAGACCGCACCCACACCTAGACCACTCCTGTTAAAAAATAGACAAGCTGATGATCCAGATACATTTGTCAGGACTTTTGAAATGGGTATTCAGTGCCTAAAAATGGCTTGAGGACCAGTGAGCAATTTTACTGGCTCCACTGCTGACTGGTAAAGCACAGTCAGCTTACAGAAATCGTATTGCAGACAAGGCTAATGTCTACCAAGAAGTAAATTCTGCCATCATGGATAGACTGGGCCTTACACCAGAGGTTTACCGCTAGCAATTCCAGTTTGCAGGTCTGGCCCAGAGTTTTAACCCAACATCTGATTAACTTTTGCACCAGTTGGATCCAGCCTGCAGGAAAGACTGCAGATCAGGTAATAGAGACTGTTCTTCTTGAGCAGTTTCTGCTTATCCTGCATTATCAGCAGAAGTGGAACTTGGTCCAGGCAAAGGTTTGTGCATCCACAGAGCCAGCGTTCCCTCCCCACAGTTACAGCTGTACCTGCAACGTGCTGCACAGTCTCCCAGATGGTCAGGGGATTCCGGCATGTTCAAGGGACAGGGGTCAATGCAACCATGCAATCACCCCCCCCCCCCACCACCATGAAGGAATTGCCTGTTGAGCCAGTACTGCCAGGGCAAGGTACAGTATTGCCAGAGGAGTTTACTTTTCCTCAATTTTTTCCCCTCCATGTGATGGTTCCAATATGGACTGAACTTTTGCCAAAACAACAGCCCTCAAGGAAAGTCAGTGTGTCCCTGCAGTAAGGGTGGAGGTCTATTGGGAAAACATGGTCCCAGGATGGTTGATTCAGGTTCCGGGACCACTCTCACTTTGAAAGAGTTAATTCCCCCAGAGCTCATTAACTACATGCTTGTTTATAGTATTGAGTGTATCCATGTGGAGGTAAAAAAGTATCCTACAGCCCAGGTAACCTTAAGGGTTGATGACCAGACCATTCCCCTTCATGTAGCAGTTGCACACTGGCTGTCTCCTCCTGTGTTGCTGGAAAGGGACTTGCCTTTTTATTCTACACTTTTTCTTTAAGAGACTTTTGCTGTCCTGACACTTAGGGGCAGATTTACTAAATTCGTGTGAAGGATTCGAATTGAAAAAATTTGAATTTCAAATTTTTTTTGGGCTACTTCAACCATCGAATTGGCCAAATTCGAAAATTCTAATTTGATAGTCGAAGTACTTACCCTTTGAAAAAAAAATCAATATAACAATTCGGCAGATGAAACCCACCGAATTGCTATATAACCCTATTGATCTTTCGATAAATCGAAATTATGTTAAAAGCCCTCAAATTCAAAATTCGAAGGGTTTTAAAATTCGATGCAAATTTGATGGTAAATCTGCCCCTTACTCTTTGGGAATCTGTCATACAAAGATACCAAACAAATTGTATTCACAAAACATTATGTTCCTAAAGATTATCTGCAAAGTACAGTGAGCCCATTACTATTGAACAGTTCTTAGGGAAAAAAATCTGCAATAAATACTACTAGTCTGCAGATTAGTGAGATATGTCAAATGGTGATGTTCTGATTTAAGGTTTAAGCAGAACATTTAAACTTTTAGCCATCAGCACAAGAAGACTTGAAATCTTATTATTCTTTTACAAATGACTTCTGAGCACTTCTATAATCTCTAAAAATATGTTATGTTACTGTTTTAGCGATCCCTTAGCCTATGGTATTTCTAAGGGAAACACATTTCACAATTTACAGTCACAACATATTATTGACATAGTGTAATAATGTGTACAATATATTTTTTAGTCATAGTTATATAATAAAATATAAATAATTAATTGGAGTCATGTGGGCTGATAAAGCACTTTAGAGATTTATATGGCACCATTATAACCCATCTTAAATCTTTGCTATATTACAATTTTTAGTGTACAGGTCTGTATAATATGCACAGAAGACTATTTGGAGGGGTTGAACTTCTAATTTTTCAAGTCAAGTTAACTATGTCACAAACTAGATGGCCACTTATTTCACTCCCTTCCCTAATTGAGGTCTTTGGCCCTGACTTACAGATCAGGATGAATATGCAGTCAGTATCTACAGAATAATCAAACCAAGAAGCTGCAACTGCATGAAAGTAACATGATAAACCTCAATACATATTTTTCACATTTAATGATAATTCTAAATGTTTACTGCTGCCCCATGCCACTCTACGTCTTCCTGCACATTCTAGCACTGTCAGTGGTTCAGAGAACTGTGCACTGCTGCAAACCCCTTCTTTTACAGGGAAGAATTACATAGGAGTTTTGGCAGCAGATACTGGGCACACAGATGAAGAAGTCTAGAAATGGAAAATTTGACAGATAGAAAACATTGAGTTGTCATCTGTGCGTGATGTGAAAGAGTAATTTGGGTCCCACAGCAGACCTTTTTTTAGGTTACAGCAGACATGCAGGTAGGGTTGCCACATTTTCTTGAAAAAAATACCTATTTCCTATATATTTTTCTTTTTTTTTTTCCTATTAATAACATTGGGGTCAACCATCAAAAATACTGGCCAGGACGGTAAAATACCGGCCAGGTGGCAACCCTACCTGCAGGTAAGCCATGATAAGGGCAACACTACTCATACGTACATAAAGGGATGACATGGTTACCCTTCCAAACCATGTAAGAAGCAAAAGTGATTTGCCACATTGCTGCAAAAACTAATGTCAATGTAGATTGTTGAGATTTGTCAGGTTTGGCCACAGCTGAGTGTCCGGCAGGTAGG
Organism: Xenopus borealis; assembly: GCA_024363595.1. Taxonomy (NCBI): domain Eukaryota; kingdom Metazoa; phylum Chordata; class Amphibia; order Anura; family Pipidae; genus Xenopus; species Xenopus borealis. Next base: position 19,140,713 of record CM044433.1, on the reverse strand, counting down.
AGACTATATGCTATGTAACAAGGGTAATACAGAAATGTAGACTGATAACAGACAGATGACATGTTGGTGAAGAAATATGATTTATTATTGAAAGAAAAAAAACTATGTAGCAGGTTCAATACAGGGTTAATGGAATTCACAAGTCCTTTTACCAGGCCAGTGGTCAGAGAAAGGTGGCTAGCAAGGAGAGTATGTTAAACAGGCCAAAATGTCTGGGCAGGCAGAAGTCAGGGACAGGCTGTAGACAGAGGGTAGTCCTGATAACAGGCCTAGGTCAGTGCCAGAAGGTCAGTCATTAACAAGGGCAAAGGAGCAACACAAGGACAAGGAGTTCTGGAGCCAGGAATAGGAATCAAGGCAGGAAAAACAGTGGGGAACAAGCAGCAGGCTGGATCTGGCTTGGGAGCTTCAGTGATCAAGCACCAGGAGTTGCAGGAAGCAGGCTTATAAAGCCACTAATTTAATGAACTGGGAAAATTGGAGGTTAACAAGGTTGATGAAGTTGAGAGTGCAGCAGGGAGAGGAAACCTAATCATCAAGATAATTGACCCATATCATCTCAGAAAGCATCCAGTGGGTCAGTGGATTAGTGCAGGTACTGTTCAAAATAAAGTGCAGAATTCTATTCCAGACCATACCTGACATCATATAGTTTTCATTCATAACTTAACTTTTAAGTGCTTAGTTTTTGCATTCAAAGTTATTTGCAAGATGTGTTTTCATTTACTCCACACATGATCATGTAGCTCATGTTGTCGCTAAGTTGCTATTGTTTTAAGGTACAGTATATCAGATATTTAAACAAACCTACTGTATATAAATGAGAATTCTTTACTAAGGGGCAGATTTATTAAATTCACATGAATGATTAGAAATTTTATGGAATTTTCAAAAAGATTCAAATTCGAAGTTTCAAATATTTTTGAAGAACACTTCGACCATTGAATAAAATTCTATTCGAATATTCGACAGTCGAATAAAATAGAAAATTCAACCTACCAAATTGGATTTAACTATTTGTGATTGAATAAAAAAATTTGATTAAATTGTTAAAATCGTACGAATCATTCGATGCAAACGATTTTATCGATTGAATTATTTCTATTTGATTGTTCCATCGATCGAATTGCGGTAAAATCCTTCGAATTTGAAGGATTTCAATTCGGCCACAATTCGATAAATTCACCCTCGAATTCGACCAATAGTAAATCGGCCCCTAAGTGACTGTTATTTTACTAAGTGACTGTTAATCAACCCACTTATTTAACCCAAGAATATTTGGGTGTGCAGTTCATGTTGTTTCTAATTTTCTATTCACTAACAAGCTATATCAGATATTTAACATACTGTATATAATTGAGCACATATATAAAGGAGAAAGAAAGAGACTGTGTTGATGTTCTTCTGCTTAGGAAAAAAAAGTAGTAATCTTTCTCATCTTTCCTAAGCAGAAGAACATTAGAGCAGTCTCTTGTTACGGCCAGCAAAAGGTTCACATACATTTGCCACATATAAATATTACAGGCATTATAGTTTTTACAAAAAAGCCATGTTTTAGTTCATATTCATGCAGAACTATAAAAAATGCAAAAGGGATAACAAGATTTCAAGCACCACCATAAAAGTGGTGTGTTTCATTGTTTCTGCTATTTTATGTTTTAAATTTTTTTATTAAATAAATATATTTTTTTATTAGGAATTGGACTGTTTTCCTTTATAAGTTCACTTATTTTTCTCTAAGAAAAAGAAAATGCAGAAATCCCAAACATGCAGGCACACAACTAGTAAACTAAACATGCAGGGAAATTGGAAATGACACAAAACTCTCGGTCTGAAACCAGAAGTATTTGTGCAGTCAGTGAATGTGATGACACCAAGTTTGAAACAGGGAATTCAGGTTTGATTTCTGTGTCTGCTCAAAGTCACTGTTTCTCCCCTTGCCTGGGGCATAGAAATATAGATTGTAAATTTCACTGAGGAGCAACGCGACATGCCTGAAAAGATTCTTTTTGTATCTTCTCGGCTCCCTATAAGACTGAGAATAAAGTCAGCTATTATAAATGTTATAAAGTTTACCATTATCTCTTGAAAGTTTAAAAGGACAACACAGTATTTGTAAAGGCAAGAGCTGAAAGTTTATTTATGCATCAAATTTTGACAGAATCCAAAACATGTTTTGTATTTCTCTGTTCATTCTTCAGGGAGAAAAAGGAGCAAAACATGAATTAGTTATTTGGATGTTTACAGAAAACGAGCACCCTATCCTAAGAAAATATACAGATACAATTAGCATTAATATAACCCTTCATGTTTCATAGCCCAAGGTGTCACAAGCTGGCCAGCCATCCTGTGTACCATGACAAATCTTCTGGTTTAAGGGATTTAGCAGTTAATCATAGATAAATATTTGGGCTTTTATTTTCCAGTTGTGAACCAATATGATTTACTGTACATAAAATATCTCCTTTTTTACCCCCTGAGAATTAAAACCAATTTAATGGAACTTGTAAAAATATTTCAATTAATTGAAGATAATCTCCCTAGGCCACCAAAGAGGCATACTTTGCAATTTCCTTAATTGTTCTGATCTAACAAAGAAGCACATTGAAATGGGATTTGGCATTTTCTGTCATAAGTTTGGCTATCAAAAAATCCTTTTACAGCAGGACTATGTTCTTCACAGAAATATTCACCTTGTTGGATTTTCCACATTTTGCGGTTAGGTCATGAGGTTTAAATGAATTTAACTGTCATTTGTTTGCAACAGAATTACATTATTTAATATTTACAACTTGTGAATAAATAAAGTGCTCTACAGTATGATCTCAAATGTAAAACTGTTTATCTGTTTCTAGAAGGCCCCACAGTTTAAACATTTCTAAGCTAACAGCCTCATGAAGATATGTGAGAAAGTCTGGCAGAAAGTTGTGGAGAAGCACCAGTGAGAGTTGGGTCATAAAGAATCTGAACAACCCCCAGAGCACAAGTACATTTGAGAGATATACCAAACATGCCAGCATTGGTTTCAAGCCTGAGGACAGCAAAACTCAATCATAATAATCATACAGGAAAGTATCCGTGTGTGTATATCTTGACTGTCATTATATTAAATAATATGGCTAGTGTATAGAAAATTAAGACCATTAATGTCACATGAAGCATTGGTTGCTTGTTATTAATTTAAACTAGAAAATAGAATGTTAGCCAAGTTCCGCCCACTTCCCGCCTTTAGGAGGACAATTTACAAAACAAGAATAATTATTTTGTGACCTATAACAGGAATTCAGAATTTTCTTTTTCATTAGAAATTTGACAGTTTACTGATCAGTTTGGATGACTTCTAGGCATTACAACTCCAAATTAACATTTTGTAACTTTTGTATTTGCTTCTCACATTGGGCAGGAAATACTAATCTGACTTAACTTTTGTCTAGATGACTACCCTTTGCCATCCAATACGTTTTAACTTGAAACTGTTAAAGGGGACCAGTCACCCTAAGCAATAATTTCAAATGACATTTCATGATGTTAATGATTTAAATATTGTTTCTTTTAGTCTTTAGTTTCAGTCTTGGGGGCAAATTCACTAAGATCCGAAAATTCGCCAGCATAGGCTTCGCTAGCGTTCACTGCACTTCGCCAGGCGAATTTTCGCCAGCGATACGCAAATCCACTAAAGTGCGAATTTACTCTCAGGTCGGCGAATGGTAGCGTAGTTGCGCTAGTTTTACTTCACTAAGGCAGAGCGCTGTTACACTAGCGAAGCCTAATTTGCATACTTTAACTTATAATAGAAGTATATGTTACAGCCACTATATTCCACTACACAAGCCCAGGAAACCTTTAATAAATAAAATAAAGTTGTCCTATTGCCCTACATGTGCCCCCTGTATAGTTGAGTTGCCATATGTTAGGACTATCACCCTCCTATGCTAAAATACTTCACCAATATTCATCTGCCAAGACATAACATCATTTTTTGCTAAATAAGCATATGCACTGCAAATTAACATCTGACAAAGTGGCTTGAATTATGGCAGAACAATTGTTTACCTGCACCCTCCGCCTCTCCGTTCGATAAGTACCCTGTGCCTGGTGGAGGGGATCGGCACCTCTCCTAATCAGTCACCAAAGAAGAGATTCAGGCGCTTTGGGTAAGTGTTGCGGGGATATACCCCTGCAGTTTATTCAAGTCGAGTGATGTAACGTTTCGGGGGCGTGCCCCTTCGTCAGACATGTCTGACGAAGGGGCACGCCCCCGAAACGTTACATCACTCGACTTGAATAAACTGCAGGGGTATATCCCCGCAACACTTACCCAAAGCGCCTGAATCTCTTCTTTGTTGAATTATGGCAGAGCCTTCCCAGGTGAAAATTCGCTCATTGACTAACACTAGGCAAAATTTGCCCATGGGCATTTACCCATAGCAACCAATCAGTGATTAGCTTTTTAAAGCCAGCGGCAAGCAGAACAATGTATGCAGCTATATGATTGGTTGCCATGGGTTACTGCCCATGAGCAAATTTGCCCGGTGTTGATAAATAACCCCCATTGACTTCAATGTATTTTGCAAAGTTTTGAAGATTTTTTTTGTGAAATGGAACAGATTTGCCCATCATTAGGCTTGATTTTAATTTGTGTACCTGACAATTATATTTGATCAAACAAGAAATGACTGGGGTACTATACATATACATGTATATGTGAAATTCATCAGGCTGCAAGCATCATTAGCAGCGGAGCGAGTGAATCAAGCTCTCGAACAATTCCTGAGAAACCATGTTTCCCTCTGCCAAGACGACTGGTCTGATCTCCTCCCTTGGGCAGAGTTCGCTCACAACAATGCCACTCACTCTTCCACGGGAAGGTCTCCTTTCTTGTCTGTGTACGGTCAGCATCCTCTAGCCTTTCCTCAGGACTTTCTCCTCTCCGATGTTCCCGCTGCCGAGGACCATGCTGCCCACATGTCTGCCATCTGGATTGCCACCAAGTCTAATCTGGAGAAGAGTTCCCTGGTGCACAAGACCTGCTGATCGTAGAAGGAAGCCTTCCCCTCCATACAAGGTTGGTGACAAAGTCTGGCTTTCATCTAGGAATATCCGCCTGAAGGTTCCATCTCCTAAACTGGGTCCTAAATTTCTCCATCTCTGAGGTGATCAATCCTGTGGCGGTCAGTCTTCACCTACCCCCGGAGATGCGGATTCCCAGCGTGTTCCATGTTTCACTGCTGAAGCCTGTTGTGTCCAATCACTTCTCCTCTGGTCAGTCTCCTCCTTCTGCTATCCTCGTGGACGGCCAGCAAGAGTACGAAGTCGAGAAGATTCTGGATTCTAGGCTCTCCAGGGGTTCTCTCCAGTACCTCATCCAGTGGAAGGGCTTTGGCCCTGAGGAATGCTCCTGGGAGAAAGACTCTGATGTGCATGCTCCCCGCCTTGTGAAGGCGTTCCACAGACAGTTTCCCCAGAAGCCTCAGCCTGGTGGTCCGGTGGCCCCCCGTGGGGAGGGGGGTACTGTCATGAGAGCCGCCTGGAACCTTCCCGGGAGCTCCGGGCGGCGCGTCCCCACTCGGCAGCGGTGGATCCAAGATGGCGGCGCCCAGCGCGTTCCAGCGCCAAATTCAAAATAAAAGAACGCTGGAGACCCGGGTTCAATGCCCGAGTATAGCTCTATTTTGCTATTGTGTTCCTGGGTCTCTTAGCCTTGCCTGCTTATCCTGTTATCCCGGTAATTGATCTTCTGCCTGTTCCTGACTCTGAAACCTTGCTGCCTGCCTTTTTGAACCTTTGCCTGGACCTGACTTCGCTATTGGATTTCCCCTGAACTGTACTTTGCCTGGACTCGCTGGAAAGGGACTTCCTCCTTGATCCTGACTTCACCCCCCCCTCGTGGGAGCCGGAGGCCCCAGCTGACAACAGCTACAGTTCAGATTCATCCCACAAGTCTTTATTTGTGTTTAGGTTGGTGTTCAGTGAAGGCCAGTCAAGCTCTTCCACTCGCAACAGAATTTGCTGAGCTTTTTTAGTCCAATATGCAGGATAAGTACAAAAAATCACAACAGCGGAATTCCTTGATGATTGCTTGAGCTGAAAAGCTTGAACAATTATAAATAGGCCCATATGTGTTACTATAAAACGTTATCTTGATCAATGTAATAACATAACCCTAAATGGTGGATTGCTCCGCTTTTAGATCATAGCAGCAAGTAACATCCAAATGATCAGGTGTATTATAGCACTTCCATCTTAGAGAAAGTTTTCTTTCAGAAACAAAAAAGTGGCTCTTGAAAACTTCTTTGAAACTTTTAGTAAATCCGTATCTCTATCTGAGGTGATTAGCTACCCATATTGGTATTCACAGTTGTGGAATAATGCAGTTGTGTTGGGAGCGCCCAATGGCACTCTGCTCCTCTTTGGTGCCGCATCCAAGATGGCGCCCATGACCCGCATGGTCCGACTCCGTGCGCAGTCATACGTCCGGCACAAAAATTGAATATTTAAGTACTTCCAGGTCATGGGTTCGATGCCCGATTGTAAAATTTGTTTGGAGAATTCTTGCTATATTGATTTCTGGACTTTTGACCCTGCCTGAACCTCGACTCTGATATTATTCTGCCTGCCTTTTGGACTTGCCTGGTTGTTGATTACAATTTGCCTGTTTTGGTTTGTAACGCAAACTTGGACTTTAACCCCTAATAGCATCCTCCTTGGTCCTGACTACTCCCGCTGGGAGCCGATAGGCCCTCTGACAAATTGGCATTGGCAAATGCAGAAATATTGCAGATCTTCCCTGATTGTAACGGTTGGCACCCTAAATTCAGAACCGATGCCAAGCACCCTGTTCTCCATTCTTGCTTCAGCCTATTACAGCCGACTTTCACCTCGGGGGGAGCCCTTAGCTAATCGGATGCCGCCAGTTCTTATTAAAAAAGATGCAAAGCGAGGGGTTCTGAACAGGCAGAGGGCACAACTGTAATGCAAAGTCTTTTTGGGCAGACGGTAGCGGTACAAGGCGTAGAGAGAATTTGTGGTCAGATCAGGCCGGGTCAGGGCAGGCAGAGTACAAACAAAGTCAGGCAAGCAAGGGTCAAACAAGGAGATCAATCAGTGGGTTAAGCAGAATCAGAGTCAATAAACAGGCAAGGGGTCAGGATACAGGATGTCAGAATCGTCAAAAGCCAGGCAGGGGTCACAACAGGTATCAGAAAATACAAATAGCTCAATGCACAAAAGCACCAGAAACAAAGTTTTATAATGGGCACAGAAAAAATCCAAAATGTCCCTTAAAATATTTTTAAATTTCATGCTGACATAATCATGCCAGTGGCATGCGCCTTTAATAAACAACATGATCATCGCATGCGCACTAGGAAGCTGGCAAGTAGGGGAAGCGGAGCGGCATGGCAGGCATCCCCGACGATGGCACAGCGGGCTTCCACGCCACACCACTAGACCTCCAGGGTGATGGTTATTACACTGATGTACAAAAGGATAAGAAAAAGTCTCTATTGTAATACATTTCTAGTGCATATTATAGTCTACAGTACAAGAAGGTATGGACTAAATGCCTAAATAGTTATTTTAATAAATACATGTAAAATATAGGTAGAGCAAAAAAATGACAACACATTATGATTCTTTATTATAGGAAATGTAAGTTCCTTTGTTTTTGCAGATAACTAAAGTACACCTAAACCCTCATATTATGCTTGTATTTAATTGCAGATTCTAAAGAGCAAAATGAGATATTGCGGGGAGAAATAACTAAATCATGCTATGCTTGTACCAAAATCTGATCACCTTTGAAATGCGCCTCACCATATCAAATCTGACAATGTGTTGCATTTTATATGTAAATTTTCTAGAACTGAATGCTATGTAAAAGAGCTAAAATTCAACATACAAAAGCATCTTTGCGAATGTAATTAAAAACGGAATCAAAAAGCATCTAGTAGTCGCTCCAGTCCTTCAAGAGATATGCTGTTGGGAATATATTAAGGGAAATTACAGTGCTCTAACATTAACTCAAGGGGATTTCAAACATCTTTCATCTCATTTTGTGCAGCTTCAGTTAAACTGGATTGCTTTCCTTTCTTCTCCCCTTTCAACCATACAGAAATAATACATCTATTTTTAAATATTCTTAAATATGACTTTTTTTTTTGGAAAATGGAACACAAAAAGAGATAGTTGTTTCAGTGTTCATCCATAAAGAAGAATGAAAAGAATATTAAAAAAAATACCTCTTCCTTATATTTTTTTTTCCACGCTTGATATTAATCTAGTTTAAATGAGATAAATGATATATATAATATATAAAATATTTCTTTTTAAAATTGTAAGAATTCAAACATAAATATGGGGAAAAGAATATTTATTTTCCACAACATAATGGATTTGTATTCTTTAATTTCCTGGTAATAAAAATAGATTTTATATATAGCCTTAAAAAATTAAAAAGGGGATTTATATTATATTAATCTTATGTTAAAAAAAAATGATATATATTTACAGTCCAAAATCCTAACACACAGCGGGCAACTGATTAACAAGTCACTACCTGGGTGCTACCTTACAAGGCTGCTTTATCCACTGAACAAGAGATAAGGTGCACACCAGGATTTTTCAAAAAAGTTAAAAAAACAGTTTATTAGTTACATTTAAAATCAGTCAATGTTTCAGTCTGTTTCTAAGACTTTTATCAAGACCATGTCATGGTTGGCACCCAATACCAGAACAAATGCCAAGCACCCTGGTCTAGGCTCATGCGTCACCAGTAGTGTGACTGCCTTTGGCAGGAGCCCTCAGCTACTCAGATGCCACCTGGACTTAAACGAGAGGTGCAGGGCAGGAGTTCTGACAAGCAAGGGGCACAACAGTTTGAGAGTCTTTAAGGATAAAGGTCACGGTACAGACGGGAGTAAGCAGAATCGTGGTCAGACAGGCCGGGACGAGGCAGGCAGATACTAAGTGTTGTCAGGCAGGCAAAGGGTCAAACCGGGTGATCAATCAGATAAGGATGAGGCAGAATCGGT
>CM044433.1:19099827-19127153 GCA_024363595.1 Xenopus borealis | reverse complement strand
CCCCCCTCCCATATCAGAAGAAAACCAAAAAATGCTAGCTGAACCCATAACTACAGAAGAAGTAGAGCAAGTAATTAAAGAAAGCAAAGCAAACAAAGCCCCCGGCCCAGACGGCTACACCGCCAAATACTATAAAAAAATTTCCAAACTCTTAACTCCAAAATTAAAAGATTTATTTCAAGCCTTTTTAGAAGGCTCACCCCCAACACAACATATGCAAACAGCGAACATCACCATGATATTAAAACCAGGAAAAGACCCACATAATTGCGACAGCTACAGACCTATATCTCTTATTAATACTGACCTCAAAATATTTGCAAAAATACAAGCCAATAGACTATCCACACTACTACCACAACTTATCCATCAGGATCAGGTGGGATTCGTTCCAGGCCGTCAAGCAGCAGACAGTATACGTAAAGCAATCAATCTAACCAACCTGGCCACAAAACTGAACACCTCGTCCCTCCTCCTCTCTCTAGATGCACAAAAAGCATTTGACAGACTGGACTGGAGTTTCATGTTCGAGGTGTTGAGAAAATTAAAAATACCAAACTCATTCCTAACGGGAATTAAACAATTATATGAAGCACCTTCAGCTCAAGTAGTGAACATGGGCCTCCGATCTGATCGCATTGAGATCAGGGGAGGGACGAGACAAGGCTGCCCTCTGTCACCTCTCATATTCGCCCTATCCCTGGAACCATTAGCCCATGCAATCAGAAACAACCCTAACATTAAAGGAATACAGGTAGGAGATAACATACACAAGATAAATCTATTCGCAGATGACATACTCCTCACAATTACAGCACCGCAAACCACACTGCCGAACCTGATTCAGACCCTGGATCAATTTCAACGTATATCTGGATACAAAATTAATCCCACAAAATCACACGCAATCCCAATAAAAATGCCAAAACCGGAACTGAAATTATTAAAACTTAATTTCGACTACAAATGGGAAACAGAATCCATAGAATACTTAGGGATTCAGTTAACTCCATCCTATGATACATTATATAAAGCTAACTATCCTAAACTACTAGACAAACTTAAAAAAGATCTACTCACTTGGCACAATTACCAACTCTCCTGGTTTGGCAGAATAGCAGCAGTTAAAATGACACTATTGCCAAGAATATTATACCTATTTAGAACACTGCCAATACATTTTCCAGAAAAAACAGCACACAACCTACAAAAGGCAATATCAGATTTTGTCTGGGGAGGTAAAAAACCCAGAATAAAAGTGGAAACTATGACCAAACCCAAAGATATGGGAGGAATGGGGGTTCCTAATATATATAGATACTATATCGCCAGCAGATTAGAAGTCATGATACACATACATGCCCCAACCAGGGAGCCCTGGAAGGAAATTGAGAACAATTTTACATATCCACTACAACTAGCTCATTTATTCTGGATCCCAAAGAACTCAAGAATTACATCCCTGGAAATCCTACCCACATCACAACAGGCATTGGACCTATGGGACTCTATATCTATAAAAATGCATCTAAGCTCATCTCAATCTAGACTCAGAACTATATTCTACAACACTGATTTTACACCAGGATGCACCCCAACAGATTTCATCCCATGGATAGAAGCAAACATGATCACACACGAAGCTTTTCTCATAAATCAGACGATGATATCCTTTCAACAATGTAAAGAGAAATACAAAATTCCAGACTCACAATTCTATAGATTCCTGCAGATTAGACATTACATGACAACTTCACTTAAAAACAAAACAAACACCAAGCTAACGCACTTTGAAACTATATGTCTAAACAAGTCGTACCCAACACACTTGATCTCCAGTCTATACAGCAGAATATCAGGAGACACAACACTACTACATCAGCCATACATGACAAAATGGGAAGAAGATTTAGGAATACAAATCACGGATAAAAACTGGTATAACATATGGAACACAGCTAGAAAGACATTGATATGCGCAACCTCCAATGAAAGAGCACACAAGATAATACACAGATGGTACTACACACCGACACGCATAAGTAAACTTAGCGGCAACCCAGATCATGCAAAATGCTTCAGGGGATGTGGGGAACAAGGATCATTCATACATACCTGGTGGACATGCAAGATAGCTCAGGAATTCTGGGAAAAAGTAGCTACTCTGCTCTCCGAAGTCCTTCACAGCAATATAAAAGCCTGCCCCCACACATTTCTCCTAGGTATGAGGATTAGAGCAATACAATCTAAAAGCTCACAGAAGCTAGCCACACACATTCTAACTGCAGCAAGAACATTATTAGCAGCCAACTGGAAAAAAAATCAGATTCCTGGAACACGGATGCTCATTACCAAAGTAAACTGGATCAGAACAATGGAATCCATAAGAGCCAGACTAATGGACAGAGAATATGAGGAGGAGCTGGAGTGGCACCCCTGGACACATCATATCGAAATGCTTGAGAGAAGAGGTAATGAGACAACGTAAAATAAGGCACATAGCTTCTGAAAACAGAGGTATCCACTTTCAACGCCTAAGACCACTTCCCCACTCTCTACCCAACTCCCTGTCCCCCTATTTCACCCCTCCTTTTCTTTATCTCCTTCCCCTGTGTAAAATAATGATACAGTAAAACTGAAACCATAAATGCAAAAGACAAAAGTTGGAAACATGACTTTCACAAGATGATACTAGAGATAAAGACAATCTATATAGTTGTAAACATTACTATTTTTCTGATGTTATACTTTTTGAACTGCATATTGTACTGAAATAATTCAATAAAATTAAATATTAAGGGTGGGGGCTACAACAAGGAGCTGGTCACTGCTCCAGTATAACTACAACAAACAAGGAAATTCGATCCTTAGTAAATCTGCCCCTTATTATTAAATAATATTATAATATTATTTTATTAAAGGTATTATGAAAGGAAAAAAAGTATTTTTTAACAAATTGATTTTGAAATTCAAATATCCTCTGGTCTTAATATTTTTTATCTTCGAATAATTACAACTATTATTGTATAGATATGGGGTAGAATTCAAAGATTTTTGCAATGTGTGCATTTATAAATAATACTTCTAGTCCACAAATAATTTAAAAAATGAATGTATTTACATTCTACAGCACAAGGCACCTTATGCTAAGAATAAATTAAAAAGAATAAGACTGCTTGAAACTGATCATCATTAGACCTAAGATAAAATACAAATATATTTGATTTTAAGATGTTATGACATTTTATTATTCCTTTTAATAAATAATAGAGTATTTTGGAGCACACAGACCCACCGTATTCCTCTTTTTAATTTAAAAAAGATAAATCAAGAACATGGTTTGTCTACAGTGCATCAATATACCCTGACTTATATATATATATCTAAAGATATTATTGAAAGCATGTATGCACTAAAGAATATGCTTATACAGTATTTACAGTTAAAGAGCCCTTTATAACATCGAGCACTAGTGTCAAAGGAAAGCTTCTAGAAATGTGGGACCCTAGCATGTTATAATCTCAGATTTGTAAACAGACTTTTAATTAAACCAGCTCTTGAGCACTCATAAAATTATATATGAAACAAATAAGCATATATTGATAGGAATGCAGTATAAGCAAAATACATAATTACTTCCTATGGGAAAACTAAATTAGACAAACTCATACACTTGTCATATTTTCCTATGGAAGAGTTGTGAGCATTGCTGTCTTTATTAAAATAAAAAGAAATGCACACTGCTCTAAAGTTTTTAAATAGTCTAGGCTGCCATTGTGTATCTTAGTGAGGCCATCATATGCATTTTAAAGGAATTTTTCAGTATAAAAGTAAAAACTGGGTAAATAGATAGGCTGTGCAAAATAAAAAATGTTTTCAATATAGTTAGTTAGCCAAAAATGTAATGTATAAAGACTGGAGTGACTGTAAGTATAACAGAACAGAATACTACTTCTTGCTTTTCAGCTCTTTTGGTTTACACTGACAGGTTACCCTTGTTACCAGGCAGTAACAAATCAGTGACTTGAGGGAGGGCCACATTAACAGTAGATTTTGAATCTGAGCTGCATGCTGAGGATCATTTGCAAAATCACTGAACAGTTATGTCCCATGTGGCATCCCTTCAAGTCACTGACTAACTCAGGTTTAGGGAGCTGAAAAGCAGGAAGTATTGTTCTGTTATGTTATGTTAGACATCCAGTCACTCTAGCCTTTATACATTACATTGTTGGCTAACTAACTATATTAAAAACATTTTTTACTCTGAACTGTTCGTTTAAGTATATAATGAAAATAAGGACCAACAGACGACTGTTCCCTTGTTGGGGACACACTGACACACTTGTAAGGGGGCCCTGGAGCCATTGTTTTTTTGTTAAATATTTTTTGGGGCCCCAAATTTTTTTTTAACTTGGAAGGGGGGCGCTAATGTTTTTTTTTTAACTTTAATGGGGGGCCCTGGTGCTGATGTCTGTGTGGAGTGGGTGGGATCAGGGGTGGGGCTTGGGTGCCAGAATTTTGTTGTACAGGCCCCCGTTATTTCTAATGGCGGCCCTGTCTGTGATCATCCACCAATGTTGTCTTCTGTGGACGTAGAGGTCTTTTTGCGTTGCTGCGTTCACCAGTGCTGCTTTTCTTTCTCAGGATGTACCAAACTGTAGATTTTGCCACTCCTTTTGTGGCAATTTCTCAGATTGTTTTTTTCTGTTTTTACAGCTCAAGCCATCAGCTTAAGGATGGCTTGTTTCACCTCCTTTGACCATATGTTGTCTGAAATGAAGGGATTGGATTACAAAAGGTTTGAATTCCTCACATTTTTATGTAATCTTTTTGTTCAACCCACTGAAACTCTTTTTGTTCAACCCACTTAAAGCTGAACATCTGCAGTGCAACTGCATCTGAGTTGTTTAAAATGAATTGTGGTAATGTACAGAACCAAAATTAGAAAAAAGTTATCACTATCCAAATATTTATGTTAATCTCTTGTTCCTCAGCTCCAATCTCATGCATTGATAAAATCTAACAACATCGAACCAGGCTGTCCACAAGTCTGGATTTATGGCTCTGAATTTTAAAGGGGTTGTAAACTCATAATAGTTTGCATAAAGAAAGCAAATTTTTCAGTATTCATTAATTACAAACCATTTTAAAGGACATGTAAACCCCCCACACAAAAAATGTAATCAGTGAACAGCCTCTTTGAAATCTTTAGATAACTGCCACTCTGGTTGCTAAAAAGGTTAACAGTAAGACTGCTGCATCCCCTTAATCACTTAGAAATCCTTACCCTACTCTAACCCACTCTGCCCCCTCCCTCAGGTTTTTACTTTGGCTGTTGACTTATGAGCATGCACAGTTCTTCTCAACTCAGATTACTAAACACACCCTCCAGTCCAACAACCAATGAAGAGATAGCATTGACTTGGGGCAGCTGGGAAATTGACAAAATGTCTAGTCCCATGTCAGATTTCAAAATGAAATATAAAAAAAATCTGTTTGCTCTTTTGAGAAATGGATTTCAGTGCAGAATTCTTCTGGAACAGCACTATTAACTGATGCATTTTGATTTTTTTTCCCATGACAGGATCCCTTTAGTTAGGAACAAGTACACATTACCTTTTAATTATTACAGAGAAAAATGTAATCATTTTTAAAAATTAGAATTATTTAATTAAAATGCAGTCTACAGGAGATGGACTTCCCATAATTCTAAGCTTTCTGGATAACAGGTTTCAGGATAATGTATCCCACACCTGTACCAAAATTTTTAATTATATTGTTAGTTTATAATTTGTAAATATTTCAGGAACCTGATTTAACCAAATGGGTACCTAGGGCTGGGGGGTTCTGCCATCCATAATTTAAAACCCACCTTGATCTCTATAATTTATAATAATCATTGTTTAGTAAAACATTCACTCTATTTGTTGCCCCCCTACAAGTTCAAAACCTAAAAGTCTGTGTTAAAGTATATTCTTTTATATGAGCTCCCATGAGCCAGGGTTAAAATATATGACTTTTCCTCCAGCTGTTTTTTTCCTGTTTCCCCAAGAGTAAATAAATTATACCAGAATCAGCTATTAACTTGTTCATAGAATTTCAAGATTCTCTTCAACCTTGTCTCTCACTTAAATAAAAATTCTCCAGGGATTAAACCAAGAGCAAGATTGCATTTATTTATACTGTGTTAGGTAAATGAACACTCATACAAGATACACACAGATATTAAGTGCCCAGTTTCTTAATGTAAAGGGTTATACAAAATGGACTGAATCATTATTCAAGATGTTGAGCTACATTACCTCAATAATATAGTGATCAGTAAAAAAAAAAAAAAATCTTACTGAGGCTGTAAAAAATAGTTCTCTTTATAATTACAGTATATTCTGTAACATATTTTGACATTTATGAACTGCACGTGATCTAACTGCAGCACAACTCATACTAGAATTTCATTTGGAAAGCATGACACTTGTGAAAGTCCTTCACAAAACAACTCTTTTCTGCAAGTGTTAAAATTTCCTTAACATAAAGTTAGCTCTATTGTGTAGCATTTGGGAGTTTATCTGTGTCACAAAATTGGACAACTGAAAAATAAGCTGAACTCATGCATAGAGTTAGAGAAAGACTATGACCTTGGACACATTTTTCTTTTATTTTGGAGGTAAACATTTACCTTTTTTCTCCCCTCCCCATTCCTTTAACAACACTATTTCCAAGATTATAGATATCAAGCAGGTAAGCTTTATAAGTGCTTACTGACCTTTAGGAAAAGTAATGATTTTTGTCTGGGATTTAGATGGATGCTGCCTTAGTCTTGATCAATAAAATCACAGCAATTTCAAGTCCTTGTTGATGATTTTGTGTGAATAGCAATGAAGCTCTATGGAGCGAAGACAACAAAATTTGCATCTTATAAGCATTCTAAAAAATTCATAATATCAATGAAGATGCTTTAAATTGTTCTGCCCTGTATTTTCTCATACAAGAGAAACTTTTGTCGGATAACAATGTGATCAGAAAATTGTTTAATCAGCCTCAAGAACAAGATAGTTATTGGGAACTAGGGATTAAAAGCCTAAGCTTTTCTGTACTGCCGAAAGAAACCAATGCATAAAAGCTACACAAGCAGAGGGAAAAACATATTTTAAAGTGAGCAGTGAAGGAATGCTTCAGCTTTACAATATATGAAAACTCGTGATCTGTATCTGCAGGTGACTGATTGACTGTCACGGTCGGCACCCAACACCAGAACCAGTACCAAACACCATGGTCTAGGCTCGTGCTTCACCAGTTAAGTGACAACCTTCGGCTTCTGGAGGAGCCCTCAGATACTCAGATGCCACCCAGACTTTAATGAGAGGTGCAAGGGAAAGGTTCTGGATAGGCAAAGAGGCACGACTGTTCTTAGAGTCAGTAAGGCCAAAGGTCACGGTACAGGCAGGAGTAGGCAGATTCGTAGTCAGACAGGCTGGATTGAGGCAGGCAGCTAGGATCGTCAGGCAGATAAAGGGTCAACCGGGTAATCAAACAGATGGGGTGAGACAAAATCAGAGTCAAATAACAGGCAGGAGTCAAAACCAGAATGTCAATCAGAAGGGTTAAGCAGATTCAAAGTCGATTTCAGGCAAAGGTCAGGTCTTCAGAGATCAGAGTAGTCAAAAGCTAGGCAGGGTCAAACACAGGGAATCAAGATCAATAACAGAGTCAGGAACAAGCAGGAAACAAGCTCAGAGCACCAGGTATAACAACCTATTATTATTATTAACATGTATTTCTATAGCGCCAACTTGTTGCGTAGCGCTGGTCATGGGCAATCTGTGTAACCTAAAAGTCCTGCGCGCTGACAAATGCGCATATAAAAGCCGGAAGTGCGCGCCGTGCCCACACTAAGGGCAGACGGCAAGGACTAAGAAGAGGAGTGGCGCGGCAGGCTTCCCCGCAACACCACTAGACCACCAGGGTGAGTTTTTCTCACATTGACAATCCCAGATAAGAAAGACTAACCCTAGTTAGGACCTAAACCTATGTGTATATAACATAATTATGCAAAATATATTTATAAAAAAACATTATGAAAGACTGTCTTTGCACTACTGTGGAAGACACAGCAGAGGGAAAACTCCCACAACTAAAATTTATATTCTCGGTGTCCAGATTCCATTGAGTGGTATAAAACGCATATATTGGGCAAGACAAAATAATCATTGTAAAGTACCTTTAGACTGCAAGGACGATTTCTTGTCGTAGATTCCCGTATATGATAAGTTCAGTTTTTGTTGCCACCAGAGGAGGCAGGTTAAGACATGGCACAAAAAAAGACTGTAGGCAGTTCACAAAGAGTCAAAATTCAGAACCAAAGGCTGTATGTTAGCAAAACATTGGGGCAGATTTATGAAAGTGTGAAATTAGTGTTTATTTCTCAATATGTAAAAGTTACAGTTCACCATTTCATAAATACGTCTCAAATTCCATAGGAATGAATCAAAAGTGGCAGATTTTCATTGTGATGAGCTCTAATTTCACACTTTCATAAATCTGCTCTATAGTATACTTTAACGACTGGCAAAAGGAGCAAGTTGAATGTTTAAAGAGGTTGTTCACCTTTGGGACAATAAAGCTAGTTTAAAAGCCCATGTCATAAAAAATGTTTTTGTAATGTATCTTTATTACTTAAAATGATTGATTTCAGAGATACATACCATAGAAGCTGATCATCTCTGCAAAACATTTGGAAAAAATAGCTAAAGAGGCTGAAAACTAATCTGTCATTCCAGAGCAAGATTGTTCAGTAACAACGTATTTTGGTATTGACCCTGATCTGTGCAATGGATAAATGTATACTGCTAGTGCCAAGGTTATTATAGGCCTGTGGGCCTTACAACCTTGCACACTCTTGAAGTGGGAGGTGTTATGACAGAGTGGTATAGCGTTGGTATTATGGGGCTAACACTGGAAACATTTGGTTTCAGGCTCACAAAGAGAGCCTTCAGTTTTTACCCGGTGCTCTGCCGGCCCAGTCTGACCCTGCACCCCAAGTAGCTGTGGAAAGGTGACACCCATATCTGCCTTCTGGAGTCACACCATTTGGGCAAGGAAGCTGGGCCAGTCAGTTCTTTTTTATCTGTAGATCAAGGAAAGGTTACAAAGAAAAATTTCTTTGGTGTATGCTGTAAACCAACTTGTATAAGTGATGAGTATGAAGCCCAGCTACTTTTCAAATAGAAGTGGCTTTACAACTAGGTCAAGTTATTATTATGGGTGACTTCAATTATCCGGACATTGACTGGGGTAATGGGGTTTACAAGACAGATAAAGCTAGTAGGTTTGTAAATATGCTAAATGACAACTTTTTATCCCAGCTCCTTCAAGAACCTACTAGGAATAACTCTCTTTTGGATCTTGTAATAACTAATAATAATTAACTCATCTCTAGCATTTGTGTGGGTGAGCATTTAGGAAATAGTGATCATAACATGGTCTCCTTTGAGATTCTAATGCAGAAGCAACTCTATAAGAGTAATTAAAACATTGTATTTCAGATGTGCAAACTTTGACAGTATAAGGGCATCTCTGCAACAAGTGGGAAAGGCTTTTCACGGGGTTAAACGAACAAAAATGGGAAGTCTTGAAAATGATGCTTAATAAATATACATCAGTATATTCCGCTTGTAAGCAAGGAACATTGTTGCAAAGCAAAACCTTTTTGGTTCAATAGAAGTGTTGGTGTTGAGGTGCTTTTAATGCTTTCAAGTTAGCTGGGACAGCTGAATCATTTAAATGGTACAATGAGGCCAATAAATCATACAAAAATCAGGTAAGCTAAAATCGATATGGAAAAGGATATAGCAGTAAGCAGTAAAAAGAATCCAAAATTATTTTTTAAATATATTAATAGTAAAAAAATGAAACAGGAAGGGGTAGGACCATTATTATCAGAGGGAGAGGGGTCAGCTGGTTGATGAGAACAAGCAAAAAGCTCAGATTCTGAATGCATACTTTTTGCCTGTCTACACAAATGAGGAACCAGCTAATGAAGGTTTCCTTATTAATAATCCCAATTCTTATGAAACATCTAATGATGCATGGTTCGTGCATGCTGAATTTCTAAAGAGACTAGAACATATTAAGATAAACAAAGGTCCTGGGCCAGATTGGTTTCATCCCAGGGTAATTAACAAGCTGAGCTCTGTGATTGCCAAACTTCTCTACTTAATTTTTCAGGATTCATTGAGTTTGGCATGGTGCCGAGAAACTGGCGAATTGCTAATGTGGTGCCGCTATTCATAAAGGTATCCCATTCTCTGCCTCAAAACTATATGCCAGTTAGTCGGACGTCGGTAGTAGGAAAGCTTTTCGAAGGATTGATAAAGGATAGGATACTGGACTTCATAGCAAATAACAATACTATGCGTTTGTGCCAGCATGGTTTTATGCATAACAGGGTGGCTGTGGATGTGATTTACTTAGACTTCACTAAAACATTTGATACTGTGCCATACAGAAGGTTACTGGTTAAATTAAGGAATGTTGGCCTGGAACATAGTATTTGCAACTGGATAGAGAACTGGCTAAAAGATAGACTACAAAGAGTGGTAGTAAATGGAACATTTTCTAATTGGACCGGTGTCGTTAGTGGGGTACCACAGGGCTCTGAACTGGGTCCCTTGTTTTTCAACTTGTTTATTAATGATCTGGAGGTGGGCATTGAAAGTAGGGTTTCTATTTTTGCAGATGATACTAAATTGTGCAGAACTATAGGATCCTTGCAGGATGCTGCCACTTTGCAGAGTGATTTGTCCAAGTTGGGAAACTGGGCAGCAAACTGGAAAATGAGGTTCAATGTTGATAATTGCAAGGTTTTGCACTTTGGCAAAAATAATATAAATGCAAGTTATACACTAAATGGCAGTGTGTTGGGAGTTTCCTTAAGTGAGAAGGATCTTGGGGTTTTTATAGATAACAAGTTGTCTAATTCTGGGCAGAGTCATTCTGTAGCTACTAAAGCAAATAGGGTTCTGTTCTGCATAAAAAAGGGCATAAACTCAAGGGATGAAAACATAATTATACCTTAATAGATCCTAGTAAGACCTCATCTTGAGTATGGAGTGCAGTTTTGGACTCCAGTCCTTAAGAGGGATATAAATGAGCTGGAGAGAGTGCAGAGACGTGCAACTAAACTGGTTAGAGGGATGGAAGACTGTCCAGGTTGGGGTTTTCTCTGGAAAAAAAAGTGCGAGGGGACATGATTACACTTTACAAATACATTAGAGGACATTATAGAAAAATATCAGGGGACCTTTTTACCCATAAAGAGGATCACCACACCAGAGGCCACCCCTTCAGACTAGAAGAAAAGGACTTTCATTTGAAGCAGCGTAGGTGGTTCTTCACAGTGAGGACAGTGAAGTTGTGGAATGCACTGCCGGGTGATGTTGTGATGGCGGATTCTGTTAATGCTTTCAAAAGGGGCTGGATGATTTTTTGGAAAGACATAATATCAAAGGCTATTTTGATACTAAACTCCCTCTGTCATAGGATTCACACCCTCATAACTTACATATTGGTTATGAGGTCACATACTTCCTTATGATACCAAACAGGGTCAGCCAATACCTATCAGTTAAGAGGGATGGTTCCTGGGGGACTCGAACATGAGATACCCCTCATGTTTGGTATCATTCTGATTGCCCACATATGGATCACAGCATGCCCATATTTTCACTACTTGGGTACTGGTAAACCAATATCAAATTGAAGAATCTGGCCTGAAAATAACAACCCCTTACAGGGAGTTGTTAATGACACATTCCTGGGCACTCTCACCTCATGCATAAGGTAAGGAGAATGTCCCAGCAGGCAATAAAAAGGTGACAGAGCTTGAACCCCATGTCCCAGCATTTCTCAATGCTTTCCTCAGAGGACACAACAGGAAATTCCTAACTTTGGTTAAGTACCTAGGGGTTTCTTAGTGTTTTATTCCCTTTTATTTTATTTACAGTTTTGCAATTCTATGTTCAATGTATGTTATTTTTAGAACACATCATTTATATACATTCACCATTTACTGCTGCAATATTACATACAACATTTTAATACTTTTTGTCCTTGAACTCATTGCACATGCTTGTGCCTAATTATATTAACTCTTTGTATGTGTGGAAAGGAAACGCTATCCATTTATATATTGAATAACTATTATGGCTAGCAGGAAAGTGTGTTTGATTGTAAATTAACTCTTTGGCTGCTGGAGTACTTGTTGAACTAGTAGGATCTAACCCTAACTATCTATCATAGGAGAGAGTGTTTGACACATTGCTGTAGAGTTATTACCTGTGATAGAGAGCAGGGGAAAAGTCACATTAGGTTTCTATCACCTGTTAATGATAAACAGTGGCAGTGAATTATTTTTTTGGGTGTTTGTATGTTTTTGGGTGTTTGATGTTGGCCTACCCTGCATGTAAGGTAAGTGAGAGACCAAGTGTAACCCCTTATAGCCAAACCCATTAGTTATGTGCAATTGAAAGTCCCATTTTCATGACAAAACCCCAGATGGACACTTGGCTTAGAGGCTCACATCATGCCCTGACTGGCAATCAAATGGGTTCGGCCAGATGGGCCAGTTGCTTTAAAATGTAAATGAGCTGCTAACAGAAAAATGCAAATTAGTGTAGTAATATGTCTAATACTTATGATAAGATATCTTTCCCAAAATATTGTGCATACCATTGATAACCCCAGCATTTTCCAATGACAGCTGTACACATATTTCTTAGTTTCTGCCTCCTTAAAAAGAGCCCATCCTGTAGTGTAATAAAATGCAAGATAAGATAGGATGCTTTGTTTCATAACTGATATGCAAACAGGTGGGTGAAACACCCTGAGAAACAATCTGGAGAGGTTCTTTTACATTTCAAAGAGGAACTGTTTGTACAGTTGTTATTGGTAAAAGGGACATTAAAGAAAATAGCAGGTTTTCCTGTTTAACTTGCCATCAGCCAATCAGAACCATTCCCCATTTGGTTCAATCAAACAGTATAACAATGGAGGTGGTTTATGCTGAGAAGAGATATGAAAGAGAAGAGGAGGGCAATAGATATAGAAAAAAGAGAAGATAAATAGATATAGGAAAGAGAAGAGGAGGGAAATAGAGATAGGATAGAGAAGGAAGAGAAGCAAGGAAGAAGAGGGAGAGAGAAAGGAAGGAAGTATAACCTGTGGGCTCATTTTGAAAGACCTCTATCATTTGCTGTCTCTGGGCTGGATAATCTGAATAATGCTTTGTAATGTTCTAGTTTTGAACAGAATATTTGGATGTGTTTAGGTCTGTTTTGTCCAAGTCTGTCACATTGTTTCCTATACTGTGGGGATTTCCCATTCACACTGGCTGAGTATCAGAAGAAAATTTTTCTTTTTAAACTTGGGAAAGCATTGGGCCTGCCCATAAGGCGTCCTAGGCACAGGGGTTTTGGTCCATGGAACCTTTTGTTCCCCAGATCATTACCTATCTTGGGAGTCTTCTGTGCTTCAGCTCCAGGAACAAGTAAGGCACCCGTGTGCAATGTTTGCTACTCCTGGTCTGCCTGTGTTTCAGTTGTCTTCCTGTATTGCTGTCAAAGCATTGGTGGCAAGCGCTTGTCTCCCGATCTGTGTGCCCTCCCAACCTGGTGGTGTATGTGGCCCCTACACCCCTTTTTTTGGATAGCAGAGGGAGGTGGCAGTTAGCTTAGGCATAATTAGTTAGGGGTCTGAGTCTTAGTGCCACCTGTTGCTTTTGTTTTCTTTTGTGTTTTAATGGGGGTAGGTTTCATGGCCAGCTGCCTCTCTCAATAGACTTTCCTAAGGTGGGATAGTATAAAAAAAAAAAAAAAAAAAGTTATGTTTATAGTCTTCAGCCAAAATGGTGGCAGATTTGGGCCCTTGCAGGAGGCACAAATATGAATTATTCAATTTGCCTCTGTGTAACCTCTGCAGTTGCTTTTGGTTACCTGCTTATGCAAACAGCAGCTGCATATAATGAGTGGGTTCCACCAGTCCTCCATTGAGTGCAGCCAGGTGATTCCTCTATCTGTGCAGACACCAGCTGAGTATAATCAGGTGATTCATGTGCAACTGGTAGCTATAGCAAGTGGAGATGGCCCTGCCCACTGTCTAACTCTACAGACTAGAATGCTGGTCCAACAGTATTGCGGTCAGTAAGCTTATGAGACCTGTCTTCCTGTTAATGAACCTGGTGTCCAGCAATATGTGGCTTTAAAGGGTCTGCTTACAGCCAGGCATAATGAGCAGCAGGTAAGGAGCATGTCCATATTCTGTTTTGCAGTGTACTGAAGTCTAACTAATTACTCGGCTGGGTGGCTCTTAGGCTCTGATATATGCTTGCTCTATGCATGTTGCTGTGATTGTATCTGCATGCTCCTATTTTGTTATACAGTATGATATGCTCTGGTTATTGCTCACCTGGAATAAGTAGCCCTAATGAAGTAGATCACTGGGCTGGGTGGCTGCTACATCCTGATATATGCTTGCTCCAAACAGCACCTAACCTAAACGTTGCATTACATGTTGTTGTGATTGTATCTGGGGTACATAGGGGTCCAGGACTGACATGGATATCTACATCTGAATGTCTTTTTATGCCAATGCATTGCTCCTGTGAGAAGGTATGGCTTATCAATTAAACAGGGAATTTAATTTACAGTAGAGTGAAATCTCCTACATCTACCAGAATGCATTTAATTTGTGAATGAATTGAGATGTTAATATCTGTGCTGTAAGTTTTTCTAGCTTTGAACATAATGTTTGGATGTGTTTAGGTCTCTTTTGTCCAAGTCTGTCACATGGTTTCCTATACTGTGAGGATTTCCCATTCACACTGGGTGAGCATTGTGTGTCTATTGTACATAGTCACAGGGCTTTCTGTACAGGTAACCTCTAAATACAATACTCCTATAAGCCTTGCTTGTTCTCGGATTTCACATTGCTGTTCTATAAAAGTAGGACTTCCATGTGAGGCTCAGCCACTCCCAATACATCTGACACAGCATAGTTCTAGTCTGGTGGATTAGAAACCCTTCTGACAGTTACTGGAACATCCATATGACCTCTCCAGTCCTTATCTCAGCTTCGCCAACGTTCATATAGCTAGGATAGTCTATTTCCAAACATAAATATGTCCCTTACAGGTGGGATAAAAACAGACTGGTTTTGTGGGTGATTCTAAGCATCTCTCCATTCGTTTCTGCCTCCAGGATTCATGGGATTACCCATCACTTCATTGGGGGTTATTTTTGGATCTGTAACTTTAGGGGTATCCAGTTATTCCGCTCACAAGACTGTTGGGTCAACCAAGAAGGGTTCTATTTCTTTGGAATTGTATTTGATCTGGTTTCCACAGGGGCTATCTTTTGAATAAGGGGGATTGGTAACAGTGTTTCTACTGTTGAGTGTCTCAGCCCAGGGCCTTTCACAGGGTAAGGAATTCTAACCCAATGTATGTCTCAGGTGCCCTTGTCCCTTCTCTCATATCATCTGTTTTCTGATAAAGAAGAATATGTTATAGTACATACTGTACCTCTGGTGCCTCATTCTATGTCCTGCACTTGTTATATTCTAAACAGGTCATACCTACAATGGGTCTGTTTTGGGTTCTTACTCCTACCAAGTGTTTCTTACAGGTGCCTTGCAATTTGTATTGAAACTAGGCTAGGCATACATGTGATGTATGCTTTCTAGCGAGAGTATGTATTTCAGCCTGCTGAATTTGCGATGTGCAGGGGTATTTTCAGCACTCTCTCTCTTCTGGAAGGATGAAGGGGTTATCTTAAAGAACTCACTTGCTCCTCACTCAACAGTAGGATTATACCTCTCTTCTTTGCCTTAAAAACTTATTTAAGGGTTTCACCTAGTGTCTCTATATTAACTTGAGTTTGCACAATAGTGGGCTATCTATTCAGTGTTATTCCATTCCCGATTACAGATTCATGTTAAATTCTATTCCCACCCATTTGGAAAATCGGAGCTCCATGTACTGATATGGCGTTCGACAAGGTAAAATTGATTGTGCCATACCTACCGTGATCTTCCTTATCTAGACGAACTCCATGTCGGTACAGCCTGTCCTTTTCTGGTAGAAGAAGCTTGTTACTAAGACACCAGTAGGTGGGTGCAGCTGGCCTTTTAAAGGTTCTGATGGGAGCAGGGGATATCCCGATGAGTACCAACATGGAGTTTGTCTAGGAAAGGAAGATCACAGTAAGTATAACACAATCTTCCATTTTCCTCTAGTGTGAAGGGGTGGCCTCTGGTCTGATGAGCCATTTAATGGAAAAATGGATCAACTGCATGCTGTCTATAATGCCGTCTAATGTACTCAAATATTAATCATGACCCCTCACCATTGTCTTTTCTCTAGAGAGAACAACCCATACCATGACAATGTACCCTTAAATATTCCAGCCCCTTAACTAGTTTAGTTGAACATCTCTGCACTCTCTCAAGCTTATTTTTTTTTCCATCAGGGCTGGAGTCCAAAACTGCACTGCACGCTCAAGGTGAGGAGTTACCAATAAAGTGGCAAAATTGTCAATGTCTTTTTATGCAGTACAGTACTTTGTTTGCTGTTGTAGCCACACAATGACATTGCCTGGAATTAGATAATGTGTTATCTACAAAAACACCTAGATCCTTTTGAATTAAGGATGCCCCCAATACACTGCCATTTAGTGTATAACTTGCATTTATATTATTTCTGCCAAAGTTCATAACCTTGCATTTATCAAAATTGAACCTCATTTTCCAGTTTGCGGCACAGTTATCTAATCTTGTCAAATCATGCTTCTAGTTCTGCACAATTTAGTATCATCAGCAAAAATAGGCATGGCCATTACAAATGCCCACATCTGGGTCATTAATAAAGTAGAAAAGGACCAAGTACAAACCCCTTTGGTACTCCACTAACACTGGGCCAGTTTTCCCTGTACAACACTCTTTGTAATCTATCTTTTAGCCAGTTCTCTATCCAAGCACAAATATCTTCAAGGACAATACCCCTTAATTTAACCATTAACCTTCTGTGTGGCACTGTATCAAAAGCTTTAGCAAAGTCCATGTAGATCACAATCACTGCCATTGCAGTCAATTTCTGCTCATCTCCTCATTAAAGGCAATTAAATAAGTCTGGAAAGATTGGTTACAAAAAAAAAAAAAAAAAAAAAAAAAAAAAAAAAAAAAAAAAACAGTGGCACAAACTCATCGTAATATTTGCAATGAAGTCAACTATTTTATCCCATAATACCCCTTTGAAAAGTACCATGGGTGTCAAACTAACCTGCCTAAATTTGAAGTCAAGAACAGGATACTTTTTGAATAGCAGCACTACATTAGCAATTTTCCAGACCTCAATGAATATTAAAAAATTATTTTTTTTTGGCAATCAAAGCTCAGCTGGTTTAGTACCCTGGATGAATACCAGACCATTGTTATATTTACAAGTATAATCCCTTTTGAATTTCATTGTGTGAACATTTGTGTATTAGAATGAACAGTTCACAACCTCTACTTTTTCTCTGCCCACCTTTAGCATTAAGGGTCCCAGCCTTTCCTGCTTGATTTTTTTTTTTTTTTTACAATTTACATAATTTTAAAAAGTTTTTTTTAACAATGTCAACACCAACAATTCTGTCAAACCACAAAGGTTTTGCTTTGTAATGACATTCCTTGCTTACAAGGGGAATACACATTTTAAAGACATCCATTTTTCTTGTGTTTAACTCTGTGAAAAAGACCTTCCCAGTTAATAGGATGCATAGATGCCCTTACACTGACTAAGTTTGCACATTTAGGGGCTGATTTACTAAAGGTCGAATTTCGAAGTGGAAAATACTTTGAAATTCGACCATCAAATTAAAATACTTCGACTTCAAATATTGAAGTATTTTTCACCGAATTAAGCCTTCCTGCGATCAAAGCAAAATTGTAGAAAATGTAGAAGTATTTTACTATTCAACCAGTTTCTGCAACATAATCTTAAAGGATGCCACGTTAGGATGACAACTCCCTAAATGCTCACCCACACAAATGCTAAAAATGAGGCCAGTATTAGTTAATTACCAGGAGCAAAAAAAAAGAGAAAACAGGCATAATTAAATGATCGGTAAAAACAATGCAAATCTTTCTTTTTTTCCATTTTAATTTGGAAATAGATTTTTTTATAATATATTTTCTGATATAATACCAAAATGATACAAGTAACTTATCCATTACATTGTTACATGTGACATAACAGCATTTTACAACAAAGGAAAAAGCAGAGCTACAAAAGAGAATTTGGGTTTTTAGGGTCTTAAGAAGTTTTGACATGGACTCGCATATGAAAACATGTTTCATGGTTATTCACTTAAAGAAGTGAAGAGAAAAATGTGTGTTTGGAATTCTATGCTTGTTGTAGATCACTGGTGTTCACAGCAACACAATAAAAGGTAAAGTAATACTGGTTGAATCCCCAATTGCCAAGAACTTTAAATGTTTTCCATTTAGTAAAGTACTTATGAAAGCCTCTGAAGAAACGGAGACATTACATTTAAAAGGATTCATCCTTCTAGGTGTTTGTTTAGGAGTTTCAGTAGTAAACAGATGCAAAAGCTGGCCATTGTGATATCAGCTGCAAAGCCAAAAACCAAACTTAAAAAAAAATAAATAAATTGTACATTGTTTTAAATTCAGGAAAAAATGAATGTTTTTAATTAAAAAAACAAAATATTGTTAGTTACCTTTCCTCCTCCTAACCAGCATGTGTGTAGATACACATACAAGTTGAGACATGGGATGGAGAACACACTCCTGTATTCATGTCAGTATTAAACCAAATGCCAAATCAATACTTAATTCAACAGGATGAAGAGAGGAGAGTCTTGAGATGAAATGTTCTTGAATTATTAAAAATAAAATTTTTAGTAACATTATAGTGTACCAAAACATAAGACATTTGCAGCTCCAATTCAAAAAACCCAAATGGTCTCCCCAGAGACTTTATATAGTGTGGCTAGGGTTGCCACCTTTTCTGGAAAAAATACCGGTCTTGTTAGATTTTTGTGGCTCTTCCCTATTAACAACATTTGCATCATGCAACATTTTTACAGGCCAGGCTGGTAAAGTACTGGCCAGGTGGCAACCATAAGTGTGGCCCAGTTGAAAATACAGTGCTTCATTCGACAATTTCCCCCTATTTTAATTCAATCAGCAGCGAAGTAGACTGTCTGTTAAAGAATGAGAGAATTATAGGGCTTTGCTTTAGTTTTTTTCTTCTCATTAGACAAGTGTGATTAACCTATTAAATGGAACATTTTTAAATGAACACCCAACAGATCAATCAGCCTTGCAATGCATTTTATAAAGTGGGTATCATGATTATAGATGTTACAAACTGAAAATGAATTTAAATAGTGGCTGATTTTTAAAAACTGTAATTGAGTATTTTTTTCTCCAAATTAAAAAAAAAAAAAAAAATCACCTGAAAGCTGTTGAGGTGTCAGAAGTAAATGGAAAGAAATGGTTATACAATCTTTCTATTCAGTTTTTAATTATATTTTGATAAATATTGGGGGAAAAAAAGTTTGTGATTAAAGTCACAATACTTAATTCTTAAACTTAAGAAATACAGTATATTAAATCAAAACTATTAGTTTCCTGTATTTTGCAGTCCTGATCATTAACTCATACATGGAGGGCCAGACAGTGTGTATAGTTTGCCATATACACCCCCACCCACATTGTATTCATTCCCATGGAATAACTTTCTCCAGTTGATACATGCACTTCTAAAATTCCCATAGAACTGAATAGAAAGTGGTTGAATTTTGTGGCAAACCCTAGTCCCACATTTTGATAAATCTGCCCCTAAGGGCCCTTACACACGGGCGTTTTGGACCTGCGCTCCCCTGCGTTGCGTTTGGCTGCGTTCAGCCGCAGGGGAGCGCAGGTCTAGACGCACCTCATTTTGTTCAATGAGGTTGTACCCACGAGACGCGTGTAAGCGCCGAACGCAGATTCAGACGCAACATGCTGCATTTTTCCTGCGTTTGGCGCCTACATGCGTTCGCGTGAGTACAGCCCCATTGAAAATAATTGAGTGCGTCTATACCTGCGCTCCCCTGCGGCTGAACGCAGCAAAACGGAACGCAGGGGAGCGCAGGTAAAAACGCCCGTGTGTAGGAGCCCTTAGTGTATGATCGTTTACTCACCAGGACTACAAAATACAGGAAGGATTATCAATTTGGCTCTGGACCGTATAGGTTTTGTGTCCAATTTCAATTAGGACTTATTTAAGAGTGCACTGGTTTCTTTGGTTCCAGTATAAACTGTATGAATTAACAGTATTGACTAACTGGGAACACACAGGGGCAGACATTCAAGCTCACAAGAGAAATAATCACCCATTTTCTATTAATTCCGAAGGAATTTTCTATAAGAACCCTATAGAAATAGAATGTGGTTGAGATACATAGAGCTGACAATTTCCTTTTAAGATGAAATATATATTGTTATACTATGGGATGTGTCTACCAGCAGTGATAATCTCCATTATTGCATGGTACAGTTTATGTTTGCACTTGGTGCAACCCAAACAAAATCACAATGGCACATAGTTGGAAAATTACAAAAAACAGAACAAAATCCCTTCCTAGAATAGATTTGGGATTTAGATTTGCAGAAATCATGTATAATTATCAATCCCCCCCCCCCCCCCAAAAAAAAAATTTTTTTGAAGGGAAAAACATGCCTGGACAACTTGCATATATAATACTTAATTCGTATTTTAAGCATCCCAAGTATAAATATTTTGTGTAGGGGGTTTAAGACATGTAAGATTCCAACTGCATGAAAAAAACAAAAAAACACTAACAGTACACACCACACACGAACACTCCAGTTAAAGGTGCAACAAGCCATTACATTCCCTTACATGTATTATCTATGTACTCCCAGTTACACGGCACTTTTGTAATTTTCATTGAGAGAAGAACAAAAAGACATAATTGAAAATACTTTTCAATTTTAGTAAAAAGGCTTACAAACAAGCAAACATATGTTTTCATTTTTCTGGGCCATTTGTTTCTTTGTAATTGCATTTAGTAAGTGGGATGATGGCGTATTCAAGTTCTTGTTTTTATAGATTAGAGGACTGTGCATAACCTTCAAGACATCGTAAGACAACATATTTCTTCTAAGATACTGTATCACTTTTCGCTATAAGGAGCAGCTTCATTTAATTAACATTGCGAAGAACAAGAGCAACCCTGCATGGAATGTAGACCTGAAAAATAAATGTATTTAGAGAGAAAATGTGATTTACAAAAAACTGTTCAAATATTCAGAATACAGATTTATGGAAATATATTGAGAAACATTATTTAAGACAAAATGGGCAAACAAGCAAACTAGTAGTTTCTTTCTTACCTTACAAACACTGCTAAAGGCCGGATTCATCAAATTTAGCAGTATATTTTCTGCAATCTTAATAATAATAATAATAATAATAATAATAATAGTTTAAGGTTTGTAAATGGGATTGCTATAGAAAACATTACACTTTCCGTACTACTATTTCTTGATCAATGTAGTAGTTGATTAACATTGCAGGAATACTGGCACACATATACAGACTTTAAATATAATTAATGTATAAAAAAAGGGAAAGGACACTAAATACTACTTAATCATTCCCACTGTACTCACCAAAAGCGAATGTGAACGATTGTTGTAAGGTGTATCCTCTGAGAAAAATTCAGTTTTATGGTTTATCCTTTGATGCCCGCCATATTCAGAAGCATCAGTATCCAGAGCAATCATATACTTAAAAATCTGAGGGTTAAGGAGCATATACATTTGACACAGAATTCCAATAACAAAACACATTTTTTAATAAAAGCTGAAAAACGTTTAATTCAGTTGTGAAAGGAAGCAAAAAAAAAAAAAAAAAGCAAATAAATTACAAGAAAAAACTCAAAACAACAAAAACTTAAAAGCACAGACTTTCCAGTCAAAAGCCTGCATATATATTTTAATTGCTGGCAATAGCAGCTTGCAGCCCTGAAGCACATTAATTTTATACCAATTTGAAAATATAGCCCATCTGCTGTTCTGTGTTTTTATAATTGTCAATATAATAGAACGGTTATGATCCTCCTGCTTTGTTCTAAAAGCTTACTAGTCTCAAAATTATATTCCTTGCCCCAGATTACATATACATTTCCAGTCCTTTTTGTGAGCAATATCAAACTCAGTTTGCATATATCTATATCTAAAGAGCCTTCTTGTAACTCTATGCACTTCCATTGCTATGGATAGAAGGAAAGGTATACCCTTAAGCTGGCCATAGACGCAACGATCCGATCGTACGAATCCTCGATTCGTACGATTTTCGGATCGTGTGTGGAGTGTTCTGACTTTTGTCGTGCCATGCCGA
This sequence comes from Xenopus borealis, assembly GCA_024363595.1. NCBI lineage: Eukaryota > Metazoa > Chordata > Amphibia > Anura > Pipidae > Xenopus > Xenopus borealis. The sequence continues at coordinate 19,104,688 of CM044433.1, read as the reverse complement.
TCGGTCGTTTGGTCGATCGGCCAGGTTAGAAAATTTCTGTCGGCTGGCGATAATATCTTTGCGTCTATTTCAGTGGGAGACCGTCACTAGGTTTTTAATCGTACAACTTTCGTACGATCCTTGTCAGGGGCAGAACGTCAGCTGTCTGTGCTTTTTACTACTTTAGTTGATCTGAAGTTTAGTGACAGGTCGGGAGATGCAAAGATCCGATCGTTGGAATCATCTTACGATCGGATCTTTGCGTCTATGGCCAGCTTAATTCTGTAAAAGTGCACCCTTGAACCGAATGTCAAATGCTCTTGAGCAACTAGCAGTTGGACGTGCATCTTTTGTCAACCTAAGACCATAGGCTAAAACAGCAATTTGGCAGGTTTTAGATGGTGATCAAATTTGAATTTTTCAAGAGAGTACACAAGTTTCAAAATTCAAATCGAATTTGGACTATTCCCTAGTCGAGGAACACAAAAATAGCTTTAAATTCTTATTTTTTTTTTTTAATTCGAAAATTCATCTAGATCTTTGGTAAATCTCTCCCTAACAGATGGGAAGGTGCAAAGTATAGCCTTTCATATGGAAATCCAATACTAATAATTATGCTTGCCAACTAATCTGCACACCATTGACTATCATCAAAATATAGTTTTTGCCTTGGCTCAATATGGGGATGGGAGGTGAATTAAACTTGAAGTCCATACTTAATATGCTAGTGTATTGCATAGATCTTAGGGTAGCAGTGGACCAGCTTGTAAGCATAATGGGGAAGGATGTATATAGTAAGCAGGGAAGAAGTGTCAAAATATTTTAATGACCTCCCCACTGATTAAATACATAAATAAAATTACATGTTTGCCAACTGCATAGGAGGTAAAATTAAGCACTCATGTCACCTTACTGAATGCTGCCAACCACTGGTATAGTAGCTTTCCCCCCACTTTCTTTAGAAGGCAAATATACCTTTAAAGGAACATTATAAACCTGAACAATGTAGGTCTCCATAAAAATATATTGCACAAAAAAGCTCATATGTAAAACCATGCAAAAAGGGCAATATTGACAACTATACATTCCAGTTTGGTAAGATTATTTAATATACGACTTGTATTCATTCTGGGGGTAAAGTTTTCAATTTCTAACTTTTTATACAGTACCAGATCTGCCCCTATAGCACACTATATATTATACTATAAGTAAAGATTAACCAACAATTTCTGACTACAAAATGAAAAGCATATCAGGTATAAATATATCTGCATATCATTGACTCGTACATGGGGTGGAGGGTAGAATGTTATCGATAATGGCATAAATTATTGCCAGGGATCGAGGATTTATAATCTGCATTTCAATCAACTATTAATAGCATGAGATCTCATGCTACTAATTTTAAAGGGATTGCTAATGAAGAAGTCTCTTTCGTTGCCATTTGTAAGTAATTGTACTTCTTAGGGATGCGGGGGGGGGGGGGAGATGGGTGTCAAGAGTCTGAAAATAATTCAGGATATTTATAAATTATGGATTTCAAGGTTAGGCAATCCCATCACCAAAAAAAAAAACAAACAACTTCTTTAAAATTTACATTTATGCAAGTATAGCCATTGATAGTATATACTTAGGTTAATGTTATACGCTTTGATATGCAGATAGTTAAAACATAAGTATGGGATCTATTATGCAGAATGCCTAGGACCTGGGGTTTAAAATAAACTCAAATAGGACTGACCTGCTACCAAGATAGTTTCATGCAGCTTAGTTGCCTTCTGTAAAAAGGTACCGTTTTATCATTACAGAGAAAAATAAACGAAAAAAAAAGTAAAGTTATTTACTTGAAATGGACTCTATGGGAGATGACCTTCTGGATAACAAGTTTCTGTATAAGGCTATACTACATCTTGTACTTAATTACACCTTAGATTTATTAATCTTTATTGGAAGCAAAAACAGCCTATTGAGTTTGATGTTTACATGATTTCCTAGTAGAGTTAAAGTATGAAGATCAAAATTATGGAAAGATCCATTATCTGGAAAAACCCAGAACCGAAGCATTCTGGATAATAGGTACAATACCTGTAGTTCAGATTGTATCACATCATAGGAAAATAGTTGACAAGTGTATAAAAATAGTTGACAAGTGTATATATTTAATGAAGCAGATAAATGTGCCAATATGTATTAGAATTTAGAATACTTTTGATGGTTTCGTATATGTATAAGTAAGTCTTGGTCTGTGTGTACAATTTACTTTGGTTATCATAAAACAGATATGGCAAAAAAGTAATCTAAAGTATATGCATGGATAAAATATGGCATGTTGATAGCTCTAGATGACATTTTGTCTTGACTTGTTTAAAATAAATAAAAAAAGCCTATAATGGTCAGACAGTAACATAACTCTACTTCAAAGCTTTGCACAAGTCAAGTTACTACAAAGCAACTTCTAGGCTACCAGCAATCATGCTCTGGTGATTCACTCTGATAACCTTATTTGCTTATTAGAAAAGCTTGGGCCAGTATGACTAAATTTACAATGAAAATGCTCAATTTCTACCGCATGTTCCAACATATCAGGTGGCACCAATTATTTCAATGTGTGTTTTTGTTTAGCCCTTATTGTAAAATTGTAGTCATACAGTATATTACATATAGGGTGCCTGCCGGCCCAGTCCTACTGTGCACAAATTATTCCTGGTACAATCTCCCTCAAATACTAGTCTGTTCATGAAAGTGTGAAAGTGTAAGATTATTGCCAAGGGCTTCCAAAGCATCTGTATGAAGCAAATATTATATAAAGGAGAATTTCCTTAAGGTTCCTTTTTCAAAAACATCACCAAACCACAACCAGTTGTCTTAGACAGCCTTGAAATAAAAACTAAATATAACGTTTTCAAAGATCTGTAGATACACAAAATCCCTAAATCATATTTAAACAGTTTTTTTTCCTGGTTATTAAAACATGTATTAGTTTCATCTCTTTTAGAATACCAAAATATACAATTTTTTTATCATTTAAAATGACTCCACTGCATAAGATGAATTTATTTAAAAAAAAAAAAGTTTCACTCTGTAAAATCGTGGTAGATTTGATCTTCTAAACTATTGGCCCTTTTATTTGAAGAACATTCCCAAAGGTAGTACATTACGTTCCACTGTGTAGAATGCATCAAATCACCTTTTTTCTAGATACAGCCAACTCCTGAAAATTCCACAAAAAAAAAAAAAGTTGTCCAAATCCCCAGCCAAAAATCTTTACATATGCAAAGGAGTATTAGTATATTTATAGCTTTGTGTGCACAAAAAAAAATGGCTAGGATTCATCCAAATCAGGAACAGAATCCCTAATAGATTGCTGCTCGCTCTCTCTTTTTCACCTTTCAACTGTGGTATATTTTTTCAGGCAACACAGACAATCCATACAAAGTTAACCTGACCATCAATGCTCCACTTGCATACATTCAGCTGCTTCTGGTACTTTTCAGAATAACTATATAAAAATACATAACTCTGCCCTAAATATACCATATAAATTGCCTATTACACATCATCACATATGTCAATAAATGTATTTCTAAAACACAAGCAGCGAACACCCATTTATTTTTATTCCTGAAATTACCTTACACGGTCCTACTCTGTTAAGATGTTGAAGAGTCTTAAAAAGTTTAACCAATTGGTTAACCCCCTGATAGAGACTATACCCTGAGGGCCATTGCAGGCACTAGGCCCCACGGTACAGTGGAAGAACCCACTTTTATAATTATGTTTTTGTTATACATGTATATGCTATTGTTTCCTTTCTTCTCTTCCCCCCTTTCTATCGGGTATGCGTTTCCTAGGAATTTATCTATGCAATGCTTTATTAGACTCATGGGGTTTACTGGTGGCTCCATATGTGTGTGACTATATGCATCCAACATTATCTTTATAATGGCATTTAATGTTTTATTATCAATGCCAAGGGGCTAAACAGCCCCTGTAAGAGATCTTCTCTACTATATGAAGCCAAACAGCAAAGGGCTGATATAGTGCTTATTCAGGAGACGTACTTTACTCCTACAACATGTGTTCCAAAAAACAAACTATATAATATATTTTATTCTGCCCCAGCACAAAAGAAAAAAAGCAGGAGTCGCAATAATGATAAATTCATCCTTAGCTTACACATATGTAAGTCACCATGTGGACCCCAATGGACATTGTATTGTGTTGAATTGCTTCATAAATCTAAAACCATACAGTATACTCTAGTTAATCTCTATTCCCCGAATATTTCTCAACTTTACATATCTTAAAAAGGTATTACAAAATAATCTCTCTCACACATGGATCTTTGATACTGGGAGGAGACTTCAACCTTGTCCCTAACCCTGCAATGGACAGATCAGTTAATTCTAAGGGCCAACACAAGATGACACTCTCTCCATTTCAAAAACTCTTACAAAAGTATGGGCTATATGATTCCTGGAGGCTTTATCACCACGGTGAAAAGGACTTCACATTTTACTCCCATGTGCACTTATCCTACTCAAGGATTGACCTGATATTAATTCAAAAAGATATGCAAGATTATATCGTTCAGTCCCATATTGGCCTAATTTCATGGTCAGACCATGCCCCTGTAATGTTATCAGTAACAGATCAGACGCAAAGATCCTCTAGGACCCAATGAAGACTTAACCCTTTACTGATCACTAATCCTGTATTTAAGGAAAAACACATAAGGCTATACAGGAGTATTTTACAATTAATGAAAATGGCCAATGCAGTACCATTAGTGTATGGAATGCCCATAATGCATATATGAGAGGACTTTTCATTAATATGGGCTCTAAATACAAAAAAAAAAAAAAAAAAAAAAAAAAAAAAA
>CM044433.1:19088460-19099684 GCA_024363595.1 Xenopus borealis | reverse complement strand
AAAAAAAAAAAAAAAAAAAAAAAAAAGTCACCTGATAAACCTACAGCAGCTTTAGTTACAGAAACAAAAAAAGCACTACAAAATCTAGCGATGGTACAAATACAAAGTAAATTGACATTTATCAAAGCCACGTAATATAGAATGGGCAATAGAGCATCTTCACTATTAGCACAAAAACTACGCTCTAGTCAGGCCAAAAAACGAATACATATGATTAAAGACAAACAAAGCAAGCCTCTATATGACCCAAAAGCAATACGGATTTGCAGAGTTCTATAAACGCCTTTACAATATAGCTGAAAACCCTATAAATCCTCAACCCACTTTACAGCAAATAGTTAAATTTCTAGAAAAAATAAAGCTCCCACGAATACATCAGAACCATTTGGGAAAGCTTAAAAGCTGTATAACTCATTTGGAGTAATAAGGCCCCAGGACCGGACGGGCTCACACACCTATATTGCAAGGAGTATTCTTCACTGTTACTCCCATATTTAACAAACACTTTTAACAAAGCCTATAACAAGGGCGCTTTCCCCAAGAAAATGCTCCTATCACAGATTGTAACCATACCTAAACCGGGAAAAGACCCATCCTTAGTACAAAACTATAGGCCAATCAGTCTAGCGAATGCAGATATAAAAATGTATGCCAAGGTCATAGCTTCATGCCTCCAAGCCATTATGTCAGAAATTATAGATCCAGACCAAGTAGGATTTACAATAGACAGAGGTGCACCTGATGGCACTCGTAGAGCCATTAATATTTTACATTGGCTGGGACACTGTTGGACGCCTTCCCTTCTCCTATCACTGGATGCGGAGAAGGCGTTTGATAGGGTAAAATGGATGTATTTATCTAAGGTATTAAAGGGGTTGTTCACCTTTGAGTTAACTTTTAGTATGATATTTAGAGTGTGATATTCTGAGACAATTTGCAATTGGTTTTCATTTTTTATTGTTTGTGGTTTTATAGTTATTTAGCTTTTTATTCAGCAGCTCTCTATTTTGCAGTGTCAGCAATTTGGTTTCTAGGGTACAAATTACCCTAGCAAAAGTTAACTTGAAGGTGAACCACCCCTATAAGCAAATTTAATTTCCCTCTAGAAAGGATTACCGCAATCATCAGCACAAACCTTCAGCACAAATTAATACTAATGGGATTTTATCTTCCCCCTTTGACATAACCAGTGGGACTCACCAGGGATGCCAGCTATCGCCTATCATATTCTCTCTTGTGATTGAACCTCTTGCCCAAGCTATCCGCCAAGATCCAGACATTCAAAGGATCAATATATCAGGTCATGTTCAGAAAGTGGGCCTATTTTCCGACAATACCATTATTTACCTGTCACACCCATCCCAATCTCTGAATAGATTAATGGTACCATTAAACATACTCTGAGATACCATATTATAATCTTAAAGGGCAAGGAAAGGCAAAGAAATAAAATACTGTTTTTACTTTCTTTAATGAAAAAGAAATCTATCTCCAATATACTTTAATTTAAAAAAGTGTACTGTTTTATAAGAAACCTGACTGTATGAAGTGAAATTCTCCCTTCATTTACTTCTGTGGATAGAAATTGTCATACGGTCCCTATCTTCTGGCAGGGAAACAATCATACTTATGAACCGCAGGGGGAGCCTCCGCCTTACTTACCAGCCATGCAGAACTCAAGCAGCTTTGTTTTTTTTTTTAAATCATTTATGATGATCCCTAAGCAGCACAGAACATACTGAGCATGTGCAGTGCCAGTGTCAGGCAAAGATGTTTAAAAAGTTACAAGAGGACAGCCCCCTGTGGCCAACTTTGAAAGCATAAATCATTGTTTGATTAGGCTTGTGGTGCAGGGAGTTCATGTTTGTTTAGTATACAAAATACAGCATTTCTAGCCTTATTCTATTTTAGGCTTTCCTTGCCCTTTAATGAAGCCAAAATGCAAGCTTTATGTATCAATCTGGCAGATACTGAAAGAGTGGTTTAAACGAAACCTAGAGTCGCACAGAAAATACTACAAATACTAAGACGCAACGGGGGTCTCAATGCCCCTAATATAAATGGGATATTACAAAGCGGTAACTCTCGACCAACTAAAGGCATGGATGACACTAGATATGGATAAACGATGGGTCCAGATCGAACAATGCTCAGTCTCCCAGTTATTACTCCCACAAATTTTTGGCACTCCATCACCCCTCAAACATATCAATCCGCAAAAAAGTATCTCCAACTGTAACTCACTCAATGGACATATGGCAAAACCACAAAAAACTTCAAAACTTCCCTGCACATTTCTCCCATTGCAACATTGGAACTACTCATTCCAGATCTTAATCTAACCCATTGGGGTGACTTCCGTTTGGCTCCTATGTATTACCTTACCAAAAAAGGACAATTATCATTTGAGGACCTACAACTAAAACTGCACCTTCCAAAAATGGTGTTTTACCAATACCTGCAAATAAGACAATATTTGAGGTCAACTAACAGCATCCCACTTAGGAACCCAATGTCACTGGAAAGTTGGTTAACAAATTTAACACCTATGAAAGGGGGAATAACACTTTGGTATAAAAAACTACACCCTTCTGTTGAGAAAAAAAAAAAGTTCACAAGTGGGAAAAAGAGAGATTAAACATATCTATGTCTGAGGAAGAATGGTTGCATGTATTTTCTATTCCTACCAACGTCTCAATGTATTACCCACCTGGAGACCTCGAGGAAAATTCTATATCATTGGTACATGACCCCCAATAAACTCCATCGCATTTTCAGAAATGTTCCCAATACATGCTGGAGGGGTTACCATCAGAAAGGTGATATGCTCAATATTTGGTAGGGATGCCCTAAACTCCACAATTATGGCAACAAATGGAGGCCTATTGCACCACAAAGTTGAACTTACAAATAAAGTTTACCCCAGAAACCATTATACTAGGTCCTGTTGATTCAAACATACCTAAGGAATCTTACACAATTCTACAACATATGATCTTTGCGACCAGGCAATTGATTGCAAGGCAATGGAAGTCCATGGTGATCCCCACAGTTCAACAGATCATCAAGGAACTGGACACACAGTACCAATGAGAAATTGGCTGCAATGACTAAATATAACAGATAAATTCTACAGAAATTGGGAGAAATGGTCCTCCACAAGACATTCTGTTTCACAATAACCCTCCACTTAATGTATCCTAGGAACGCATAGCCCCCTCTCCCTCTAACCCCCTCTTCAATCTTTATATACTGTACTTTCATATTTTATTTTCACTATTATTCATGTGTATTGTTTAATTTTTAAAACTCAAAAAAAAAAAAAAAAAAAAAGACAGAAAAAAAAAAAGTTTAACCAAAAACTACCTACACCAAAGGTCTTTCAGACCACATGGCCCCAAAATATTCCTATTTTAGATAAGCAATATGAAAGCTTGCACTACTTATACAATATAGTGATTCACCAAATCCTGGATTTGGCAAAGATTCAGTCTTTTTCAGCAGAATTCGGAAGAATCTTGAACCACAAAATAAGTCAAAAATTTCAGCAACCTTCATGGTCCTCTTTCCCCCTCACTTCCCTGATTTACATATGCAAATTAGAGCCCGATTCAAAATAAGAGCATTAAATGAATTAAGTATAATAACTGTGTAAAATGGATGGGCTGTGCAAAATAAAAAACACATTTTCAATATAGTTAGTAATGTAATCTATAAAAGCTGGAACTTGGATGGCTAACATAACGCTCGTGGTTTTCACTGATTGGTTACCAGTCAGTAAGCAGTGACTTAAGGGGCACATTGGTCATAACGGTCGCTTTTCAATCTGACCTGCATGCTAAGGATCAATTAAAAACTCACTGAACAGTTGTGTCCCCCCTTAAAGTTGCTGACTAACTCAAGAGTTAGAGAGGTCAAAAGCAGAAAGTTATGTTCTGTTAAGGAATACAATATGGTCACTCCAGTCTACATTTTTGGCTAAATATAGTCGACAGATTTGTTTATTTTCCAAAGCCTATTTGACCAGTTTTATACTGTTCCTTTAACAATTCTGGTAAATAACTAAAAAAAACTTCAGAGGACTTTATAACTTTGGCTTAGGTTTGTACCAATAACTGAAATCAGTACATACTAAATGCAAAGAGCATCGCTCCCTTTACATGCTCCTTCACATAACCTGCACAACTCTGTGGAATATGTTGGATTTTTAAAATAATATACAACAATATAAATGCCATTATTGCCATATACAAAAAATTCAGTAATACAAAAATATGCTGCCCAAACTAAAATTGATAATTATAAAAGGATATTTTCCAGGTGTGTTCACAGCAACTCTGTATCCGGTAAAGCTTTTGTATGGATGGAAATTAAAGATGAAAAGAAGATTTGCCCTTTCAAATACAATGATCTTATCACCTTCATGCTTTGCACTGATATAAGCCTAAAAAGAAAATAAAACAATTTTAAGCAACAATCATTTAGTTACAACCAGACAACCTTAAAAAAAAAAAAATAGAATTTTTTATGCTTTTCAGCCTTGTGATAAAACAAACAAAAAAAAAAGTCTAAAGCATGTGGATACTGGAAAAAATGTAGACATCAGAATGTTTAATCAATAGACCTTAATTTTCTTTTCTGTATATTAATGTGTGTAAGGAACTGAAACAACAATGTTTAAAAAAAAAAAAAAAACAAAAAAAAAAAAAAAAACCTTAAATAAAAACAATGGCAAGAACTTATAATACCTTTATCTTACCTGTGGTGCAGCAAGCCACCCAAACTTCTCTTCTAAGTTATTCATATCTCTGTCAAAAGCATAGAGAAATCTATAGCGTAGTAGTTGATCATCTATTAAATGAAATTGCCTCCTGGCATAATGGTAGCTTTCTCCATTTCCCTTTCTTGGGAAATCTAACCATTCTGGATGACCAAACTCATTACCTGAACATGAACAGAAACACAATTATTCGTCTTTATTTTCTGATTTTGAAACAATGCAAAAGGAAACGAAGGCTTAAAACATGCAACAGTAGTCCTGTACCAATTATACAAGTATCTATGTATATTTTTTATTTATATAGCTCTCCTTATGTACAGTATGCAGCAGAAGAATAAATTAAGAGAACAAACGGGGTTATTACAATAATAAAAATATATAAATACAAAGACAAGAGGATGAGGTCCCTGCCCCGCAGAGTTTCCAAAATAAACAGTACCTACATTCACAACACATACACAGAGGTTAAAAGACCCAGCTGTATTGGTATATCCTGAATACTGTGTGTGATGGACACACCAGTGGAGTAAATTTACTTGTTCAAAGCCAAACCACTGTTCTGCAACTGTAGTACAAGTTTTTAAAATTCATTTAAACTGTAAAATATGAGAAAATAAATATTAGCTTTTTGCTTATTTATTGATCATCTGCATGCAATAACAAAGCAAGGAGATCCTACTAGACAAATCATAAAGCATACAAAAATCTCTGGTGGTACTAAGCTGCATTATATAGTAGTATTGTAAGTGTATCCTAATCATCTCATTAGCATTGCCCCTAAATGTTATCCTGAATGCCCTGGTCCAAGCCCACCTTCCACTGCTTTGGGTGGGGCATCAAACCCAGGGTTTGGAAACCTCTGCGGCAAGCTTAAAAAAAAAAAAAATTACAAAACTATTTGAAAGAAAACAAGGGAGGGGGTAAGCGAACAAATGAGCAGAATCCGACAATGTTATTTCTAATTATTTACTAAAAAAGAAAGATAACCAATCATAAGAATGTGGGTATAGAAGATATGAGTATAGTCTTCATACTATTGTCTAATCGGTGCCGACACTTGCAGCATAACTTTTGAAGGATGCCTCAAGTACATAAACATATAAAGTATATACTGAACCCAGATTTTTCTAAATATTGGACTTTTATGGTGAAGCATGTTTAAGCATGTGTTAGTTGTTCCATACGTCTAATTTCTTCTACTTTTGCCACTCTATAAAAAGTAGGAGGATGGGTAGATTTCCATTTTGAGAGCACCAACGCTTTGGCAGCCTCCTTTGTCTTTAGGTAAAATTAGATAGCTGGGTTTGATTCTAGGGTTCTTCCCTGCCCAGATAAATCTGGTAAGCCGATTTAAAATCGAGGAGAAGAAGGATTGTGGTATCCTTATTGGCAATACCTGAGAAAGGGATAACAACATAATTTTGAAAGCCTGAATTCTTTCAATTTTGTTAGTAGAGCTAAATAGTTATCTTGGAAAATTTTTCCCTAAGTCTGCTTGACGGTTAACCCCCAGGTAATTGATGCTGGACTTGGCCCATTTAAAAAAAAAAAAAAAAAAAAAAAGAGAAATACTCTCGTAGTCTCTTGGACATTGTTTCTGGAAGATTTAGGTTTAATATTTCTAACTTAGAGTAGTTGTATGTATGTATGTATGTATGTATATTTTTATTTATATAGCGCTCCTTGAGGGCAAAGCACTGTACAGTAACAATAATTTAGTAGTACAAACAAGGGATCACTGCATTAATCAGTAACAATAAGTGCATTATTATAAATACAGTTTGCATAAATATAAAATAGAATTACACATTGTTGAGACAAGATGATGGGGGGCCCTACCCCTTGGGGCTTACAGTCTAAATGGGAGGGTAACATAAAGACACAATTTGGAGGGGTAATAAAGTGCTTTTTACAGTGGGTGAAACAAGTGCCAGTTCAGGTGTTATCCAGGTGCTCCCAGAGGTAGTCTCTGAGTTTTGTTTTAAAAACATTGAGGGAGGATTCTCTCCGGAGAGATGCAGAGTAGTTTACCTTAAAGTTTTAAACTTCCAAATGTTTTTAGAAGTTGGATTATGTTTGGAAGGTGAAGTTATTGGTTTGGTGATAAACATTAATGGTTTGTCTGAGAAGGCTGCACATTTGTATTCTTTGTCTGCTACTATTATTCGCGCTATATTCGAATCCTTCCTGATGTAGGCTAAAAGAACTTCCATGGCGAGTATGAAAAGGATGGGGGAAAGTGGGCAAACTTGTCTTGTCCCAGCAAGTATATGGACTTTGGGAGAGAGTGTATTCCGTTGATTTTTATTCTGGCTGTGGGGTTATCATACAAGGCCATAATGGTTTGTCTAGTGATTGAACCTAATCCTAATGCCCTTAATGTTTTTTCTAAGAAAATACAGGAAACTATCAAAGGCTTTTTCCGCATCTGTGGTTAAGTAGGAGGGATGGAGTGTCTTTTTTTGTGTGTGGTGTAGTAGGGAAATTTTGGCTGTATTATCTGTACCTTCTCTATTAGGTACAAAGCCAGATTGGTCTGAGGGTAGGTAGGTTTTTAGTCTGTTGCTTATAATTTGTGCATAAAGTTTCATGTCCAAATTAATCAGTGAGATTGGTCTATAGCTGGGGCAGAATTGTGGGTCTTTGTTTTAGGTATTAGTATGTGGGCTTCCTGTGCTTGTGGGTGAAATGATAGTTAGAGATCAAGTTGAAGTACTTTATTAGCAGAGGGAATAATTCTTTTTTACAAATTTTGTAGAATAGGGTTGCATACCAGTCTGGTCCCGGACTTTTCCCCAGATTTTAATTAGTCTATGCTTGAGTCCAATTCATTTAGTGTGAAGGGTGCGTCTGGTGATTTAGCTTGTTCAGTGGTTGATTTTAGCAATCCTGCTTTTGCAATCCATTTTTGTATTTAACTCCTCCTTTTGTTGGGTGTCTGAGATGGTATAGGGTTTGATAGTATTCTTGGAAAGCCTTTGCAATGTCTCTAGTGTTATGATGTAAATTATCCCGTTTGTCTTTGACAGACATGATCTGGGAGTGAGGTTGCATCTTTTTCAGAATTTTGGCAAAGTGTTTAGTGCATTTGTCATTTAATTCATAGTAGCTTTGTTTATAACACAATTGTTTTCTGTATTTTTTGTTCTACAAGGGATTTTAGTTGTAGCCATTTGCTTTCCAGTTTCAATAAAGTATCTTTATGTCTTGACCCTTTGTGTGTTTGTTCTTATGATTATTTCTCTCTGTAGGGAGTTAATCTCTCTTTTTCAGGTTACTTCCCATTGAGATCAGTTTTCCCCTGAGAACACATTTTAGGGTTTCCCATAAGGATGTTGGGGATATTCCCTCTGTGGTGTTGGTTTGAATAATATCTTTAACCCACTTGCGTATGTGCGGTCTTCTAATGTCTGTGTGTAATAAAGGGTCATTAAGTCTCCAATTAAACTCGTTTCATGGTAGGGGGGATGTGAAATTTTATTATTACAGGTGAGTGGTCTGAGATGAGCCAATATCTGCCTGGGTGTAGAATGTAACTATTGTTGAGAAATGAAAATATAATCAATTCTCAAATAAATCTTATATATGCGCTTAAGAGAAATGTGTGTAGTCTTTTGTCGTTTGATTCAGGATACTCCAGATGTCTGCTAAACACCCTTCTTGTAACACTTGTTTGACTTCCTCTAAACCCTTGTAGGAGATGTTGCTTTTCATTGAGTCGATTGTTGGGTTTAATGTGAGATTAAAATCTCCACCTAGAATAATCAGCCCTTCAACAACTTTTTTGAGGAGTTTAAGACGTTACTGATAAGATACCTGTCCTGAATTTGGGGCATATACATTGGCTATGGTAGACCTCTGGTTTGCTAGAAAGCCTTTAATTATTATACAACTTTGTTCACCATCTTTTATGGAATCTACATATTTAAAAGGCAAGTCTTGTGGATCAAGAGTTATTACTCCTAGTGATTTCTTCAAAGTATTATTATATGTGTAAACCTTAGGGTATGTTCTTAGATTCAGGGATGGTAAATAGTTTTCCTTAAAATGCGTCTCCTGCAACATAACCATTTTAGCCTTTTTTTTTTTTTAATTTGTGCAGTATCTGGGCTCTCTTAATAGGTTAATTAATGCCATTGACATTAAAATAGAGGACTATACATTCCATATTATTTCTGTCATTCGGAAATACTAACCTGGTTATGATGTATACGAGTTTGCTTAAACTTATTGACGGTCTGCTGAAAAAAGGGGGGGGGTTTGGTAGGTTGCAAAGAATGAAATATATAAGGAGAAGGGGGAGTTTGTGGGGGGGGGGGGGGGGTCGTCAACAGCCTCCTTGGACTGAATGAGGAAAGTTTCCTCTGCTGAAAAAGAATGGCGGCAGGCTGGGTGCTCAACAACTTAAGTTGGGTGGTAGCATTGGGAGAGTGAAGAGGTAGTTCCTTAAATGTTTCATACACTTATCGATCACCAAACTGGCTCTCTTTTTCCATTATCATGTAGATTGAGATGGGAGCAGGAATAATAGAAAATTTGTGAGGGTATACCCTCTGTAAATCTACAACTCTTGGGGACAACCACAGAAGAAAAGAGAAAACGTGAGGCTAGGCACATATTATACAGTTTCTCAAGTGTTTATGAGTTTGAAGTATAGGTCTCAGAATATAACGTGTAGTATAAAACCTAAACACATAAACATAAAATATAACAAATTCCCCAATATCAATAGGGGGTGTTCAAGTTACACTTCCTTATTTGGTATATATAACTTAGAAATGTTGAGACAGACTAAACAGTACACAACTAACTTCTTATGTTCTATTTACCCATCCAAACCGATCATCTCTGTAGCATAGGTATGTCCTTTGTCTTAAGTCCAATATTTGTCCCAGGTTTCAAGGAAACCTAAATTATGTGGTCCAGTGTTAACCTTGCCCAGATTGTATGGTTGTGGCTGGTAAAGGCGGAGGAAGAAACCGGACTTAGTTCTCTGGAGTTCCATCATGCTTGGGTGAACTTCATCCCTTGGAGATGGTTAGTTAATCCTGTGCCAGTCTCATCCTTTCCCTTGGGGTTCTTGGTGTCCTCTTAGGGGCTGGCACTTGGGACCAGACCCCTGCTGTATCCCATCTTAGGTCAGAGAGTTTTGCTGGGTCTGGCGACCATCCTGGTTAGTCCAAGGGATGTAGATGGAACTTAGATATAAAGGATTCTGTATCCTCTGGTGTACGTATAGTAGCCGTATTACCATCTTTGGATGCAGAGAGTGAAAAAGGGTAGCCCCATCAGTAGGGGATGTTATTTTCCCTTAGCTGATCCATTAGGGGTTTTAGCTTTTTCCTTTTGTATAGTGTAAGTCTTGAGAGGTCTTGAAAGTCTTAGCAAGAGAGGTCAGTAATTTATTTTATGAAAACCACTCTTTCATCAGGATTTCTTATTTGATTGAGAAGTTGTGGAGGCAGCAAAGGATGTCTTGCGGTGCATTTTAAAGGTACAGCTTTGGGTTTATGGACCCTGTGTGCTCTTTTCATTTTTAACTATGTGCCAGGATCTTTGCATGACGTTGTTGAATATATGGAGTAGGGCATGGGGTATTTCATCATTTTGGACCCCTTTTGGGACCCCCCAAAACTCTTAATGTTGCGCCTACTCCTGTTTTCCGGATACTCCCATTGTCTCTCCATTTCTTGAATAAGGTTGTTCTCCACTCACAAATTGCTCTATAAACATATAGAAACTAGCATCAGTAAGTACTCCTCTTGTTGTTTTATATTGTCTGTGCATGCTGCAAGAGGTAATGTCCTTTAATTTCATGGATCTATTTAATAGTAGCTGTGACCTCCTTTAGCATCTTTTATATCCGATTTAGAAGGCAGTTGAGTGATGCATCTGTGTAAATCTGGTTCATCTTCTGTTCCGCTTTCTATATCCGACTGCTCCATGTTGAGCTCAAACTCATCATCACCTTCCTCTCTCACGGGCGTCATCTTGGCTGAGGCACGTTCGTGTTTTCTCTTTAGAAACATTGGTGCCATTTCTTTTAAAGCCAGCTGTGAATGTCTGCCAGTGTTTTCTCTTTGTTCAGTCTCTTTTGTGGGTTTTCCCCATCGTTTAGCCGCAAATATAAGCCAGTATTGGGACAGTGCAGGAAACACTGTGGTGTTGCATGTCCATACAGCTCCGTAGCAGGCCACGCCCCACCCCCTTAAAGTGAAATTCATCCTGATGTAGGTAGTAGTGTAGGGGAACATCTGGCCACACTGGCACTAATTACAATTTTAATAGGCCAATAACCATAGTTGTGTGCCTTTAAGTGCATTAGTTTGCTTTAGTTGTATCTGCTACTCTGAGCCACAATATGAGATTAGGACTGCAAGCAACTTATTATCCTATATAATAAAATCCATTTGTCTCTGCGTCCAGATTCCGTGTGTCCGTGGA
>CM044433.1:19062531-19083814 GCA_024363595.1 Xenopus borealis | reverse complement strand
GGGGGGGGGGGGTCACCACAACATGAGGGACTGTATTAAAGGGTTGCAGCATTAGGAAGGTCAAGAACCACAGACCTAGAGGATGTAAAAAGTCTGAATCCAAGAATCCAGCAGTCTCAGACCTGCCAAGGTTATGGGAGAGGTCCCTATCCTATTTGGAAGTTTGTGGTCTGTGCTGAAATTAGCCTGAAAGTCCCACTATTTCAGCAAAAATTCAAAACTTTCTTTGGGAAAAAAAATAGTTTGATTCATATTTTTGCTCGATTTTGTACCTTGTGCTTTTTTATTAATAAACAAGGTCATATTGTAGATTATAGCTTGGCCCGAGACACAGAACTGAAAAAAAAAAATGCTTACAATAGGTTTAACAACATACAAAGTTAATCCAAGGAGAACCCCGTTAAAGGAAAACTATGCACCTAAATTTATACGATTTTGGTGCAACAAATCGTAGTTGGCTACAGTCCTTAAATGGATCATTCATTTTAAAATAGGATTATCTTTAGAGGGCAGTTTTTCATATTTTTACTTCAAACAGCGAAATGAGATGCACCTACTGCATAGTTTATATTTCAAATAAAATACAGGAAAAAAGGCAGTGTGTTGTGCTCAATAATGGGATTCTGGTTTTTGCAACAGCAACATATTCATTAAAAGGCCGTGCATGCTCTCTGACTACAGGTGAGTCTCCTCTCCTGGAGCTGCCCCATGTGCTTCTTTTTCTATAACAAACATTATTAACAACAATTAACACAGAATAAATAAATAAATCAAACATTCAAAAAAAAAAAAAAATAAATAAATCTGCCCATATTCTTTCCATAATATAAAAATCTCAACATGATTTAGGTTGTTGGATTATTTTTAAAGCCTTATCATAGAAAAAAAAAAAAAAGTAAACCATTTGGAACAAAGAGGCCATGGTCTTTAACAAAGACTGCCTATTGCCATTAGTAACTGAAGAAAACAAATCAAAGTTTCCCTTGCACTGCAGGTAAACAAACATTTTTAGAGGGGGAACTAATGTCACCACGGATAATTTTCTTTTTTTTTCAAACTTAATGTTCAAGAGAATCACTAGATATTGGGAAGGAAAGATATTTTTACCATCAGATGAACACAAAGATGTAAAGCAGAAATTAAAATTGTAAAGAGTTTCCCATTAAACTAAATTTTAGGCTTGAATGCACATAGTGTATTGCAATAAAATGGAGACATACATCATTATCTAAAAGCCTTAACATAGATAGGAGTTTGTATGCAAAGAATCACTAGCTTAACATACCGTACAGATTCCCCTGGACTAATGGATTCTGTTCTCAAGCTAGCTTGGTCATTATCACTTTGACCTTGAGGAAGAACCATTTCATTGGTTATTTGAGCAGTTCTTTGGTTTTCTTTTTCGGTGAAGAGATCTCTATACTGTTGCAATGGTAACACCCCCATAAGTTCTCATGTCATACATTGCCAAGGGTTCCGACTCTGCGTGTTCAGAATTCAAGGAACTTGTGTCAAATAAAATCTCTCACCTCAAGGGGTCTCTCGTTCTTGAAGTTCCACCAGCAGAGAGAGAGAGAGAGAACCTGATCCCACCAATCAGTGAGATATAGATATATACATCTATACATCTCTATACCACTGTCCATCTATTGATTGCACAGATCAATACAATTTTTTTTCCCCATCAGACATTGGAAGTCATTTCTCATTTCACTTCTAATCAGTGGGAACTATACCAAAATCACAGAAAGTGTTGAGCACAGATTAAATTGCTTTCTTTCAGGCAGTGGAATTATTTAACACATCTTCTCTGTTCACATTTGTGTTATGCTTGCTAACCTGGGGGCTATCGTGTTTGTGGGATTATTCATGTTATATACACACACACACACACACACACACACACCTTTCCCCATTATAAAGAAAAATAATAAAAATATAGTTTTGTGGCTTCGGAAACTTCAGGAATTCTCAATGGGCTAAATAAATAAGAATAAACTGACTCAAGCCATGGTGTAGCTAGAGTATCACTCTATGCCCTCTAACTACGTCATATCAGGCCCTTTGAGATTTCCTATGGCTTGACCAAGTGTGGAAATATTTCTATAAAGAGAGTCATAGATCAACTTTTAAACAAAAACATTGGACTGAGTAACAAATATGTGCTAAAACAGGTCCAGAGTTCTTTGGATCTCAGATTCAGGGGTCTTTTTAGAACACGGACCACCATCCTTTAAAATGGATTTAAAAAAGTCTCTGTAAGCTTTGTGATCAAGGCATAAGGAACTTTCTAAAGTGAAAAAGCAAATCAGACAAAAACAAAATTGGACAGACAGACAATAGAAAAAATATGGCGTATAATGGCTATAGAACTGGAGGCGACAGTTATACCTATTGAGCAGGGAATACAGGGCTTGCTGTGTGTGTAATATGACCCCTTATTAAACAGGGGTTATCAGCTATGACAGACCAATTCTGCTTTTACCATTCAAAGAAATCCATATTTGAGCTCTCCACATTTCCCAATTTAATTCAACAGACCAGCACCAGTGTCCCTAATTTGTCTTTTCTTTGGGAGTTTTTTTTTTTTAAGAAATCATTTTAAATTGCCTCACACCACAAAGGTGCTTAAAAAAAAAAAAAAAAAAAGCCACACAGGCTTTAAATGATCTAGGCAATGCGCACACCGTCAACTTCCCTATTTCAGCAATTGCATATTAAATACAATTTTGCACATAGGAAAGGGGAAGAGTTTTGAATCCTTATTACCTTCTTGCAATTTGCAGGGGTACCCAATATAAGTAATTCTAAATCAACTGGACATGCTGAGTAATTATTGAAGACGTTTCACTACTCTTCCGAGCAGCTTCTTCAGTTCAATTGACTGGTATGGGAAGTTCTCGGCATATAAACTCTTCCACTAATGGTGACATCTGAATTTGATTCTGTGTAGTTACTGTGATAGGATTACCAATGTGTCAAGAAACTCCTAGACACAGGTGTTACTTGTGAGAGTTGCATTCTTGCTCAGGGCAGTACCCACCTATGAAATTAAGATAGCCTTCACCGCCAAGACCATGAGTAATCAGACGCAGCATTTTATGGAGCTGAATTCCCCGATCAATCACTGGCGTCAAAGGTGACAGTACACTCATATTTGTGTACATCTCTGCATCCATTAACCAAAACGCTAAAGTCTTATCGCCAACAAGTGCCTACAAATAGAACATGTTCATGAAAATATATGCACTGCAACCTTTGTGCACAAAAAAAAAACCCATTAGCAAACATAAATGAGATAAACATTTACAGGTGTGGATTGGGCCCTGCATGATGCAGTCACTGCTCCTAATCCTCCCTACCTGGGCCCGCGGCAAGAATAAAAAGGTATGCAAGGGGGGGTAGTGGCGGCTCAGGAATGGGCCTTTTGACTCTGCGGTGGGGGGCAGTTTCCAGGTGGAGGTAGTTTCAGGTGGGCTCTGGGTCCCCAAGTCAGATGCTTACCATTGAATATTTTCCACCTTCCACCCGACTGAATAACCTCCCAGAAACTCTAGAGAACATGCAGGGCCACAAGCTACTTGCTCCTAAAAATACGTTTCTAATAGTTTACTATTAGGGCTCTTACACGAGCGTTTTTACCTGCGCTCCCCTGCGTTACGTTTTGCTGCGTTCAGCTGCAGGGGAGCGCAGGTATAATCAAACTCAATGCTTTTCAATGGGGCTGTACTCACACAAACGCATGTAGGCGCCAAACGCAGGAAAATTGCGTCTGAACCTGTGTTCAGCGCCTACATGCGTTTGTGTGAGTACAGCTCCATTGAAAATAATTGAGTGCATCTATACCTGTGCTCCCCTGCGGCTGAACGCAGAAAAACGGAACGCAGGGGAGTGCAGGTAAAAACGCTCGTGTGTAAGAGCCCTTACAAGGTAAAGAATAAAAAGCAATGATTGAACTTGTTGCCTTTGGTAACTCAATTGGTGTAATTTAGCACCAATTTTATTAAATGAACCCTTGTGGGCTATAATCTAAATAATCATGCTGCGGGTAGCCTATTCAAAAGGAAGCCTGCAATTTCAAACTGGGAACTTCTGATATGATCACTTGTATGCACTAGATGTGCATATAGAATAGAATTTTTAGTTCCACTAAATATCTAATGGTCCAGTAAATCAATTTTGTCCATGCATGAGATTCTTTATCAGATGTAAATCTAAAGTCACACAGGGCCAAAATTAAATAAGGCTGCTGAAATACTCAGCCCCTTGGGTAGTAGCTTCTGTTCGTATTTGAAACCATTGTGTTAGATCCGGCGCAAACACACTTGGCAGATTTTAGCAAAGAAATGAGAAATAAGAGCAAAAATCTGCCGAGTGCATGCACCAACAAACGAACACAAACCTGAATTCACAGAGATGTCAGTCCCCTTCTGCCCAACATGCCAGAGTGGAGTCACATTACCAATTCTATACAAAATAACTATATAAAAAATTTGGCAAACTAGGTTCATAGTGAATTTAAAAGGTTATGAAGTCTCACAAGAAATGCAAGTAAAAATCAGTTTTTCAAACACTTTATAAATCACTTATTCATCTAAAAGATATACAAATTAAGACTTCAATTCTGTACTACCAAAAAAAGAGGGGCACCAGTGTTACCTGATCATGGCTTTCTGCATAAGCGATGCATTTCTCATTGTATCGTCTATTGATTAATGTGTGTACTATATTACCCATGTTCCAGTCTTCATCCTTCAGCTCTTTTAAAATCTGAGATAAAAGATAAATCAAGTCACTTTTCAGATTATATAGTTTATTGGAACCACAGTTTACATTTTAAAATAAAGGGCTACTGGATGTAGAGAACACTTACACAATAAGATACATTTAGATGCTTCCAGGATTCAAGGCATTCTGACATTTAAGGAACACAAATGCTTTATTTTAACTTAAGTGAAAAATAAAATATTTCAGAATATGTAAACACAGCTGTGCGCAACACTGTAACAGATTTGAACTGTGGCAGTAATCTGGTCTGTGCTTAAATCACAAACTCTGGTCTAAGGTTTCAGGTTTTAGTTGCCGTGTCCATTATACATACTTCTTCTGTAGAAAATTGTTCCAAACAGAAATATTGTAAACCTTGGGGAGGTGCACATAGAAACAGGTAATCCACCCTATTTAGTGCTTATGTATAATATAATCAAATTAAAGATTTCTCTTACTAGGAAGACCAGCGCAAGACACAATTAGGGGTTAACAAAATTGCTTTCTTTTGGATTGTGTATCAAAATCAGTTTGGCTGATTTGTACCAATGGTGAATTTTACTTGACTTTTTTTTTTTCTTCTTCAAATTCAGAATAGATCATGTTCAGTTACATGCTAGTTAATATAATCGGTAACTTACCTGAATCCATTTGTCAGGCACAGCCATTGCAAGTCGGTAATCAAATCCAGCACCACCTTGAGAAACAGGGCAGCAAAGTGCTGGCATTCCTGACACATCCTTTACAAAGCATAAACATAGATTTACACATGTCCTTCACAAAGATTGCTAGCACTGTACGCATAATTAAAAAAAATAGCCCTACCATAAAGTTATATGCGGTCATTACACATAAAAGGTCTTAAAATATTTACACGAATATTTCAAATAGTATGAATAAAGCAGGTCAGGAAACAGATCAGGTGTGCAGAATTGTTGGTGTTACAATGATATTGGATGAGTTTACTTCTGTTTTGTGTAGGTGTGTATATAGACCATAAAGATGAAACCACATGCATTTGTGGGATGACGCCACCTATTAACATGCGCCTCTCAACAGTGCATTGCAGCCTGAGGTTAAGTAGCAATATAAAACATGTTCAAAAGCATTCATCCTGACACTACATCAAAGAAAATGCCTAATATGTGCCGACTGGTGCTACCAGTGCCAACATCAAGCATGCAAAAGAAAGAAACACTGCTGAACCTGAAATTTTAGCACGCAGATGTGCACAGATAGTCTAGAAGTAAAAATTTCAGCATTTGTTGCTGTATTATGCAGTTTGCTTTTATGGATGCACAGGCACACAGATTAGGTCACTGTTTATATTCTCTACAAAACGATTTTCAAAAAAAAAAAAAAAAAACCCCATTGGACACAGTCTACGTCGGTGTTCAGAAATTGTCACACAAATCTTTTGAGACTATCGTACCTCAGCTATTGTAATGCAATCTGGATAAAGTGTATGCACCATGTGATTTGCCAACATAAGGTAAACCAGAGAGTCTTCATCCACCTGAAGTCCAAAATATTCATTATAATCTCCAGAAAATCCACAACCTAAAAAAAGTTGTTTTTTTTTTTTAAATGATACACATATCAACATGTATTTCTATAGCGCCAACATATTGCGTAGCGCTTTAGTACATTATTAAAAATGTATATGTAACGGTATGGGACCAGTTATTCAAAATGCTAGTGTTTTTCTTTCTGTAATTTGGATCTTCATATTGGACTACCCTAAGTGTTCTAAAAAAAATATTTAAACATTAAATAAACCCAATAGGCTGGTTTTGCTTCCAATAAGGATTAATTATATATCAGTTTGGATTAAGTACAAGGCACAGTTTTTTTTTTTTAATTATTACAGAGAAAGGGGAAATCATTTTTAAAATTTTGGATTATTTGGAGTCTACGGATTTTTTTTTATCTTTAAAAATCAAAGGTGAATGTAAAAGTTCCTGATAGGAATATATACTATATTTATGCAATAGCATGATAAAATAATTTCGGCAACAAACATTTGAGGCAGAAGGGGGGGATTTTAGTACACAGGCAAAATAGAGGTGATGAGTTTTTAAATACGAAGGCTAATTCCAATTTTTTTGCAAGGCACTGCCCATCTGTTGTGCTAGGCTTTAGCTAGGTAGTGCCACAAATCCGAGCCCGACTGGAATCATGGATTCAGAGTTTTGATTCAACCAAGTTACTAGAGCAACTAATTTCAGTCCAATGAGAAGCCCTACGTCTCCCTTCCCAAGCTGAAGCCTAGTATGCCTTTAGATAAACAACTCATTATCAGAGGTTTCTTTAGGCGTAGCGGATTTCAATTGATTGTGCTTGTTGGGTCAAGAAAATAGAATGTGCCTTCCATTATTGCCCTGCTTACTGAAAAAGCAAACATGAATCCTACTTTTTTTCATCTTTACCTATACCATGGTGGTGATACAACATAGATGTAACCCCATCAAATCGGAACCCGTCAAATCCATACTCCTCAATCCACCACCGCAAATTTGATAGAAGGAATCTTAAAACTTCCCAGCTGTTGAGGAATAAAACAAGTTTTAATTTTACATTATTTTTTCTTTTCAGTTCAGCTGTACATTGGTCTGTTTACAAAACACAATGTGGCACTTCTGTAAAATTAATCAAGAATATGCCTAAACAGCAGCAGATCAACTATTGTGCCATCCACAATATTTTAACACAGAAATTTGTAAATATATTGAATTTTTGGCCCCAATATAAGAAGAAACGATTGATGCTGGGAGTCTTATGTTTACACACAGCTAGTACTGAAGTTTTAGCAATAGGTTGGTCGTTTTCAACCGGTTGGAAAATATGGGGACATTTCTCATTGATGCGGTTTAGAAGGACATAGGTTACCAACAATATTAAACTTAATGATGGAAAAAAGGCAACAGGCCAGTTAAGACTGCACCTCATAGATTTCTGTCAATCTCATCAACCCAAGTACATTTTTCCTTAGTTAACCACTACTGTAAGTATTCCCTGCATGAAGAGGGGCTTCTGCCAATATCAGGAACAATTCAAAAAGCTGTGAAATGAAATGGGCAAACTTGCTACTCGATACTTTAGAAAGCATAATACTAGACATGTTTCTGAACTGATTTGAGTTAATGTAGACCAGAGATGGGGGGGGGGGGTATGGTTCCATAGTTATACTAACTGTAGAGTTTTGTATCAAAATAGCCTTTGATATTAG
Source organism: Xenopus borealis (assembly GCA_024363595.1). Classification (NCBI taxonomy): domain Eukaryota; kingdom Metazoa; phylum Chordata; class Amphibia; order Anura; family Pipidae; genus Xenopus; species Xenopus borealis. Next base: position 19,075,818 of record CM044433.1, on the reverse strand, counting down.
GTCTGTCCAAAAAATCATCCAAGCATCTCTTAAAAGCATCAGGCAGAATCAGCCATAGCAACATCACCTGGCAGTGCATTCCACAACCTCACTGTGAAGAGCCACCTACACCGCTTCGAATGAAAGGACTTTTCTTCTAGTCTGAAGGGGTGGCCTTTGGTGCGGTGATCCTCTTTATGGGTAAAAAGGTCCCCCTGATGATATGTCTATAATGTCCTCTAATGTATTTAAAAAGTGTAATCATGTGCCCTCACAAGCATATTTTTTCCAGAGCAAACAACCCCAACTTGGACAGTCTACCCTCATAATTTGTCTTCCATACATCTAGCCAGTTTAGCTGCACATCTCTGCACTCTCTCAAGCTCATTTATATCCCTCTCAAGGACTGGAGTCCAAAACTGCACTACATACTCCAGATGGTGTATAACTAGGTATCAATAAAGAGGTATAATTAGGTTTTCATCCCTCGAGTTTATGCCCTTTTTTATTCAAGACAGAACTTAATTTGCTTTAGTAGCTAAAGAATGACACTGCCCAGAATTACTTGATATCTATTAAAACAAAAACCAAGATCATTCTCATTTAAGGAAACTCAACAACACACTGCCATTTAGTGTATAACTTGCATTTAGATTATTTTTGTCAAAGAGAAGAACCTTGCATTTCTAAACATTGAACCTCATTTTCCAGTTTGCTGCCTAGTTTCCAAACTTAGACAAATCACTCTGCAGTGTGGCAACATCCTGCATGGAACCTATAGTTCTGCACAATTTAGGATCATCTGCAAAAATAGAAGCCGTACTTTCAATGCCCACATCCAGGTCATTAATAAACAAGTTGAAAAGCAAGGGACCCAGTACAGAGCCCTGCAGTACAACACTAACACTGGTCCAAATTTGAAAATGTTCCATTTACCACCACTCTTTGTATTCTTTTAGCCAGTTCTCCATCAGGTATAAATACTATGTTCCAGGCCAACATTCCTTAATTTAACCAGTAACCTTCTGTGTGGCACTGTATTGAATGCTTTAGCAAAGTCTTAATAAATCAATCATTATATAATTTCCTCTAATTTACTTATTAATACATATCCCACTGATGCACAATTAGTGGATGTATACAAGATCAGACAGTCGCAAAATGACATTTGCCTAAGTTTTACTTAAATGAACATCATACTCCCAAAATGAATACTTAACTGATATATATTTAAGTAAATATTGTCCTTCGACATCTCTTGCCTTGAACCACCATTTTGTGATGTTCTCTGTGCTGCCTCAGAGATCACCTGACCAAAAATAATGTAGCTCTTAACAGGAAGAAAGCCAAAAACATAACTGTTAATTGGCTCATGTGACCTAGCATGTATGGTTTGTTTGTGAGCACCATGAATCCTAGGAGCCCTGATTTTTAAATAAAATGGCAACTTTTTTCTATTTATAAATACAGGTATGAGGCCTATTATCCAGAATGCTCGGGACCGTGGGTTTGCCGTTTTAATGGATCTATCCATAATTTGGATCTTCATATCCTAAATGTATAAGGAAATCATGTAAACATGAAAAACCCAATAGGCTAGTTTTTGCTTCCAATAAGGATTAACTGCATCTTAGGGCCCTTACACACGGGCGTTTGTTGCCTGCGCTCCCCTGCATTCTGTTTGGCTGCATTCAGCCGCATGGGAGCGCAGGTCTAGACGCACTCCATTCTTGTCAATGACGTTGTACTCCAGAGACGCGTGTAAGCGTCGAACGCAGGTTCAGACACAGTAGGTTTTAAAAAAAAATTTGGATTATTTCATTATAATGGAGTCTATGGGAGACGGCCATTTCTTGTTTGGAGCTTTCTGGATAAGGGATCCAATACTTGTACCTTGTACTTGTAGTGCATAGTACTGAAAAGGTAGATTATGAAAATGGTTTACTTACATGAAGCAGGATTTAACATACAAGTTGGTTTTAAGCAATATTTTTTAGAAAGCTACATTGTTCAGGGGTATAGTTTTTATTTAACATCTATAGAACATGTTGGTGTATGGGTATATAAATGTTCACAAGAGTTTAAGCTTAGTAGTGCAACATTTAGTAAATTAGCAATGGACAAAGAAAAAAACTGCAGCACAAAATATTATTTACCAAAATTAATAAATCACCTCTCAAATAAATAGTAGCACCCAGAGTCAAATATTTCATCTATTTATGCCTGTTTTTTTTTTGTTAAATTAATGTTCATGCTGGCATTTCAGACCTTGACAGATCCTCTGAAGTTTTTCCTCTTTCATTTCCCAAATGTCATTGTACTTTGTAAGGTGTACTGTGAAAAATGTGGGCATACTGTTGCTTGGAAGATACTTTCTAGAACACAATTATGACTTTTATACAAGTGCTTAGCCAATCAACACTAAGCAGCACATTGCCTTGGGCTTTATATTAAAGATAATCATTTAAAAGTGGGCCAGTTAAAAGCCAGGTTCTTTAACAGGCATTACGTTGTAAAGAGAAAAGGAATATTCATTTTTATGTGGCAATAATCAACTTGCAAAATCTTTTCCCTACCAGCGATTAAGTATTCTTTTCTGGAATATTAATTAATAGTTAAAATGCAAGGTGACATTGAGAATGACAGAAGATTTATTAAGTGAAGCTTGGTATTTTGATCGTCTCTGCAGAAAGGATTGTTTTAGCTTAGTTTTGTCTTGACAAATGACATTGTAAAACGGAATATATTGATATACAAGCAATACTTTTTCCCTTTAGGACAGTATCCCTTGTGCCACCCTGGTCAGGTAAATGCACAATATAAAATCTTTCGCGATTACAGACTAGGATTTAAGATGGCTAAATCAATCATATATTGTAAACTCATTTCGAATCCAATTGTACTGAAAAACATTTTAGAGTGTCAAGTAGAAAAAAGTTAAAGAAACATTGAATACACACATTGCAAACATTTCTTTAGGGAATGACTAGTATTGAAGGCCAACACAAAACACACATACATCCATCAAACATATTTTTTAAGTTTGAGATTTATTAATTATACCCCGAATCTGGAAATTACTTAAATTCAAAAATAATCCAGCTAAAAATCGTAGGTCATGTAGAAATCAATGGCAGAGATCCCTTGACCCATTTGAATAGGTTTGTAGCCTTCATGATGTTTGTTTGTTTTTTTAGTGAGTTTTGCTTGAAAAAAGAGATTAAATTAAACCATTTAATTTATTTTTCAGCAAAAAAAAAATTATATATATATATATATATATATATATATATAATTTTTTTTTTTTTTTTTTTTTAATATATAGAGTACTTGGATTTTTCACCCCAATTCATGGATTTAGGTTTTTGAATAAATTTCGGGTTGAATAAATTTCGGGTTGAATAAAATTCGGGTTGAATAAAATTCGGGTTGTGAGTTTATTAGAGGAATAAAAAAAACCTCATAAACTCGACCTTTGACAAATAACCCCCTTAGTAGTATAGATAACAGATTGACGAGCTGAAGTTGAAGCTATTTGAAGTGAAAAACTGCATATAAACATACTTTGAGTAGTCAAAAAGTCTGCTATCCCAAAGATCATGGTTTCCTCGAGCCCCATCATGAAAAAAACAGGATTCTGTGCCATCAAATTTGTTGAGACCATCTTCACTGTTTTTTGATGCATGACTGTGTACGACATCAAGAAGGACTTGGATTCCCATTGAGTGAGCAACATCAATCAGTTCTTTCAACTCATCTGGAGTGCCATAGCGACTTGAGAGCAATGGAACAAGAGAGTTATGAAAGTCATGAAATTCATGCACCAGTAGGGTTAAAAAAATGGAATCACTGCAAGCGTACTTCTGCTATAAAGCAAAGGGTAAATAAATTCTACTGTCGTTATGATTGTGTGTGTGTCACTATTTATACACGCCTAAATCCATTTGCTTTTTTGTTCCTTTTCTTTTGAAACTACGCATTTTTGAATGCACTATGTTTTGTATACATGTTCAGATGGTCATTGTATTTGGTGCCAAATCCAGCACCAGTGTATTGTGGGGCCCAGCACTGTATGGCATCTTGATAGAGGTCTGTGGTTTAGACCAAAACATTGATCTTTAATATTTTTTACATTTCTTAGGCAAGCCCTGTGAGTCTATAATTCTGATGTTTTTGCTGAACTAGCACTAACACATTGTCCTTGTAGCTGCAATTCTAACCTACAGTGTATAAAAGTAAATCTGCAGTGAACAAAGTCCCGTGGTACAATATATGCAGGGAGAAGTTTTAACATAAAAGGTAAAATGAACAAATAACTAAAGGGAAAACAAGTTGATTTTTTTTTTTTTACCTTGAAGCTGCAAAGAAGCTGGTGACTTGATAACCAAAGCTCGCATAATATGCATGCTCCATAACTGCCATCATTTGTATGCAGTTATAACCTGTTACAAAATATATCCAACATTACCAAATAAAGATGATTAAGAAAAAAAAAAAAATCCAACAATGGTTGGCATTGGTTAAATTTAATTCCTTAATTTATAACCCAGAATAATATTACTTTTGGCAGTTTTTTTGGTTTAAATTAATCACTTACATTTTCTGCTATACATTTTGACTTGTTTAACTAAAATATAACCTTTTCAAAAGCAATACAAATGTATATGAATTAGCAATAAATTGTATTACAGGTATGAGACTTGTCAGGAATGTTTAGGACCTTCGGTTTTCCAAATGAAACCATAATTTGGATCTCCCTACCTGAAGTCCACACAAAAAATAAATAAAATAAAAATAGATAGTTAAACTGTAATTAAACCCAACAGGATTGTTTTGCCACCAAAGGATTAATTCTTAATTTGGATCAAGTACAAGGTATGGTTTAATTAATACAGAGAAAAGGGAGATCACGGTTACAAATTTTAATTTGCTTAAAGTGAATTCTGTGGGAGATGGCCTTCCTGTAATTTGGAGCTTTCTGGATTCTAGGTTTCCAGATAATGCCTTCTATACCTGTAATGAATGCACTGATGCATTTGTAATAATTACAATATAAAATAAAGCGAGTTTAAGAGGTCTGTTTATCAACCTCCTAAAAAAAAAAAAAAAAAATTATATTCTATTATATTCTATATTACATATAAAACTTATTTTCTTTAAAATCATAAATTCCATGTCATTTATAAAAAGATCCAAATATAAAGAGCACAAAAAAAACATTTTAAAAAAACCTAGAAGGGTCTGAATAAAACCTCCAATTCCTCACATTTTTTGTGCACTTCGTAGCTTTGAAAAAGAAAACCTCTAGAAGCCCAAATTAAGAAAACTAATGAAAGCTATGAAAGCTCTCAATGACATCTATACGACCTTGACAGCTTTTAGACTGCAAACACTTTGTGGTTTTTAACACTTAGGGGCAGATTTACCAAGGGTAACTGAAAACTCGAATTTTAAAATTTCAAATTTTTTTTTCAAATTTTGAAGTAATTTTGGGCTAATTCAACAATCGAAAAGCCCAAAATTCTATTCTAAAATCCTTCGAATTTGACTATTTGGAAAATAGTTTTTTTTTTTCTACCCCACCCCCCGCCACAAAAAAAAAAAAATATTTGATGTTCGAATTTAAAAATTTTTTTTTATTTGCAATGCAACCCTTAATAAATCTACATCTTAATCCAAGTTTGTGTTGTTTAGAGTAATCAGAAAATAAACTAAAAAACTATTGGTAAAACAGAAGAAAAACTGTCATTTAGCGTTTGTGGGGTTTATACAAATGGCCTGCAAGTATCACTGTGCATACACAGGACTTGCTGTACAGCTTGAAAGTGAAAGTAAGACTTACTGCTGTTATATAATGGCTGCATGAACCTGCCAATAAAGCAGTGTTATACCCTCCTCTACCAAACAACAAATGGCGACAAGGATGTCTTTTCTACCTCTGCAGCAGCCTGCACCTTTTCTACCAAACCCTGGTGAGCCTACCATACCTTTTACTGCTTGGATCCGTATGTTTGATAATTACATTATTGCTGCCGACTGGGAGCAGAGGGACAGCGTATATTCTATACATTACCTGATGAGACTTATGAAACTGCTCTTACGGCTATAAAGAACTTTTGTGCCAAGAGTAAATGTGGTTGCTGAAAGATAAATTCCGCCAACGTGGACAGCTTAATGGTGAATCCACAGAACATTTTTTAGCAGCTTTGAGAGAGCTGGTTGTTACCTGTGAGTTTGGGAATCTAACAGATGAAATGCTAATAGACCAAATAGTTGAAAAAACAAACTCAACACACATTAGAGAGAGACTGCTCCTAGAGCAAGATGTAACCCTTGCAAAGGCTATAACAGTTGCTAGCCAAATTGAAACAGCTGTGGCAGAGGCTAAAACTCTGTCAGGGAACTGCTGGGAATGTACAGATTGTGAATTCAAAACTGTGGCCTAATAATGCGCAGTCACGGGCAAAATACAGTGCTAAGGAAGGATTCACTGCAAATCCGTGCAGCAAATACAAAAAAAAAAAAAACTGCTTTTGCAGTGGTTCAACACAACACCTTGCAAACTGTTAAATGTCCAGCCAAAGCTATACTGTGCCGCAAATGTTAAAACCAGGTCACTTTTCTGGAGTCTGTTGTAGTTCTGCGAAAGATGTTCATGAAGTCACTACTACAAATGTTACAGTATTCAGTGTGGATAAAGCTGGTACATTTATTCCAGACAAGTTTATATGCACTGTCAATGTCAATACCGCTTCTGCTGAAAAGGCACACTCCATTAGGGCCGGTACACACGGGCGTTTTGGACCTGCGCTCCCCTGCCTTGCGTTTGGCTGCGTTCAGCCGCAGGGGAGCGCAGGTCTAGACGCACCTCATTTTGTTCAATGAGGTTGTACCCACGAGACGCGTGTAAGCGCCGAACGCAGATTCAGACGCAACATGCTGCATTTTTCCTGCGTTTAGCGCCTACACGCGTTCGCGTGAGTACAGCCCCATTGAAAATAATTGAGTGCGTCTATACCTGCACTCCCCTGCAGCTGAACGCAGCAAAACGGAATGCAGGGGAGCGCAGGTAAAAACGTCCGTGTGTAAGGGCCCTTAACCTGATGCTTGATACAGGTTCAGCGGTTTCTATACTAACAAAGGAGATTTTCTTGAAATACTTTGCAAAAGATCTGCTTGTTGCACCTGCCCTGAGACTGGTCAGTTACTTAAAGGAGACGATCCCTGTGCTTGGTTGCTTGCCAGTGAACAATTTGAATCAAATACTGCAAAATGTGACTTTTACATTGTGAATAAGGGTACTGCTATAATTGAAAGGATCTCTTTGCTACAATTAGCTGATGGTCTTATTACTACAGCACCAGTGCCTGCCACACAGCCTGCGTCTAAAATTTCACCACAAAGTAAATCATCACTGGGCTGTGCAAAGAACTTTGTACACAAAGTTAAGTTGAGACCAGATGCAAAACCAGTATGCCAGAAATTGAGGCGATTGCCCTACTACTGTCTCACAGGAACTAAAGAAACTGGTAGAGCAAGATGGGATTGAAAAATCTGAATCCTCTGAATGGGTTTCACCAATTGTTGTAACAAAGAAGAAAACTGGAGGTATTGGGAGTGTGTTTATCTCCGTGAACCTAATAAAGCAGTTGTTATTGATAATCATCCCTTGCCACACAGGAAATATTTTCAGAACTCCCAAGGAACAAAATTCTTTTCAACCCCGGATCTTCAGAGCGCTTATCATCAAGAATTACTGCATGAAGAAAGCCGAGACCTCACTGCATTTATCACCCATGATGGTTTATTTCGGTTCAAACGTGTACCTTCTGGACTGGCTTCAGCACTGAGTTGTTTCTGGGTCACATAATTTCACAAGATGGATTACTGCCTGACCCTGTCAACGCATTTACACAAGCACCTACTCTAACTGATTTCATGACCTTTCGAGCTTTCTTAGGTTTTACTTCTTGGTATTCTAAGTTTATTCCCAACTATGCTTCAGTTGTGGAGCCACTTCGAGCACTACTACGTGGAACTTCGAATCTGGTTTGGTCATAGACTGCGCAACATAGCTTTGACATAGTGAAGCAGTTAATTGTGAACAGTCCAGCGCTACCTTTATTTGATCCTGCACTACCCACAATGGTTACTACAGACGCTTTAGACAATGGCATTGGTGCAGTTCTCACACAGATCCATGCTGATCATTCAGAGAAAATGGTTGCATTTGCATCCAGAACACTTACAGAGAAAGACAGAAAAATGGAGAACCTACCTATGGGGTAGAGAATTTACCTTATGCACTGATCATAGCCCTTTAACCACACTACTTACAACAAAGGGACTAGGAAGAGCTGGAACGCGTATAGCTAGACAGATGCGCACTAAGTTACATGTTGCAGACGTCAAACTTCCACCAAAGACTATTCCTACAAAATCATCTACTGCTGACATTGTGAAACATCACCAAGTCAAATGCAAGGCTTATACTGATAGAAACCGTGGTGCAAGAGCAGTGCACTTTCAGCCTGGATCTTTAGTCAGAATAAAGAAACCAGGAATGCTAAAACAAGGACAATCTAAATTTACTACACCACTTGACGTGAAACGCCAGCGAGGACCACACACATATGAACAGTCTGATGGAAGCATATGGAATGCAAGTCGTCTTGCTCCTGCTAGATATGACTTTGGCATTAGGAGTAGGGGGAATGTCCTTCATCAAATGGAACATCTCCAACTGCAATAGGGCAGAAGAAAGTGAACCTATAAGGCATACTGAGAGAATCAGGAAACTACCTGCATGGACCAAGGACTAGGTCATGTGAAGAATATATATATATTGTTTTAAGAAAAAATACAGTTTGTTACGGTTTATATATATTTGTCCAAATGCTTTCCTACTATAGGGGGGAATATGTGGTGTTTATACAAATGGCCTGCAGGTGTCACTGTGCATAAACAGGACTTTCTGTACAGCTTGAAAGTGAAAGCAAGACTTACTGCCGTTATGTAATGGCTGCATGAACCTGCTAATAAAGCATCGTTATACTCTCATTATCGGCTAAAAAAACAGTTTCATTGTAGGATTTGTTTTGATATTTCCATATTTACAAGGCAGCCCATGAATGGCAAAAGAAGTTCACAGCTTCATTGCATTATACCCAATGCTTAACCCTCTAATAATTACAACTGTAGAGCGGAGTGGAGGAAGAATCGGCTTTTTCCTCTCCCCTGTCAGAATTAGCTGAACTATTAAACAGAGTTCTTAAAGGTAAAACCATTAAGTGATTATAATGTAGGAACAAATCAGTCTTAAACAACGTGTTAATATAGTAAAGAGATGTTCTTTCAAACAGATGGCAAATGATCATCACCAAGAATGACCTTCAGGTTAATAAGACCTTTTTTCAATGCATGTTTTCAATGTAATGAATGTATTATAAGCTATACTGTGGGTAAACTGTATTCAAATTGGATGATCCAAAAAAAAAAAAAAAAAAAAAAAAAAAGTTACACTGGAACTCACCAAGATCTTTTATTTTTGGCAGTACATTGTAGGTAAAGTTTTTATACGAAGCAATTCTTCCTTCTGGTGATGCAATTCCAACATGAGATTCATATATACGCACACTCTTTAGCTTTTTGGGGGTAGAATATTTGCGCTATAAAATTTGAAAAAAATCTTTAATAAAAAGCAAATGATTAAAGGAATATGGTATGGGATCAGTTATCTAGAATGCTCGGGACCTGGGGTTTTCCGGATAATGGATCTTTCCTTAATTTGGATTTTCATACCTTAAGTCTACTAGAAAATAATTTAAGAATGAAATAAAACCAATAGGACTGTTTGCCTCCAATAAGGATTAAGTATATCTTTGTTTGGATTAAGTACAGTTGTTAATACTGAGAAAAAAAGGAAATAGTTACAAAAAAACAACACACACACACGGATTATTTGGATAAAATTGAGTCTAAGGGAAGCCGCTGTCCCATAAATAGGAGCTTTTTGAATAACCGGTTCCAGACCACAGATTCCATACATGTAAAAATTTTAAGCATCCTTTTTAGTTAAAATACTTGCAAGTATAAGGTACAGGTAGAGGATAGCATTGTTTTATTGTTATAAAAAAAATCAGTTTGCCCCATGCAGAAAACCAATAGCAACCACTAAAATTTAAAGGGTGGATAGTACGTTACCTGCTGATTGGTTGGTTATTAATCTTGTGCTGGGTTTGCTTTAGAACTGCCCAAAGCACAAATGCTTGGGCATTCAAAAATTGACCCCTTAATTTTTATAATTGCACATGCATGTATAGATTGCATAGTTTGTTACTTATGCAGGTATGGCATTCAGAAATCCGCTATCCAGAAAGCTCAAAATTATGGAAAGTCCATATACCATGAACTCAATTTTATCCAAATGTTTAAAAATGATTTCCTTTTACTTGATCCAAATTAAATAGAATGAATCCTTATTGGAAGCAACACAATCCTATTGAATTTATTTAATGTTTACAATATTTTCTAGTAGACGAAAAGCTATGAAGATCCAAATTAGGTAAAGATCCATTATAAGAAAAACCACAGGTTCAGAGCATACTACCACTCAAACTGCTTACCACTTCAGCCACATGGCATATTGCTGGGTTATGTTCTTTTGCATAAAATGCTAATGATCTGCAAAGGACTCTTAAAGCGGTTGGTCACCTTAAAATAAAATTTTAGTATGATAGAGAGAGTGATATCCCAAAACAATTTTCATTTTATTATGTGTTTTTTTTGAGTTATGTATTTTTTATTCAGAAGTTATACAGTGTGCAATTTCCACAATCTGTTTTTTTTTTTAATTAATCTGGCAAATAAAACCTATAAAAAATAATGAAGTCCAATTGAAAAGTTGCTTAGAATTAGCCATTCTATAACATTCTTTAACTTAAAGGTGAACTGCTTAAAAAATCTGATTAGTCTTTACTGAAAAAAGTAATGGCTTAGACCACTATGCAGCATTTCAAGTCTACTGTGGCCTTTTATTGATAATTATCCATATGCATAGCATGTTAAATACTGGATTTCAGTGAACAGCATGTCTCAGAATAAAAGCAACATCTTACTTTATAAGGCTGAGGAGGTTCCCAATGTACCCAGTCATACACCGCTTTTTTATCTTCCTGAACCACATATTTTGCCCAAGGAGATATGCGGTACAGAGTTTCTCCAGATTTACTAGTAATTACAACCTAAATAAAGGGACAAAAATACAAAATGCATACAAACGTCTCAGGCATAAAAACAGGAAGAGACACTTTTAAATAATAATTTTTTAATGACAATTGTGTCATTTAGTCTGTTTCACTGCACGGAATCTACTTAACCTCCTCCCCCTACCCCATACATAAAGCTTAAACTCAAACATAAAGGCTGAATCAGTAGCAGATATTGGTAATGGGGGGGGGGGGGGATAAAATATTTTTGGTAATTTAAATACAATAGTCATCGCCTAAAGGAGATGCTCCAATGCACAAAAAAAGTGGAGAGGGATTAATTGTCCTGAACAAAAAAGGACAATGAATTCCTGCACTCACGGAAAAGGATTATTAGTATTATAATAATCAAAATGGTGTATTTCATAGAATTCTTAATGAGATCAAATAGGTAAAGAACAGTAATTTTCCGTTATTGCAGAGATCTATTGACCAGACCCAAAATGAAGGTCTAGGCCAATATGTTGAATCCTCTAGTAAGCTATGGGCAATAGATTAAGTTTCCTGGTTGATTTGCTCAATATTCAATTGATTGAGCTTTTTTTAACAAATTAATCAGAATTAGATTGACACAGTTTGTTATACTTTTGACTGGATTCAATATTTAGCTTAAAACTGCGATGGATCAGAATCTAAATACCGTAGTCCTTTAAAATGACTAGCATCAGGTCGGAGATGAAAGTAAAGTCGAAATAGATCAGTTAAAAATATACCACACAAATAAGAGAGAATATACAAATAGTAAATAACACAAACCTTCAGCTTTGAAGCATGAGGAATTATCACAGATTTATCTTCACGGGGTGGAATATATAGTTCCCATTTCCCATAATCCATTTTTTTATATGGATGAGAAAAAGGGTTCCATCCATCTGAAACACAGGTAATTTCAGTTTATTCAGTTCAGTTTATTTGTTTTAAATGAATGTTATAGTATTGTCCTTCCAGGGGGCTACAAGGCAACCTTTATTGTCAACATTATTGTTTTGCCAAGAAGACTTGCTTTAAAGTGGATGCACCAAATTGCTTCAATGGAGACCAACGATTAAAATGTATTTCTTTCCCAACACACTCCTTGCACTCCTCTAAAATTGTGTACAACAGCAGTGCATCCATTCTAACTCCTTCACTGAATTGTGTGCGAATGTACCAATTGGTGAAGGTGAACTCTGGAGCTACTGCTGGCACACTTAACAACAAATTGCATATTTGTAAGGCGAGCACTGAAAAAGACACGCCTCACTCTGCCAAACTGTGGATGCAATAGTGCCAAACTGCAAGACGCACCCACAATTTGCTTTTGATTTAAAATCCAGACACAATTCAGAACTTAGCCGCAATGATGTTGGATAAAAACAGAGAATCATGTCCAAAATTGCACTTTGCACAGTGTTCATAAATGAGCCCTACAAAATGTTTATACAGGCCGATTGCAGGCAAACGAGTGCCCAGTGATCAAGGACTATTAAAATGCACAGCCCTTGTCTTAGACATTCCAAAAATTTTGGAGCATGTTGTGCATTCATAAAGCCCAGCATTAATTTTACATTTGTTAAAACCACTTTACTCATGAGCAAATCCACCAACTCACTTGAAAAGTACAACATGGAAGAATTGCCCATCACATTGGCAGCAACATTCAGCACTTAAAAGGTTATTTGAAAATGTAACACTTACTAAAATCGCCAGTAAGGAACACTGCTTCAGCTCCAGGAGCCCATTCTTTACAACAAATCCCACCATTTTCAAGTACATGAATGCCAAACGATTGGTAACTTCTGGAAAACTTTTCCAAGCCTCCTTCATTTCCTTCAATGCTTTCCAAGAGCTGGGTGTATAAACCATACCTTGTATAAAAAAAAAAATCTTAAAAAGTATTCATACTTTATACATGGTTTACTTGTTAAATCTACAGAGATGCTTCTAGTACCCTTTGAGTTTTTCTCTCCATGTTTCCAGTTTAAAAATGTACACTTTATTAATAAGCAATACATGGGGTTCTTCATTAGACACTTACTACCAGCCTTTGTTCAGTCATTTT
>CM044433.1:19035337-19062261 GCA_024363595.1 Xenopus borealis | reverse complement strand
TGTAAAAGAAAAAAACCCAAGCTGTAGAAAATTTAAGATAATGTAGGTATCTCAAGATAAACGGTCAAGGATGATTCAATTTAACATGCAATTGTGGTAAAAGGGGGGGGATCACAATACCTCTTTGCCAGTACAGAAAATCTGGCCTACTTAGGTCTCCAATTGGCAAATGCTGGAGGTCATAAGCTTACCTGGAATAAGCATGTATGTGAAAGTGTTAACTCTGTATAACATGAGGTAAAAGATTAAAATGTGATCTCGTCTCTGGACTTGGTCCAGAGCTACCATGGCCTTCAGAGAAAGGCTCTATGCACCAGTTTCTCCAAAATAGAAAACCTGCATCTACTTTCCTGGTTTACAAAACTCTGCAGGCACTGCAGAAAATGCTCAGTGTCAGAGATTTCCTTTCTCCCCTGGCTTTAAAACATCCTTGCTGTTCCCTGCCTAGGTCAGTGATCGACCTAGTGTTACTAGCTGCTAGGTAATGATCCAGAATCTGTCTGAGATTCTGGTTTCAGCTCCTTTTCTAACCTTACATGTCCCAACCGGTCTGTGTTTTGGCCAAGCCTTGCTTGATGATTCTTAAAGGAGGACCTACCACCACTACCTACAAATCTGCATATTAAGATATATTTTCAATTTAAAACACACAAGACCACTTTTTAAATAAAGCAACCATAACAGTTTAAAAAAAAAAAAAAAAAAAAAAAAAAAAAAAAAAAAAAAAAAAAGCTATCAGAATCATATATTACCTGCCCCTCCTGGACATCAGCCCCCCCCATTATAGCACATAAACAAGATTGTGAATAGAGGCTTAGAGGACCAGTACCATAGAAAAAAAAATAGTAAACTGTACTATGAAAAAAAAAAAAAATAATAATAAAATAAAACACACACACACCAAAACACCTATTGCGTGATTTCTCCTCCATGGCTATCTCCATTAAGGTAGGCAGGGAGGAGAAATCAAGAGCCACACGATGGATTGACCGATTGCCTTTTCTGAACAAGAGGGCAATCTGAGTTTTGGCAAGTTATTTCTTAATAAAGACTATGCAATTTTAAAGTTTTTTAAAGTTTAAATACTATTTTTCACAGTATACCAACACATTTTTTTTTGTTACTGGTCCTTTAATAACAGTGTCCAAGACTGAAAGAAACAAAGATTTAAATAAATAAATAATTGAAGTTAATTTGGTTTAAGCAACACCATAGAAAAGGATCTATAATTATTTCTAAGGGTGACCAGTACCCTTTAAATAACTGAATAACTATCAAAATGGTTCCTGTTAGGTTATCAACAGTTAGGTGATTTAGGCACTGTGCTGGAAAGTTCAAATTATTTGGGCAATGTGGGCATAGATGGTGAAAGATTTTATCCCTGGCTATTTATTTTTTTTATTTTTATTTATGCGCTGTACATGCTATATAATAACATATAAGAAAACAAATATATACTGCTCTTGCAAGAGCTATAAAATGTGAATATGAACCTCAGTAATTCAGCAGAAGACTTCAATATTCAGAATGAGTTATCTTTACACATGAAGCACTATGATGAATAGATACAGCAGAATGCAGATGGCGAGAACAAAAACTGCAGAACAAGCAAAAATCAAAACAGTGACTCAAGCAAAAGAATATAGTGGGTGACAAGCAGTGTTCCCTCGAATTCCTTCTTGGCTAAAAACTGCATTCTCATGTCAGAATAAATGCAAAATTTTGTGTTTTCAGCCAAAATTCTTTGTGCGCACTACAATTTTTTGTGTGCGGACGCCCAAGTGCACAGCTTAGAGAGAACACTGGTAAAAATAAAATAACTGTAAAAACAGATCCTGCATCTTCTGAGACCACTGGAAGAGATGTTCTTTATAAAAGGTGCATGGCACACTGCATCCATAACAATGCAAAGAAGACAATATGATGGTGTTGTTTCTGAAGATTATGTTGGCTTGGAAACGTTGTAGAGGTCACACCCAGTCGCCCCTGGAGCATAGAGAGTATCCAAAGTCTTTGAATACCTGGTTGGAAACTGTGAGAATTAAAGCAGATAAAATTTTACCATTGAAATCTATAAAAAAAAAAAAAATCTGATTTGCTGTATTTGGCTCCACCCACTTTTTAAAAAAAACATTTGAATCCCAGTCACCCAGTGACCGCATGTACCGAGTTTGAAGACCCTGCCATTAACATTGTAAAAATGTCAGCAATGTAAATATTCCTATTGAACAGCAAAAGGTGACATTTGTTTAAACCCAGCCACCCTGTCATCGTCTGTACCAAGTTTGGGGCCTCTGGCTTTAAAACTGTGAGAATGGCAGTATTTGAAAGTTTTACATTGAAGTCAATAGGGAAAATCTGATTGGTTGTTATTGGCCCATTTTTCCTAAATTTTGACGCAGTTACCCAGTGAGTAATTGTGCTAAGTTTGGGACACTTGGCATTTACGCTGTAATAGCAGCAGTTTGTTGCTTTTCATTAAGGTAAATGGCTGAAATCAGATTGGCTGTTGGTCTATGGTAAAAAATAGGGTCTTCAGGGAGCCGCCACAGGGGCACGGAGGGTGGGATTGCTTAACAGAGCACAAGCAACCTATTCAGGCATAAGTTTCACCATTTTACTACTAAAAAACTGCGAGCGGAGTAGCGTTTAGAAAACTACAAAATTTTCATTGGCCGTTGGTAGCGCCGCCCACTTTTTAAAATCATGCTTTTATTCGGGGCAACACCAACAATAGGTGGGGAGCATAGCTTCAAAACTCTGCGAGTGTCAAAGTCAATAGCAAAAAAGGGGTCTCCGGCGATCTGCCGCACGTGCGCGGTGGGTAGGATCGACAATTAAAGCGCACGCAACGTACTTTGCTATAAGACGAATAATTGTGGAAAGTTCGGCGCTTTTACGCCCAAAACTGTAGGAAGAGTGGCGTATAGAAAAAGGGGGGGGGGGCGGAGAGGAAAAAGAAGAAGAATAACCAGCTGAAATCGAAGAGCAATATGTTGGCTTGTTCCAAGCCAATATAATGTCTATATTCCTGTAAATTGTGTCTATCAACATTAAGACAAATATTCTAAGGCAAAGTGGAAACAAACCCCAGCTCATCAGGCCTCTGTGCATACAACATATAGGTTCTACTCTTAGGTGTATTCAGATATTTGCCTGTAATCTGGCAAGCACTTTCTCAGTATTCTAGGTGCATAACAATGCCTATGAAGGGTGTCATCGATATTTAGTAGTACATCCGATTCAATGACAATATCCTATTATGTTTTCTGCTTGCCTGACCCCTTGCTCTGGCCAGTCATGCTCTGGTGATACTTCCACTGATCCCGGTCACTAGCTTTTTGGACCTCTCGACCATGTGGTGCTAGCTGCATCTGCTAGTGTTCCTTTCTGCTCTCCAGTGGGATTTGGTCGACACTACGGGGCAACAAGGCAGCCTGAATTTGAAGTATACATTTATGCTCCGGCCTTTTAAAAGGAATTCAACTACTTCCAGGTTCTTACATTTGCTTAATCTCCCTTTGTTATCATGTATAACTGGAGGAGATATTGTTATCAGAGCATCACCAAGACAGGACCTGCACAGTATCCATCAGAACAAGTCATGCGTGTCTATAAATGGATCTGGAAGCTGCATAGTGTCAGCACAAGGACAAGACTTAACTCAGTGCATATTAAGGCAACATCAGTTCTTATGTGCAATACATTACAATTTTTCCTGCAGCCTTGATCGAAGATATATTTTACTACATAAAGTGCGCAGCCATGAATCAGTAAGAAGCAAGGGTCGTTTTACTAAAGGTAAGGAAGGACAACAAACATCCCTTATGTCTTTACCTATAAATTAAAGGACATGCACTTAGGGTTGCCATCTTTTGTGAAGGTGGAGACCAGACAGGGGGCAGGGCTGTGTCATGGAGGGGCGGGGTTGTGACATGCTGGGGGAGGTCTTTGGTAGGGGCAGGGCTATGATGCAGCGATCAGCTAATCGCTGCGTCAATCCTGCCCGGTTTTCCAGATTAGGTTTTGACCAGGGTAACCCTTCAAATTACCGGGCTGTCAAAACTAGACAGGTAGCAACCCTACATGCACTCCCCTCCATGTGAATAAGTCGTCATTTTCATGAGATGAGCAACAGGTGGGAGGCACATATGCATCCTCTAACACCTATTTATTTCTGTTTTCTGCAATTTCACCAATTTAGAAGCAAGTTGGTATAGAGGTGGGCCAGTATCTGTATATGTAAAAATCATTACTTATTAATTTGGTTGCACGGTTTTAGAATATTTTATAAAAGTTATATACAGGGTTTTATAGTCAGTCCAAACTATGTACACCTTAGCCATCTATCAAATATTGCCTGCCCCTACTCTATGCTGGAGGCAAGCAATTACTTTCACTTTCCATTCAGCACTTACTAGATGTCATTGCCCTCCCCACATTCCCCTTCACATTAATTGTGTTGCCAGTGCATGGGGATGTCCATCAGGTCCCCCATTCGGGGGCACAAACAAGATTTTGAGATGATGCAAGGCTTGTCTTAACAGTGTCACCAAAATGGCTCTTATTTGCTTGCTATAATAATGAATTTCCAGACAGACAGAAAAGATTCAAATTTATATAGTGCAATTAAAGTTTATTTTGGTTTTTTTTTTCCCTTTAAAGAGTGAAAATAGGAAAACACCTATCCAAAAATCTGCACAATGCATATCTCAACATTTTGGAAATTGAAAGAGAAAAAGATTTGCAGGACGAAGAGAATTTATTTATTTACTTTATGTATATAGTGCAATTAAAGTTATTTTGCTTGACTAACGTGATGAAATAGGATTTGTAATATTTTTTTTTCAGATGAAAGGTCCACCACCTGGAAATTGAAAAATGGACAAAAACTTTAGGCCAGAGAATGGCAAATTTTTTTGACCACACCTCCTGCATTTACAAAATGGTCAGGTTATGAAAGTTTAAACACATTTCAGTGGTTTTTCTGTGTTATTACAGTTTTGCTAATGAAGGTGCATTGCCCTTTAAGCTGCATTTCACAGTTTCCCCAATAGAATTGCTCATCTTAAAATTGTTACAATTGTTTCTTTGTTTATCTTGTGTTGTTCAAAAGTATCTTAGTGCACTTGTAACATATTCTGAGCTCTCTTCCAAAAGCAAATTAAGTTTTAGAAAAATGGTATCTTTTTCTGGCTGTTCAGTGCAGGTGATCAAAGAGAAAGTCGGGACATTTCAGTAACAATTCGGGACAGCTGGATGAGCCATCAAAAATTGGGTCTGTGCCATGAAAAATGGGACAGTTGGGAGGTATGCATACTGCACTTCATTGTGAAACATTATGCCATCTCTAAAACTACAACTTCATAAACCATTTGAAATGGAATATATTTCACCAGGTGAAAACTCTCCCAGTATGCGGAATCCTTTTCTCTACATAGTCCAAGGGCAGTAGGCGAGTCTCTCTAATGAGTGCAAGCACAATGATACAGTCCTTAGAGGCTGGAGGTTTCATGGGTCAGTAACTACAGATAAAAACAGTGACCACTGTGTCCCTTGTGATTGCACGTTGTGCTCATTAAATGCCGTGTTCTTTACAAAACTCTACAGCCTACACATTGTACCTCAAACTCTATGGGTCAGGTCTCTGCAGATGGTATTGTCTAATGGTTTCAGTGTTTAACAATAAAGGACTTATCTTGCAGTAATAAGTTTGCTTTTTATCATAGAATATATGCCAGCATACCATTTAATAACCGTGAATTTCATGCAGGCAATTCAACTTATGGCAAAAAAAATAAAAAAAATAGATATATAGATTATTATAGATCTCCCCTTATGTAAGCGACCCACAGGCATCATGAGAAAAGCAATTTGGGTAATTTTTACTTTACAGGTATGGCATCTGTTATCCAGAAAGCTCCATATTACAAGAAGACCATGTCCCATAGCCTCAATTTTAAATCAAATTTAAAGGGATCCTTTCATGGGAAAAAAAAAAAATTTCAAAATGCATCAGTTAATTGTGTTGTTCCAGAAGAATTCGCCTTTGAAATTCATTTCTGAAAAGAGCAAACAGATTTTTCATTTTGAAATATGACATGGGGTTAGACATTTTGTCAATTTCCCAGCTGCCCCAAGTCATGTGACTTGTGCTCTGATAAACTTCAATCATTCTTCACCCCCTCTCTTTCCCCCACCCAGCAGCCTAACAAAAGAACAATGGTAAGGTAACCAGATAACAGCTCCCTTGCACAAGATAACAGCTGCCTGATATATCTAAGAACAGCACTCAATAGTAAAAGCCCATGTACCACTGCGTACTATTCAGTTACATTGAGAAGGAAAAACAACAGCCTGCCAGAAAGCAGTTCCCTCCTAATGTGCTGGCACAAGTCACATGACCGGGGCAGCTGGGAAATTGACAAAATGGCTAGCCCCATGTCATATTTCAAAACTGAATATAAAAAAATCTGTTTGCTCTTTTGAGAAATGGATTTCAGTGCAGAAGTCTACTGGAGCAGCACTATTAACTAAAGCATTTAAAAAAAAAAAAAAAAACATGTTTTCCCAGGACAGTTTCCCTTTAAATAATTAAATCTGGTTTTCTCTGTAACAAAACAGTCTCTTGGACTTGATCAAAACAAAGCTAAAATTGATCTTTACTAGAGGCAAAATAATCCTATTGGGTTGAATTCATTTTTTCTAGTAGACTTAAGTGATGAAGGAATCCAAATTACAGAAAGATCCTAGGTACCCAGCATTCTGAACAACAGGTCCCAAACCTGTATCAGAAAAAGTATAGACTAACCCACTTAAGAATATCAATCCAACCAAAGACCCCAGGGTGCATACTAAGGGGTGGTTCACCTTTAAAGAAGAAGGAAAGCTACAGACAGTTTATTGCAAATAGATTGCCACAATAGTGCAAGTTGTATTCAATGTATTTATATTATTTATCACTGTATTTATACTGCAGAATGCTTTACCATACCAGAGTAAACAGCTCTAGAAACTTGTTTGTTTAGGATAACAGCTACCATATTAGCTTGCTGTGATATCACCAACCTGCACGAGTCTCTCCCTGCTCAATTATAGCTCTGGGCTCAGATAACAGCAGTGAGGGGAGGGGGAAGAGGAGCAAATGGAGCATGCCCTAGCCCTGAACATGTAGGCTGAAAGAAGTTAGTCTGACACAGAAGCCCATGTGTACACAATAGAAGGACAGAAATTTGGCATTTCTTGTGACAGAGGACTCAGCAGCATTACTTTAAGCGTTTATTGGTGTATTTATATAGGCCTTTCTGATAAAGCTTACTTACTTTTAGCCTTGCCTTCTCCTTTAAGTTAACTTTTATTAAGTTATACAGTATCCTATTCATTAGTAACTTTTATTTAGTTTCAGATAATAATTAGAAGGAAGAAAGTAGGAGAGAAGAAGGAAGTAGACATGAAAGGGTACATTGGGATTCTTTATACAGTGTCCTATTCTAAGCAACTTTTCAGTTGCTCATTATGTTATATAGCTTTCAAATGGGGGACATTGACCCCATCTTTTTATTACTTATCTTTCAATTCAGGCTTCTCCTATTGCTTTCAAGTCTCCTAATCAAATCAATGATCGCTAGCATTAGTCACTTTGCCCTTTAGTGAATCTGCCCCTATGGGAGATGGTTAACGGGTTTCCTTATAATAGATCTCGTACCTGTACTTGATTCAAATGAAGATATAATTAATCCTTATTGGAAGAAAATTCAGAACATTGGGTTTATTTAGTGTTTACATGATTTTCAAACAGACTTAAGGTATATAAAGATCCAATTTATGGAAAGATCTTATCAGGAAAACCCCAGGTCCTGAACATCCTGGATAACAGGTCCCATACCTGTATAGCCCTTTAAAGCAAAAGCCTAAAGAAGACCAAACAGTCTGTTCCATCATTAACATTCTCACTACAAGTTGCAACCCCTCAAAAAACAGTCAACATGAAAAATAAACAGAAAGTCATACATTAAAGATAATACATGAGGCACTGATCAAACATACAAACATTTAGAATTTCACTCTCAAGCAAAAAAATTTATATAGACCTTCTAGACATTTTACAGTGATACAGATCTTAATTCGAGAGGAAAAAGTGGGAATATTAAGGCGAGAAGCAGACGAGGGCTGTTAGCTCATGTTTCATATTACACAAGAGAAAATAAACTGAAAGGTCAGTTGAACAGTTACAGCATTGCCCTTTTCCAAGGTAATCAGAAGAGCATGTAGCAGAGACATGGACAGAAACGTGACTGGAAAAAAACGCTGATAAAGAGCCACACTGATTAGAGAAAGGGAGAATAAAATCTTGCACGGTGCATCTTTTTAACACAAAGCTCTGTACTATTTCTAACTGCAGATGGAACAGTTTTATAAGTATTCACTACAAATTATAGGTGTTCCCTTTATGCTGTTTTACAAGAATTAAGCATCTGAACAAATTAGAATTAGAAAGTATCCATGTACACAGGTGACAATCCAGATGCAAAAGTAAGGGAACTTTTTACTAATCAGTAATGAGCTCCTAATACAGCCACCCACCAACAAACATACATTTATGGAAGACCTCCATATAGGCTATGAAATAGGTCAGGCCTTGCTCTCATTATAGACTTGGCTCTTTACACTCAATTGGCAGTGGTTTTGGGAATGTGTGCTCACAAATGAGATGGTGTACTAGAAGTATACCTAACCTTTAAGTAGTAGCAATAGGGGTACACACGTATTTGCCTACTTATAGTATGGGACCAATTATCCAGTATGTCTAGGGGGCTCCAGATAATGGATCTTTCGGTTAAGTGGCTCTTAATTGAAAGTCATGTAAACATTTAGGGGCAGATTTACCAAATGTCGAGTTGTGTTTTCCCAAATTTTTAGGTTACTTTAAAAAAAAAAAAAATGAAAAAAAAAAAACAAGTGAATATTTTTTTCAAGGCTCAATATACCCCGAAGCTGGAAATAACTTGATTCCAACAATATTCCAGCTAAAACCTGTCGAGGTCATGTAAGAGTCAATGGCCAAGATCCCTTGAACCATTTGAAGATGTTAAACAGGACCAGTCACCCTTCCAAAAAAATGTTCTAAATCCTGTTTTAGAACGTCAGTCAAGCAAAATGAGCTTTAATTACACTATATCAAGTATTTGAATCTTGGTTTTTTTTAGTCTGGGATGTCCTAATTTCAGCAAGCAGGCAGGAGCTATTTTGTAGACAATTATTAAGTCAAGCCTTACATCATCTCAAACTCTTGTTTGTGCACCAGAATGGGGGACTTGTGTCCATCCACATGCACTGGCAAGCACAATGAAATGGTTAAATGAATGGGGGGAGTGCAGTGACATCTAGGAAGTGCTGAATGGAAAGTAAAAAAGTAATTGACTGCCCCACCTCAATGCCGAAGACATAGAAGAGGGGCAAGTAATATTTGATTGACAGCTGAGAATTTTAAATTTTACAACAGTTACGAATGCTTTAATAAAATCTAGAATTTGGATTTCATGTATAATATGAAAAGGACTTTTAAACAACACTTTACATCTGGGTGACAGGTCCACTTTAATAGCCTGCATCATGTTTGAGGTTTTCAGTGGGTTTCGCTCAAAAACTTAATTTGAGCAATTCAAGTCCCCCCAAATTCACCGATACAAGCTTTTTCCATTCAAGTTTTTTGGTCTAAAATTAGAAAGTATTTGAGTTGTGAGTTCATTCAAGGTATTAAAGCTTTTTTTTTTTTTAGTTCATCCAATTAATTTTTTTTTAGTTTATCCAAGTATCCAAATCCTTTTAGGTTGATTATATATATATATATACACATACAACAACCTAAAAGGATTTGGATACTTGGATAAACTACTCCCAGGGAGATGACCTTTCCAGAAGTCAGAACTTTCTGGATAACATCTGTATTTGATCACCCACTTTACATCCCAAATCAGCTCTTCAATAGGACCATTGCAACCACTACACTTTCCTCCTCCATAGTAATCTCCTCCCTTGCACCCCTACAGAAGGTCCCCATCAAATATAGACTTCATTCTTACACATTAGACATTCACATATCACAGCTATTCAGACACTTAATGTCTTTATCTGCTCATTCTTCAACATCAACTTCCATACATCAATGCTTTATATCTTGGGTTTGTGCGTCTTACAGGACAATGGACTGATTAAAATGAGGCACCAAGGTAATGTCAGATTTTCTTTTTTTCCTAAACATCAATGCCTCAACGTGAATGGGGCATTTAGTCCAGTTCTGACCCTGATCTACGATAGTTCTTCCTACATTGAACAGCAATACTTTACTTGCAGGCATGCAAACACGTAACTATAAAATTATATTAAACCAGTGGCATTGCAACATTGCTGACCTTCCCATTAACTAATTAAACATTTCATAATGTCACGGGTTCCGGTAGCCTTTAAAAACACAAATGGCCTTTAAACATCATGGCTCGTTTAACTCCCTATCAAATCATTGGGTCCAAGTGTCAAATGCCTTTCGTGCTGTTTTGTATCTAATTTTAAGCAACAAACGTACTGCTGCTTGCAAGGTCATTTATAAATGGAATATGTTAAGTTGTTTGTCTTGACAGGGGTCAATGGTAATTATTAGGGTTGGGAAACATAAGACAATAATTGTGGAAGCATTACAAACCTATTTTGTCACCCAACATTCTCACAAGGGGACGAACATGTTATAGTCAAGACTATGACCTTTGTCAAATGGCAATTCTTATTTACTGGCTACGAGCAAACATAGCATTAAAAAAAAGTGTTCGAGCAGAGGAGATACTTCTATATTTAAGGCATGGCCCAACAGAATGATAAATTCTTGAGCTCTGCAACACAATTTGCTGCCACACCAAAAATGTCAAATTGTTAAGATTCCTAAAAGCCAATATATATTTCCTGTTATCAGAATACTTAGATTGAGCTCTTTGCCATTATCACTGTACATTTAAGGACTTTAAAAGCTCAGACATTTGACACCCAGTTGCAAACAAAACATTTTATTTCATTAAAGCTGCGTTTAAGATTACATTTAAGGAATGATGTTCACAGTTCTACATATATTATATTTACATATAAATGCAGGTTAATTTCCTGTATTACACCACAGTAATACAAGTATGGGATATGTTAGCTGGAAAATGGTAATCCAGAAAGCTCAATTATGGGAAGGCTGCTTCCCATAGACTCCATTTTATTCAAAATTGGTAAATAAATGCAAGTGATCCCTCCCCAGTTTCGCTTCGCTGAAAAATTCACGAATTTCCTGAGAAATTTGTGAATTGGCGAAAAATTCACGAAACGAGGCACGGCACACTTTTGACGCGCAGCAACTTCGTTGTGTCATTTTCGACGCGTCGCATCATTTTCGTCACGCCATTGTCGGCGTGCGTAGCGTCGTTTTCGGCACGCATCGCGTTGTTTCCAGCGAGTCACGTCAAAAACAATGCTCGACTCGTTTTTTGCAGATTTTTCGCTGGCGTTTCGCAAATTTATTCGGCAGCGGCGAATCGTGGGAACTTGCCCATCACTAATAAATGCATGTAAAACTTAAACCCAATAGGCTGGATTTGCTTCCAATAAGGATTACTTGTATTATAGGGGCAAATTCACTAAAGAGCGAAGCGTCTAACACTAGCGCGTATTCGCCAGCGTGACATCATTTCGCAACTTGCAAATTCACCAACACCGACTGGCGAATTTTCGATATCGAAGAAGATAGACTTGCGCAACTTCACACCCTTACGCCAGGCAAAGTTGCGCACTGACGAAGGATCGTAAGATGAACATTTTCCTGAACGTTACCACTTACGCTAGACGTTACATCACCTGGTCAGACCAGGTGAAGTTCAATACAATAGATAGGAGGTCGAAAAAAAAATAAAAAAAAACATTTTTTCCAAGTCCCAAAAAAATGCTAGGCGTATTTTAGCATAGGAGGGTGAGTCTAAAAAAAAAAAAAGTCGATTTTTTTTTTTGGGGGGGGGGGGGGGGGGGAGGGATACCCTCCTTCCCCCCTACATTTCTTAACATATGGCAACACAACTATACAGGGCATGTATAACATGTAGGGCAATAGGACAACTTTATTTAATTTATTAAAGATTTCCTAGGCTTGTGTAGTGAAATATAGTGGCTGTAACATATACTATTATAACTTAAAGTTCCCGCCGTACGCAAATTAGGCTTCGCAAGCGTAACAGCGCTCTGCCCAACGAAGTAACAATAGCGCAACTACGCTACTGTTCACCGACCTTAACGTAACTTCGCACTTTAGTGAATTTGCGTAGGGCTGGCAAAGTGTGGCGAACGCTAGCGAAGCTAACACTAGCGAATTTTCGGATCTTAGTGAATTTGCCCCATAGTTGGGATCAAGTACAAGCTATTGTTTTATTTTTACTGAGAAAAGGAAATCATTTATAAACTAAATGTTTTATTTGAATAAAATAGAGTATGTGGGAGATGGCCTTCCTAATTCAGAGCCTTGGGGATAACAAGTTTCCAGATAATGGATCCCATTCTGTATTGCCATTACTAGTAAACAAGAATAGCGGCTAAAATGTGTTTGGAAAAGCTATGTACAGAACTCTTGTACATATTCAGTCTTTGATGCTGAACGTGATACCATCTTTGTAGCTACAGTATAAATGAGAGTTAGGGGCAGATTATCAAGGGTCAAATTGAGAGTATCTAAAAACACCCATAAATTTGAAGAAAAAAAAAAAAAAACAGAAATTAAAAAATAAGATTGTTTTTTTTTTAATTCAGGAGAGTGGAATTGACCTTCAAAATCAAATCAAATTCTATTGAATGAATTTGATTCGAATTTTTTCACCCATTTTTCTTTTTTATATTTTATTTAACTTTTTTTCTTTCTTCAAAAATCAAACGACTCCAAAATTGATTGTAGGAGGTCCCCCATAGCCTAAGGGTAGAACTGCATGGACAATTTTACCTGTGCTTCCATCAGAGTGCTGCATGTTATGTAAATCAGCTTCTACTGGACATTCCGATTACTTACATTATATATGGCGAATCCAACGTGACATCTGAACTTCGTTGCGTTGCCTCGGAACGAATGGAAATGCAGGTAAAATGGTCCATGTAGTTATACCCCAAAACACCAATTCAGCAGGTTTCAGATGGTTGAAGTCAAATTTCTAAATTCAAATTTTAAGTTATTTTTTTTTTTTTATTTGAATTAAATTTGGAATTTTAACTTGTTAAATTACACTAAAATAAACTAGAAATTTGCATTTAAAAATTTGAATTTTCAATTCGACCCTTGATAAATCTGCCCCTAAATGTATCCAGTGACTGGTTATCCACCTCCCTCTGATAAAGGATTTCATGTCTGCCCTTCTCCCTGGGTTGGAAACAGAATGGTGTAGCAAACTCTCTAAAATTAACATAACGCTAAGTTTTGAGAAGTCCGACAGATGTTTCATAAAAATGCATGTGTAACCTTCATAAATTAAGAAAGTAGCTTGAGGGGACAGGGAAGCACAGAGGCAGCTGATCCACCTCACTAGAAGGGAGGGTACACAAGACAAAACTAAAACATAGATGGCTACTCTGATCTTATCCAAGAGCCGAGCATTAATTTACAGGCTTGAAAAATTAACCCCTTGAGGGGTTCCCCAAGAAAACTTCTGATGAAACACAAAGATTTTGGGGGTTAGTGTTCAAAGGTTGAATTTTACAGCTTTGTGAGCTTTTTTTGACCTCGACAGAACTCACAACTCAAATGGTTTCCAATTTAAGAAAAAACTTGAATCCGTGCAGTCAGGGTGAAAAACTTGAATTGAGTTTTCGGCAAAAAAAAAAAAACTTACAATCCTTCGAAGTCCGGTGCGTTTCACTTGAAAACTCAAACATCACGGTAAGGCAAAAAACATCTTCAAATGGTTCAAGGGACCTCAGCAATGGACTTCTATGACCTCAACAGGTTCGGAGTATAAGAAATCAAAAGGGTTTTTTTTTTTTTTTTAAACTAAAAGATACCCTTAAACTATTATTTTTGTGGGAAAAAAACATCTCAACTTTTGATAAACAACCCCTTAAGTATGCCAAGCATATCTACAGTCCGATGTGTGGTGAAGTTAGCTGAATTTTTAGAATGCGCTAAGCTGTTGTGCGCGAGGTCAATGGTTTATGCTTTAGAATAGGGTTCCCAAACCTTCGGAAATATTCAGAATGGTATATATAAAAATGTTCCTGAGTGGAGCCAAAAAAAAGGCTGTGGTTCGCCAGCCCGTGTGGACTGCTGTTGGTCTACAGGAGGCGTATGGCAGCACACCTGGTTTTCATGCAACTAAAACTTGCCGCCATGACTGGAATTCAAAAAGCATGTGCTTTGAGGCCACTGGGAGCAACATCCAAGGGGTTGGTGAGCAACATGTCACAAACCACTGGTTAAGCTGGCCATAGACGCAACGATCCGAACGTACGAATCCTCGATTCGTACGATTTTCGGATGGTGTGTGGAGTGTTCCGACTTTTGTCCACTTTCTAAATACAATCAAATAATGAAATAATCACGTTCATCCTCACTATCCCTCTCTCGCCACCCATTTCTCTTCATTCTGTCTTCATGCAGCAGTTGGGTGTCAGATATTCATAGACAGTTAGATCCAATATCTTATGGGGGCTCCTGTTGTCTAGAAGATGCATTAGAGCTCACTCAAATAACCGATTCCAGTACAAACAAAATAAATTCTGCATGTAGAAAGACAGGATTTCTGTATTTTTTTTTTTTTATAGTGTGAGCTCTAATACCTTATAGGAGCCCCACTACAAGATATATTGGATTCAACAGGGATTCAAACTCTCAACTCTCAGACTCTCAACTCCTGCATGAAGAAAGAATGAAAAGAAACAGATGCTAAAAGAGGAAGAGAGAACATAAAATTGATAATTTCAGGACCGGTTCAGAATTTTTTTAAATGGATTATATTTAGAAAACGTATTTCAGTATGCTGAAGTCTATATTGTATTTGCATTTTCACAACAGTTCCCCATTAACTTTTAGTAGGATATAAAGAGAGAATTTGCAACTGGCTTTTATTATTTATCATTTGTGGTTTTTGAGCTATTTAGCTTTTTATTCAGCAGCTCTGAGGTTTGCAATTTCAACAATCTGGTTGCTACGGTCCAAATAATCCAAGCAACCATACACTAATTGGAATAGACTGGAATATGAATATCAGATGGCCTGAAGAGAAAAAGAGTAATAAGTAGCAATAACAATAAATGTGTAGGTTTACAGAGAATTTGTTTTTCAGATTGGGTCAGTGACCCCCATTTGAAAATGGGAAAGAGTCAGAAGAAGGCAAATTAATAAAAAAAAAAAAAAAAAAAAAAAAAAAAAAAAAAAAAAAAAAAAAAAAAAAAAAAAAAAAAAAAAAAAAAAAGGGAGAGCAATTGAAAATATTTAGTTATTCTATAACATACTGAAATTTACCATGAAGAGCCACCCCGTTAAAGTCAGTCATTTCATTTGGGGATCACAAATATAAACCCCACAGACGTGCCTAGACCCCTTCTCACTGCCCTATGTTCTCATTGCTTGATACCGATTGTTACGCAAGCTAATAAGCGTTTATATGAACAGTATGTAACTTATACACAACATTCATATAAAAATAAACGGCCGGGCCTTCCATTCGGATCAATAGTTCCATGGACCCCGGACAACTGCGCCCCCCTAATGGTGCCCCAGTCTGTAGCACTGTATTTAATTCATGCTTATTATTACTTAACATGTATTTATGCTGAACAACATATTCCACAGCAGTGTACAATAAATGTCTCATTCAAATCCATGCATGGTTGCTAGGGTAATTTGGAACCTAGCAACTGGATTGCTGAAATTGCAAACTTTAGAACTGCTGAGTAAAAAGCTAAATAAAGCAAAAACCACAAAAATGAAAACCCAATTGCAAATGGCCTCAGAATATCACTCCCTACATCATGCTAAAAGTTCATTTAAAGATGAACAACCTCTTTAAATTTGATCACCAGAAATAATTACTTTTTCCAATAACTTTATTTTCTATAACTGACCATTTTTCTAATATTGAAGTTTAAAGTGTAATTTTTCACCTTCTAAAGCAGTTCTGTGAGGGGGGGGTCAACACCCCCCACAAATGTTCTAAAGTGATGCATTTAATGGGTTCATTTGTTATCTTTGTCCCTGCTGAGCAGAATCCCTGGGTTTCATTACAGGCAGCTGTTAGAGTTGATACAATAGTTGCTAATACTCCAGAGATGCGTCAACTACTGAACTAGATGTTGCAATATTGTAACAGTTTAGAGTCTGCACCTGAATTACTGAGCTGCCAGACTCAAACACCAGGGACACAAACATTCAACTTTAAACTTATAGGTTACAAAAAAAAATATATAAAATAATGGAGAGTATTGAAAAAACTATTTCTGGGGAACAATCTGAAAATAACCGAACTGGAAAAAAAAAAAAAAAAGTGTTTGGAAGGTGAACAACCCCTTTAATCCTTGATGACCAGTTTGTTATTCAGGTCTTATTACCCAACTTTTCCTGTGAGTCAATGACCATAATTTCATGCTTTTGCAATGAAAAGTTCAAATTGAGTAATGCAATTCAATTGTATGATTAAGCATTTTTTATAGGAAAAAAAAATAGATTATACATATATCATACCTATACACACACACACACACACGTGATCTATTATCCAGAAAGCTCCAAATTATGGAAAGGCCATCTCCCATAGATAAATTATAATAAAATTTTCCTATTAAAGGGTGGGGTTGTTCACCTTTGAGTTAACTTTAAATATGATGTAGAGTGTAATGTTCTGAGCATTTGCAATTGGTTTTCATTTTTGAGTGATTTAGCTTTTTATTCAGCAGCTCTTCAATTTGCCTTAAAAACCATGCAACCCTAGCAACCATGCATTGATTTGAATAAGAGACTGGACTATGAAAAGGATCTAACTAGTAAAAAATCAGCAATAACAATAAATGTGCATTTGCTTTTTAGATGGGGGTCATCTACACCCATTTGAGGGTCAGGGCCCGGTGGGGCCCCATGAGGGTCAGGGCCCGGTGGGGCCCCATGAGGGTCAGGGCGACCCTGAGTTTAAGTATATTGTCCGTCACTGACACAGATCTTTACTGCTAAAGGGCTGTGGTTGCCTGGGGCAGGTACACAAGCACAAAACAATCATGTACAACATTTCTAGCCTATTTCTTTAGTTAGGCTTTAGTTCTCCTTTAAATGGCCTATGGACATGGATACCTCTGGCGATGTAGGAGCTACCAGGAGACCCCCCAGGACCCCCCCTTGGTTGATGAGATTACATAAATTAGAGACGTTCAAACTGGAGAACCACCAGCTGCAGCATATATAGCGCATCCCAGAGTGCGTGTATAAAAACCGCAAGAACTTCATTTCACTACGTATCCAGGCAGTTTAAAGGGACCGAGGTTCCCATCCCAGGCCAGTGTTCCACACCGCGTCAGGTTTACAGAGAGACACGTGTCTGAAGGAAACACCAGGCTGGATTTCCTCTCCCGGTCACCTTTAGCTCTCGACCGAATGAATGAGAGACGCGACTCGGAAGGAACAAAGAGGCGGAGCAACAGAGACGTCACAGCAATACCTGCGCACCTGTTAATATCCCCCTTACCTTCTGCGGAAGTCTTTCTCGTACGGCTTGAGGTACGGGTCCTGCTCCAACAGCACGTCCAGCTCCGGCACTTCCACCTCGTCTACTTCAGTAGCCATCTTTCTCAGCAGCCCAAACCAATCGACGCCGCTTCTACGCTTTCTGCCACCCTAAACGAATCTGACAAGTTTAGTCAAGTTCAACGCTTGTATAAAAAGCCCGCGCGGTCACGTGCCCCGCTGCAGCGAAACATTGGAAGTGGCAGAATGATTGACGTTCGCTTCCGCTTATCACGTAGCTGGGGTGGGTTGGTCATACTCAGCTGTGAGATAACTACATATACAGCTGTATTTATAGCGTCTTCTTCATAAGGTTACGTCAAGATGACAGTTTAGGATGAAAACGGCAACCATTTGTTCTGGGGCGTCAGTCTTTTTTATATGTTGTTTAATGGAGCCAACCAGTAGGGGAATGTGTTATTTGTAAAGGTTATCATCATTTATTTATATATAGTGCCAGCAAGTGACTATAATTTAAAGGAGACATACTGTTTAAAAAATAAGAATTTACCAGTGCGTTATACTCATTTAGATATAGAAGAATTGTGCTTAACAAAGTAGTGTTTCAGGCTGGTTTATTGAATATTTCTGCAAAAACCCTTCCACTTACTGCTCCCTGAATTCCCAGGCTGTTCAGGGGAGCCAGCTGTTCTCAGCTCACTGCACTGTAGGACAGGAACCAATCAGCAGCAAGCAGTACCTGATAGGGAACTGAAGTCTATTTTACTGGCCAGGCTGGTCGATCCCAATGTAATTAATGGGGGGGGGGGAATAAATATATAGGCAGGCTGGTATTTTTTTCCAGAAAAGGTGGTAACCCTAGTCACAAGAGCTTACAATTTGTGATTGCAGCAATACACATAATATAGTCTAGGGATGCATAATATACAGGACATACATTTTTTGTTTGGGTGGTTCACCATTAACTTAACCTTTATTCTTTATAGATTATTGGTCTTCTTTTTTTTATAGTTTTTTTATTTATTTGCTTTCTTCCTCTGTCTTTGGGTTGCAACATGTTGCTCGGGAGCTACTGGTTGCGAATCACTGATGTATAGAGTGATATCCTGAGCCAAAGTGCATTTGGTTTTGATTTTTTTATTATTTGTGGGTTTAGAGTTATTTAGCTTTTTATTCAGCGGCTCTCCAATTTTCAATTTCAGCAATCCTGTTGCTAGGTCCTCTGTCTTTCAAATGGGGGGGGTTGCTGACCCCATCTAAAAAAACAAATGCTGTTTTTATGTCTACTTTTTATCACTCATATTTCCATTTGTGCACTCTGCTATTTATATTCCAGTCTCTCATTCAAACCAATGTATGGGTGCTAGGGAATTTTGAAACCTTTAAGAGTGTTTTTGGAAATTTTTTTAAATCAATATTTGGGGGCAAAATCATTCCAATCGAATGATGCATTTGAATGATTTGAACGATTTTTATTTGAAAAAGGAGCATTTGAATGATTTGAACGATTTTTATTTGAAAACGGACCTATTAGAGCGAATAAGGACCATTTTAGTTTGATAAAACCCTTTAAAAGATTTAATGGTCGAGTTTTTTAACGTTGGAATTCAACACTTAGGGGCAGATTTAATAAATTCAAATGAATGATTCGAAATTCGATTGAATTTTCACAAAGTTTCGAATTTTGAATAACTTTTTGGAGTACTTCGACCATCGAATTAAAAAAAATTCAATCAAATCGACTGATTCGAATAAAAATCTATTCGATCATTCGACCATTCGATGGTTGAAGTACTTCCCCTTTAAAAAAAAAATTTTTCGCCAGATCAAAGCTACAGAATTGCTTTAAAACCCTATGGGAAGCTCCCATAGGTGTTGTTAAGCATTTTAAAGGAAAACTATACCCCGAAAATGAATTTTTGAGCAACAGATAGTTACCTACCTGGTATATATATTTAAGTAAATATTGCCCTTTTACATCTCTTGCCTTGAACCACCATTTCATGATGGTCTGTGTGCTGCCTCAGAGATCACCTGACCAGAAATATTTCAACTCTAACTGTAACAGGAAGAAGTATTGAAGCAAAAGACAGAACTCTGTCTGTTAATTGGCTCGTGTGACCTAACTTTATAGTTTGTTTGGTAAGTTTGTTTGCACCGTTGGATCCTAGGATCCCAGGAGGCTGTCCTTATTTTTTAAAATGGCTATTTTCTATTTATCATTACCCAATGGCACATGCTACTAAAAAGTATATTATTATGAAAATGGTTTATTTACATGAAGCAGGGTTTTACATATGAGTTGTTTTATGCAATATCTGTTTATAGAGACCTACATTGTTCGGGGGGTATAGTTTTCCTTTAAGATCAAATAAAAAATATTCGATTGAATGGTTAAAATAGTTTGAATCGTTCTATTCGAACGATTTTATCATTCTAAAATGTATTTTCTTTTTCTCAGTAATAATAAAAATACATTGTTCTCAATCCCAGCTAAGATATAAGGAATCCTTTTTAGAGGCAAAAAAATCCTATTGGGTTTATTTAATGTTTAAAGTAATTTAAGTAGACAGTGTATAGAAATTGAAATTATCCAGAAAACCCTAGGTCCCCAGCATACTGAATAATAGATCTCATACCTGTACCAGCATTTCTATGTTTTATCCTACCCTGTTAATAACAATTGCAGCAAAGATAATTTTTACCTACGAGACAAAAACAAATATTTTTGAATCCACAATCCTTTTCAGGCATCAGTTAGTAGCTCTATCATACAATGATCTGGTTTTGCCATATCCAGAAAATGGTATCATGTAGAAGAATGTTCACTGGAGAGCTGTATTTTCAAGTGATTTTATTCAAGTTGCAAGAACAACATGTTTCGGACCTCAAGGGTCCTTCCTCTGGTGCAGTATACAACAAACAGTGTAATTTGACCTTTTAAAGGCTAACTCCCACATTTCAACTAAGACCATCCATTTTAAGCTTACAACATGTCTACCAACAGGAGTATGTGTCTTTTTGTTATTTGGATCAAAGGATGTAATAGACCTCTTGTGTTCACCAACAGAACAGAATATTTTTTCTGTATGTTGGATGTCTCCCCGGTAGAAGTTGAAGCAACGGTGATCTAACAAGCGGGACAGCAATTCCTTATCACCGTAACTATGAAGCGCTACGAGATTGTTTCCTCCCGAGTTCTAATTACGCTTCCCTCGTGTGTCTCCCTGGCGGCAGTCAGGGCGGCGGTGTTCGGAGCTGCAGCTTCTCCTTCGTTTCACTTTGCAGGGTTTAGGTCTGGCGGTCCGGTACACTTCGACACACAAATTCAGGATAAATTATATTTCCAACTACTTAGTAAAAGCAAATTCTTCAAATTTATTTGTATTGCAATAAAGCCCTTTTTTTTTTTTTGTAATTATTTTATAATAGCATGTCACGTGATTTTAATAATACATTATCTCTAGTTTGTAGTAAATGTGTGGTATCCCCAAGGGTCAATTTCTACGGCTCAGAAGAATATCATCAGATGATATAAAATACTTGGAGGCATCTGATACTTTGATTGAGAAATTTGTGAGTAGAGGATACAACAGGAGTCATATACTACAAACTAGAGATAATGTATTATTAAAATCACGTGAGATTACACATTTGGTAAATTATTTAGAGAAAAACCCCTATTCTCATACACAATTGGTAAAAACATTGCCAATTCCCTTGTTATGGCAGAGGTAAATAGACCCTCTAAACAAAGGGAGACCAGATTTTTTACACACATTCCTATGTCTTAACTGTAATAAATGTAATTCTATTATCAAAGGGGATTACACATCCACATCAAGGGCATAAAATTCCTATAACACAATACCACACCTGTAATTCAGACTATGTGGTGTATGCCCTTAAATGCCCGTGTGGCAAATTATATGTGGGACAAACTACACGAACAGTAAAAACCAGGATTGGTGAACACAAGAGGTCTATTACATCCTTGGATCCAAATAACAAAAAGACACATACTCCTGTTGGTAGACACTTCTTTACAGAAAAACATAGTGTTGTAAGCTTAAAATGGATGGTGAATATGCCCACCAGAGGCGGCAATAGAAAATTGTTGCTATTGCAACAAGAAGCAAGATGGATTGATTTATTGAATACAATTGAACCCAAGGGAATGAATGAGGCTTGGAGTTTAAAATGCTTCTTATAGAACATTTGTCTTACACTAATTTGTTACCGTTTTAAATCCCCATCAATTCTGGTTCTCGATACAATGGAAGGACTTTTACTAATGGACTACAGTAACCTGATGGTATGGTACTTTTTCAGTATATCTTTATACTAATTGAAACAATGTTAAATAAGTATTGCAACTATGAATAAGTAGCATAACAAAATGATCAGTTCTACGCAACAAGTTGGCGCTATAGAAATACATGTTAATAATAATAATAATAGACTCTTTTGTAGTATCCTTTATGTTTTTTCTTGTAATTTATACATTTGGCCTGTGAATGGAGCTGATGTATACACCTGTGAGGTCACATGACTGTAGTTGGAATATGGGAGTTAGCCTTTAAAAGGTCAAATTACACTGTTTGTTGTATACTGCACCAGAGGAAGGACCCTTGAGGTCCGAAACAGTGCTTGCAACTTGAATAAAATCACTTGAAAATGCAGCTTCTTCTACATAATTTTTACCTGCCAAACCAGTAAAATACTGGTGAGGTACAGAGCCTACATAACCTATTTTACCTATCCCAATGGCGGCCCTGTCCCCAGCTGATCATCAAATGCAAACCAGCAAGGAACTGCACTTCAGCAGCAGCAGCTGGAGGGTTGCAAGTTTGACATCAGATTGGGGCCCCGTGCTACTAGAATAACTAGGGCCCTTTGATCTTTTGCACCAGCCTTGCAGCTTAATATGTTCCAGAAAAACTAAAACAGTCCAGAATTAGTTCTACACCCAATACACACGTTCCATTTTTGTGGAAATATATTGTAATGTAATTATTTCTTACATAAGAGATTGCATTTTAATTTTGGGTTTTTGGATTTTTCATTCATGATAATATCTGTTAAACAGAATCTGCCTGAACCTCAACAATGTCCTTTTTCTTCATTCATGAGGCATAACACTGCAAACATACACAATTTAGCTAAAAGGACTATATCTGTTTGCCCAGTTTAATCAGACCTTGGGATGCACATTTGGCTGAACTGCTTTCGTGTCATGTGTCAGTCAGTCAAAGTCACTGCACTGAACAGCTGAGGTCAGACCTCATGTTTTTATAGACAGGCTGTGCTGGGATTAATAATTTCACAATAACGTGAGAGCCTTGGTGACAAATATAACTTTCTTGCTAATATGTAAAAGATTGTACTGGTCCTGAAAATAGTTTTCCTCTAATATTATTTAGTAGGGTCATTAAGGGGCAGATTTACTATTGAAAAAATTCGAAATTCGACCATGAAAATAGTATGTGAAGTAAAATCCTTTGAATTCGAATATCGAATTAGAAGGATTTTACCGCAATTCGATTGGTCGAACGATCGAGTAGAAAAAATCGATCGATTAATCATTCGATTTTTTTCGATCGATGGAATTTTTTTTTTATTCGATCAAAAATAATGATACCCAATTCGGTAGCTTTGATCTGGCGAACTAGGTGGTCGAATAAAAATTTAAAGGGGAAGTACTTCGACCATGGAATAGTCGAATATTCAAATAAAATTAAATTCGAATATTCAAATTAGAATATTCAAATTTGCCTAATTTGCATATTTGAAAAATTTGAATCTTTTTGAAATTCAATCGAACGTTGAATTCTTCATGTGAATTTAGAAAATCTGCCCCTTAATACATCAAAGGTTGTTTGCTACTACCCTGATATACCTGTCCAATGAATTATTTTGGGTTTCAGTTAAATCATTATAGAAGTGGCTAACTACCATACAGTAGACCCTGTAGTCACAGGGGGCATGAAGTACAAGGGGGCCATGTCAGTATTCAAACATTCCATCTGCCCATCTCGCTCATTTGCAATTGGCTGCAGTGGATGATGGATAGCGATGAGGTTGGGGCATTTGTTTGTGGTTCGGGGCCTGCTGGTATACTCCAGGACCCTCTGAAGATGCTTTGGCAACTGCATTACAGGTAGAGAAACTAATGTTTTCTCATTTAATTTTTAGTATATTTGTGTTCAGGATTACAAGAAAATAAAATAATCCTTCAGGCATCATTTGGCCTAACTGTGTTTTTTTGAACACCTTTGCTTGTTTCATAGTGTCATAGATTTTCTCTAGTGGGTTGCCCATGGGTACATTTTCTTTTCTCATTAAACCATGCTATGTTTATAACTGCTTTTTAACTCTAGCAGTCACTCATTTCAATTCCTGTTAAAGATGTGAACTTGACAGTGTTTCTAAACACCTACATTATAGTTTTAAGTCCTCTAACTGCACATAAATAGGCTCTGACTTATACCACTTGCATCCAACTATTGCCCCCAAACTGAGAAGGCCTTTGGCCTTCTCTCATGTACTTGAGAGTAGATTTTCACACAAATATTAGAATGGAAAGAGGGCTTTTTATTAGAAAAAAATAACCTTTTTCTAAAAAATAAAAAATGTTCATTTGCTAATACAATGCAGTGTGCAATGTGCAATTTTCCAATGCAAATCGCCATATTCTTTACCCAAAAAGCTTCTTCCAGTGTAATTGCAACCACATGGGGAGTTGTACCTACCAATCATTTGCTTATGTGTGTGGTAGAAAATTAGATGCAAGTTTTTGAGAGTTTGATCTCATCGCTTCTGGTATCCAGCAGTAAAATGTTATAAGTAGGGTTTCCGTCCGGACAGCCCGGTTTTTTGAAGGGCTGCCCAGGTCAAAACTGCCTTCCCGGTTTTTCAAATAAGGAAAGGGCAGGATTCCCTATGATTGGCATGGTGATCGGCCAATCGCAGATATCGCATCATAGTCCCGCCCCGGCACAGATTGAACCTACCGAATACCAATAGAAGCCTATGGAAACCCCCCATAGGCTTCTTTGGCAAAGACCTCCTCGAATACCATTCGTACGATCGAACGCCTTGATCGTTCGAATCTTACAAATTTTTTGGAGGCTCGAAGGAAAAAGTAAGTTTTTTTTGTGATATCGAACGATCGGTATTCGATCATACGATTTCATCGAGAAATCAAATATCGAGCAAAAAGATAGCCTAGAACTATTCGATAAGCATTCGATAGTCAAATGCTTATCGAATTTCAAGGAGATTCGAGGGAAATTTAGTAAATGTGCCCCTAATAGAAGTTATTCATTTGAAGCCCAGTTCTTCTTATGTTTACAATTACATTGCCCTATGTGGATTAATCTGGGCTTTTGTGAAAGTGTGCATTTATAGAATCTTCTTACACCAGTAAAAAATCATGGAAGGGACCTTGATTGTATTGGCAAGCTCATCAACTTTTGCAGATTCCCTTAATAAGTGTATGTAAGACCACATTGATCAGGATGTCATCAAAATGGCAACATGATTTGCTCTACATACTCTTTGTACCGCCATTGAGGTTTGTCATCTTCAACAGGGGATTTTTTATTTTGTTTCATTGTAGAATGTAGTTTTGCTGAGTATTATAGTTTTACTTTAGTTATACTCCACGTAATATTTACCTTTCTATAACCCTGCTTTTAATTATACTCTTCAGATTTGAAGGCAATAGATAAAGTGAAACCAATCATCTGTTGCAAAGAACTAAGGGCATTTCTAAAGTTCAAGAAGCTTCTCAAAAGGTAAAATGAATGTACTTTTCATATGAAATGTAATTTTATCCTGTGGAATAGTATTCAAAACATAAGCGTTTTTTTGCCGAAGCTGCTTAAGGATCTTTGACTTTATACATTGAAACAAAGGTAACAATAATTCAGAGAAAAGGTTAACATCTTGACTTAATATTATAGCCTTCATAAAACATGTCCTAGCTTCATAACAGTTCTCCATTTGCAGGTTTGGCAGATAATAAAGTAATAAAGAGTAAGGCTTGAATTATCCATCTTGATTTTAAGAGGAAGAATCAAAGGCTGGTGTGTCACACCCCTATCTCCCAGGCTAATCAAATCAGTTCTAAATGAACACCAGGCAACTTTGAATGCAAATGTCCCACAAGCTATGACATTTTCTGCCTGAATGTCAAGTTACTACATGGGATAAATGTATCTAGGGTTTATTTATAATGTGAATTTAATACTAATAGGAACACACAGTGCTATTACTTGTTTATCCTCCCAACCCACTTGGAGTCCACAGATTTACAGACTTCTGTTCCAAAAACTCTTTGCTGCATAGAACTAATGTTTCTTAGGGGAAACTCCGTTCATTGCTGGTCATTGCTAACCCAACAGACAACATGCATCTGTACACAGAAGTTCTTCTAATGATGGATATCTATTGTTTTCAGATAAATAGAAAGTCTGTCTCATACCAGGCTGATTTGCACAAGTCTTCTTCTATAAGGACCTCAAGCTTTCTGTTTGATGAGGTATAAATATAAGGATCCTAAATTAGTCTGTGCATTTACAAGTGGAGGCACATTTATGAAAGGTCGAAATTTCAAATTCATGTGAGTTTTTTCTAAAACTACTTTAAATTCGAATAAACTTGAAATTCAATTGGGGGTTATTTGATAAAAAAAATCAAATATCTAAAACCTGCACACATTTTACTGACCTGAAAACCTGAATTGAATGTGTCTAAATTCACTTTTGGGCTGTCTGTTCTATTCTTTTTAGTCTATTAAAATTAGTAAGCTAAGGTAGACATTAGGGGGCAAATGTTTTTTTCCCCCTTATTTCAAGAAAATTGTGGTAGAAAAATGTAATCTTTAATTTTTTTAAATTCAATCTTTCCAAACATGAATTTGTGAGATTACCAATTGAAATG
Source organism: Xenopus borealis (assembly GCA_024363595.1). NCBI lineage: Eukaryota > Metazoa > Chordata > Amphibia > Anura > Pipidae > Xenopus > Xenopus borealis. The sequence goes on along the minus strand of CM044433.1, from coordinate 19,035,590 downwards.
AACATACAAAATGTGAATGTTACATTTGGCAACTTAAACCTAATGAGCTTCTATAAAACTCAATTAGAGGTGTATTTTTAACATACAAGCAATTTTTTTAACCATTCAAGGTTTTTTTTAATAGTCTAGTATATCCTTTGCCCTAACATGATAAAGTTTCTCATTTCAGGAATTTGCTGTTACTTCCATCTTGTTGATTGTAAGATCACCTGTATGATTTCCTTGTACTGTATGTTCTCTTTTATGAAATAAT
>CM044433.1:19001748-19024768 GCA_024363595.1 Xenopus borealis | reverse complement strand
AAAAAAAAAAAAAGAGCAATTATTTTGGTATCAGTTTATCAAATTACCAGTTCAGATCTAGGATATATATCTTTCTACATTGCTATATTTTTCTGCTTAAAAAAATATAGTAAATAATTAGAATTCTGGGTACTGCAATGAAAATCTTCCAATAGACAGCACTCCATTGTTCCATAAAAATTGCCTTTATTTAACTTATTTCAAGGTAGCAAAAAAGGATTTCAATGTTTCAAGTGGCACCCCACTCTTTATCAAGCTTAGAGTGGGGTGCCATTCAAAAAGTTTAAATCCTTTTTTTCTGCCATGAGATGAGATAAAATAAAGGCATTTTTATGGAAAAATGGAGGGCAGTCTATTGGAAGATTTAAACTTGCTCCCGGTTTGAGAATTGAACCAAAAAGGAGGTGCAGTTTCATTTGAATTGTGTACTGCAATGAAAAAAAAGTGTGAAGATACCACATTACCTATGCTGTTACTGCACCAACACGCCACTAAATGTGAGTGTGACCTTCTTGATATAGGGAGATGTCTTTGTCCTCTTCTGCTTCTTGTATCACTTAATGCTCACTCCTCATGTACATATCTTACACAGTGGCATGGCCTATAATGATGGGAGTGTGGGGGGAAAAAATTTTGGAAATCCGGGTAGCGTTTACAGTTGTCCCCAAACTTTCTTTTATCAGTTAGCCACATTTAGATGTAAAAAAGTTCGGGAGCAACACAAGCATAAAAATGTTCCTTGGTATGCAAAATAAGTGCTGTTGGCTATTTGATAGCCCCTATGTGGACTGACAGCCTACACAAGGCCCTGTTTGGCAGTATACCTGGTTTCTATGCAACTAAATTTGCCTCCTAGCCAGGAATTCAAAATAAGCAACTGATTTTAAGCTGCTGGGCTCAACATCCAATGCGCTGGGGATCACTGGCTAGCCACTGGTTGGGAATCACTGTCATGGGTAATACAGCCTTATACCATGTCAAACAATGCCATCTAGTGGTTTATGCTTCTGGTGCACACTGGTGAGTATATGTATGCCAATTATACCCTTAATGGTAGTAAGCTGGAAAAGTAAGGGTTATGTGTGGATAACTGAGGGGCAAATTTACTAAAGGGTGAAAATTCGCCAGCAACAGCTTTGCAGCCATCGCAACAATAATTTACTACATTTCTTCTGGATGACGAACGCTGGTGAATTTTCACTAGCTTTACTTTGGCAGTGCAAGAAAATCAAAGCAAAGAGGCTCTAGCGTTCAATTCTACCTAGAGCAACTAGGTAGTGATGGTCGAATCTATCCAGATTCGCTTAGGCGAAAAATCCGCGAAATGACACGCGCTGCGTTGTATTCGACACGTCGTGTCGTTTTCATCGCGCGTCTCGTTTATTTTTTTTGTCAGGCGATTTTTTTGTCAGACGAATTCTTGTGGGCGTTTTGCAAATTTATTCGCCGGCAGAGAATCGCGGGAATTTCCCTACCTTAGCGTTCTTGCTCTCAGGCTCATTTGCATACGGCGGGAAATTTAAAGTTGAATGCACAACTTAATGTTACATGGTGCATGTAATACATTACATTTACACTGATATGTAGTAACTGAAGATTGAGGAAGGTCTATGCACTCCATTGCAATTTGTCTGGTCTAAGCTGGCGAAGGCAAGTCTGGCAAAAGTGGTAACATTCAGTAAAAACCACATCTTAGTGAATTTGCAAAGTAACACCATTTGCCAGAGCAAAAATTTGCCTGGCATTAGAGTGCGAATCACCACTAGCATCTAATTCTATAGTGAAGTGATACCTGCGCCCATTAGTAAATTGGCATAACGAATCGTCGCCAGCGTTGCCCTTTAGTAAATCTTCCCCTTAGTGTCCATTAAGATAAGAAGAAAGGAGGTTCCATCTTCAGTTGAGAAGTTGTTTGCTTTTTTTGTCAGCAAGTACCATGACGTACTGGCAGGTACATTAGGTGGAAAATAATTCTTAGAGTTAAGTTGATCCAAGGAATTGAGTGATAGCCCTCCTCAAGTCAGTAAAAAATTCCCCCCTCTCAATTAGCAGTGAAACCTATTTTATTATTTGACTATAAGAACTTGATTGACATTTGTCATCCTCAGTTAACACATTATGTATTAAATATGAGAATGCCTACAAATTATGTTGGTGATATATAAATACATGTTAATAATAATACCTGGCAATTTTGCTGCTGTAAATACCTATATGCCCTCAAACTGGACCTCCTAAATAGATACTCCTTTATGTTAGGGAGACTTCTGGAACTGTCAAGGAAAAGGCTGAGTTTATTACAAGAGATTATTTCAACAATTTTGTTTACATTTGTACATTGCAAAAGAAAACCTATTAGCCATAGAAATGCACTCTTTACTTTCTCTGACTTCAGTGAATCATCTAATCAAATTGGTTTGTAATAGTGTATTGTAGCAGATATTGTAAAACTAATAAGAGGCCAAACATGTATTTCATAGAGCATATGCCACACAGAAGCTGTTATTGCCCCATAATCATGTTCTAAGCCGTATTAAAGAACAAGTGATTCATTGCAAACATTTAGATCAATAAACAATTATTACTCTGTGTGAAATACTGAAAGGGGCCTATGGAGACTCTTCCGGTAAAAAACACCAGTAAGCAATGGCATTTAATTTATCAGCGAAATGGGGCTGAATATATTTTCTGAGCAAAGGTACTAAAAGTAGTGCTCATTTAGCATTAGATTTAAGAATTAAAAAAGGGTTTCCTTTCATTGAAATTTTGAGTCTAAAAGAAAATGGTATTCATTTAATTTTTAACGGAAACATCAGAAAAATTAATGTTTTAAGGAAAAAACTTTTTTTCTATTTGTTTGATGTAAAAGGTATACTTGGTGGCCTATCTATAAAAATTACCTGGGAGAACAACAGTGTTTCTCCTTCCTCCATGTGCATCACATGAAGAAAAGTAACCCTGGTAAACTTCATAGAGCACCACAGAATGGAAAGAGTATGAAACTGATTAAAATTTTAAATTTTATTCATCCATTAAAATCTGCACAGAATCGCCTGACCATCAGGGAACCATAGGCTTGACACATTTCTTCAAAGCACACCCTAAATCCTTGAGCAGAAAAAATTCTATAATCCCCTAAATTTTAGATGTGCAAACGTTTACAGTATAAGGGCATCTCTGCAACATACAGTATTATGTGGGAAAGGCTTTTCATAGAGTTAACAAAGAACAAAAATGGCATGTCTTTAAAATTCTTCATAATAAATATATGTCAATATTTTCCCTTTGTAATCAAGGAACATCATTGAAAAACAAAACCTTTGTGGTTCCATAGAAGTGTTGGTATTGATGTGGGTAAGAAAAATGTTCTTTTAAGGAATTCACGTTAGCTGGGATTGCAAACAAAGTATATCAGGTACAAGGAGGCCAATAGAACATGCAAAAAATCAGCTAAAATGGAGATGGAAAAGAGTATTGCAGCAAGGAGTAAAAATAATCCAAAATTATTTTCTACAAATGTAAATAGTAAAAAATGAAGCAGGAAGAGGTGGGACCTTTAATATCAGTGGGGATTAGTTGGTTAATGAGAACAGAGATTCTGAACTGTTAATTTTTTTCTGTCTACACAAATGAAGAACCAGCTAATAAACGTTTCCTTCTTAATAGTCCCAAATATTAGTAATACAACTACAATGTACTAATTCTAATAAAAATGGTATTTGTCCCAGGGTACTCTACGGGCTGTGATATTCAAACCAAATCCAAACTTAATTTTTCAGCAGGTCTGAGTGCTAAGAGACTGGTGAATTGCTAATGTGGTGTGCTATTCAAATTGGATCCTTTCTCAAACTCAAAGCTATAGGCCAGTTAGCCTGATGTCAGTGGTAGGAAAGCTTTCAAAGGGGTATAAAGGGATAAGATACTTGACTTTATTTGCAAATAATAATAATAATACTATGAGTTTGTGCCATTACGGCTTTATGTGTAATAGATTTTGCCAGACCAATTTAATTTATTTTTATGAGAAGGCGAGCAAGGACCTTGACTCTGGGATGGCAATGGATGCAATCTACTTAGACTTTGATAAAACATTTGATACAGTACCATACAGAAGGTTAATGGTTAAATTTAGTAATGTTTGCCTGGAACAAAGAATTTGTGCTTGGATAAATAACTGGCTAATAGCTTACAAAGTGTGTTAGTAAATGAAACAATTTCTAGTGTTATTAGTGGAGTATTAAAGGGGTCTGTACTTGGTCCTTTGCAACTTATTTATTAATGACCTGGAGGTGGGCATTAAAAGTACTGTTTCTATTTTTGCTGATGATACAAAATTGTGCAGAACTATAAATTTCATGCAGGATGCTGCTACTTTGCAGAGTGATTTGACTAAAGTGGAAAACTGGGCAGAAAACTGAAAAATGAGGTTCAGTGTTGATAATTGCAAGGCTATGCACTTTGGCATAACAAATGCATGTTATATATTAAATGGAAATTTGTTGAGGTTTTACTTAATTGAGAAAGATCTAGTAAGTTGTCTAATTTCAGGCAGTGTCATTCTGTAGCAACTTAAGCAAATTAAGTATTGTGTTGCATAAAAAAGGGCATTACGTGAAGGGATGAAAACATAAATTTGCCTTTTTATAGGTCCCTGGTAAGGTCTCACTTGGAGTATGCAGTGCAGTTTTGGGTGCCAGTTTTTGGATATAATTGAGCTGGAGAGAGTGCAGAGACAGATGGAAGACATTAAATTATTAGGATAGACGGTCAAGGTTGGGGCTGTTTCTTCTGGAAAAAAGATGCTTGTGAGGGGACATGATTACACTTTACAAGTACATTAGAGGACATTATAGACAAGTAGCAGGGGAACTTTTTCCCCTAATGAGAATGACCATACCAGAGGCCACCCTTTTAAACTAGAGTAAAATAACTTTTACTTGAAGCATCGTAGGTGGTTCTTTACAGTGAGGACAGTGAGGTTGTGGAATGCCCTGCTGAATGATGTTGTGTTGGCTGATTCTATTAATGCTGTTAAGAGTGTCTTGAATGTTTTCTTGGACAATCATAATATGCAATGATATTGTGATATTAAAATCTACAATTAGTATAGATTTTGGTTTATATAGTAGAGTGTATGGAGGGGTCCATATTAGTGTGAGTATGTATGGACTCTGGCTTTCATTTGGAGGGGTTGAACTTGATGGACTTTGGTCTTTTTTCAACCCAACTTAGCTATATAACCAGTGGCATAACTAGATTATACTGGGCCCCACAGCAAATTAATTTTTGGGGCCCCCAATATTTCCAGAGGTTGCCCTTTTTCACCAATATATGTTGATATTGTTCATTTATTAGGGCCTCATTGAGCCCCCTATTCCTCCTGGGCCCCCCTGCAGCCACAGGGTCTGCTTCCTCTGTAGTTACGCCCCTGTATATAACTATGTACAGATGAAGCCACTTTGGATTGTGTGTTTGACACAGAATAACTAAACTAAACTAAACTCAGCCTTCACACTTGTATCATTTAACACAGAAAATTGTGTCACAGCATCCTATCCAATTAAAGAGTTCACCATTGAAAACAATGGTGCTTTGGTATGCTAATGAAAAGGTTAAATGCATTAAATGAGTTAAGATAACTTTAGATAACACAGTTTCTTCAATTATCCCTGAGTCATGACGCATTTAACACACAAATCCAAGTTGCTGCATCTGTAACTATCTCCAGCTGTTTGAGTGAAATTTTACATATGGACCCATATTAAAAGTAGTTTTTTTTTTTTTTATAAATGTACTGGTTAGGTATATTAAATTGTGATAATCTTTTAATATTCATAATGAGGCTCAATATCAAATATCCCTTTTGTTGCACTTAACAGTAGCCTGATAAATTATTGTAGATTGGGAAAAAGCACTTTCGTACATGAACACATAAGGCACAGTTCTGCAAATAGATCATGTATTGATTATTCAATGACAATGTTCCATTACAACATCCAATACAAGAAGGTTATTGTTCAAAACTCTTTTAAAAATTAGTAATATTCATTACTCCTACCCTATACCTCCATGTGTTTTCATAACTGCTCAAGATATTGGTGAGAAGTGCACTTCAAAAACTGATGTATTAAAAACAACATCCCCCAAGCCATCCACTTTCCTCCAGCTAAACTCATCACTCTCTTCCATTTTCCTTCTCCCCTGTAACTACAGAGGTGGTTTAAAATTGATCTCTTGATCACTACAACCTTGTCCATCTCTGTGTTCTCTTTTTGCTCTTATCTAAACTACTCATAGCACAAAACTTACTGAACTCTGATCATGACTTGGATAACACCCTAGAATTTAGTTTTTGCCACTTTAGTCCATAGAAACTGCTCTTACAATGACCTGTTATCCATTAAAACCAAAACCTGTACATCTCAGAAGTTGTTCTTCCTCCAATATACAATTCTGCATATATGGGTATTTGCTACCTTTCAGATTAAAATTTAAATGAATGACTTTGACATTGAAAGCAGCTCATAGCTCTGTTCCACCACACATCTCTATAGGTAGACATCAAACGACTCAAAATACTCTTTTAACAAGAATATAATATTCTCCACATCACCTCACTCATTACCTCTACACATATAAATACATTCAAGGCTTCACTGGAGTTGCACCCTTTTCCTGGAATTTCCCAAAAAATTACAAGTTGCAAGACAATGCATTTGATCATATGTTAGTCACTTATTTACAATTGAAGGCCAAGTGAAAAATTAATTTTTTTTTGCAACTAGCCATGGTTTTCCCATCTGTATTTTATCCAGAATTCAAGATAAAAAAGTTGCCTCAGTGCAATCCTCTTCTTGTTTGTAAATGTCATGTCTCTAGTATTCTCATTTTGCACACAAATTTGCAGGCCCAATACAGCATACTGTATATGGCACAGTCTGCAAAGGGAACCAAGGGTTTATGCCTAATCAATGGCAGGTGTAAAATACATGACTCCCTTAAGCTATAGTAGGTGCAGTGAGTGCAATTATACTTTGTGCAATTAAAAGTAGACACAAAAGCTTTAAGCATACCAATTTGATCTGGTTAATGTGTGTTACATTCCGCCATGTATAACATGTTACAGATTTGAGTGACAGATTTTTGTAAATTGTTTTACACTGCAATGTCAAATTACTTTTTTATTGGCCATAAACACAATTACATGTTTATCTGACTAAAAGACTTAACAACTATTATCAGTTATGTCATTTCTGGTGTTTGATTGTTTGTCAGTTAATAGGCTTTCTGATTTGGGATAAGGAAGGTTATTAACAGAGAACATTAATTTCTGCAACTGTTTAAAGCAATTAGAAAAGAAAATTGCATAACTTATTGGCAAGAACATCTGTCACATTTGTTACATTCCAAGTAACAACCAGTATGTTGGGAAAATGTAAAAAATTTTTTACCAAAATACATTAAGGGGCCTATTTATTAACTGTGTTTTTATTTTATTTTTTGTTTTGTTTTCCACAATTCAAACATTTTGCTCTAAAAGTATGTGAAGAATGGTTTTAAAACACAACATTCTCTCTCTATATATTAAGCATAAACAATGAAAAATGCCAGTGTGAAAATATGCCACCTGAAAGCTGTAGAAGGGACCTGTCTTTAGCAAATTTTAAAATATTTACTTACTTTGAGGTCTTAGAGTTTTTCAAGGTTTTTGTATTCTTATTGGGATTCACTCTGCATTTTAATTCATTTGTGCTTTTTATATTTGGATCTTTTAATAAATTAGTGGACATTTGTGCTTTTTTAAATAAGAGTTTAGCCATGGTTGAAAAAAAAAAAAACTCTAAAATTACATAATTTTTATTATTTATTATGTTAAATAGGCCTCCCAGCTTCCAATAGTAAAGTAACCTAAACCCAGGCTAAAGCTAGTGTACAATACTGTATGTTGGGCAGAAAATCCCAACTGATTTCTATGTCTCATGGATGTAAGTTGGTTTTGTTAATCAGACAAGTTTCAAAATGTAATCTGTCAATGAGCCATAGCTTGTCTTTAGTTCCAATCATTTGGCCGTTTGGCCTGAAAGAACAAGATAAAAGAAAGGTGTCCACAACTTCTATTGCAACTCTTACAGAATCTGTCAGTTTGGTCATCAGTCCATTCTAATAGGTACCAATGAGTATTAGAAAGTATATGATCAACTACAGGGAGCAATGGTGTGGACAAAGTCATCTATGCACGATTATACAATCTACATAACGTAGCATCTACAATTGTGATCGCAACCAACCGAGGATCAAGAGATATGTTTCCACTATTTTTAACTTACCACAGCAGCTTGAACTAAAGAACAATGAAGCCTTCTTTAGTGGCTAAAGTTAAGAGAAAAAAAACAATTCCTTCATAAATATTAAACAAAGACTTTCTATTTTTTGTTGTAGTTGGCTACAATTTCCATATATCTTAGAAAAAGAATAACCTGACAATTTTCATATGAATAGCGGATTAAGTAGATTTTTTTATTTTACGGAAAACATTTGCTTTCATGCTTTATAGACAAAAATATTGTTGTTGGGGTTTGTAAAATGTCCCATAATGCGTGTTTTGAAGAAAGAAAGAAAATAATGGATTTCATAACCACTTAAGTGTAAGGAAGTGACACACTTGCTTTTAACTAATAAAAAAAATGTCAAATAGTCAAATCTAACATGAAAGTGCAGGGGATGTTTTGTCAAAAGACTCCATAAATGACGACACATCCTCAGAGATAAAAGTCTCCACCTGAGCAATATAGAAAAGTCTCACTTTTATGGTGCTATTTGCATATTGATGTAGAGATAAACATTCTTGAAAGAAATTCTTCACTGAAATTACCCCAAAATGTCTTTACATCAAACACCCAATTTCCAAACAAAGTAGCATCTTGATTTATCTTTGAAACTCAATTTGATTAGGCTTTCTGTTTGTGTAAAAACTGGAAAAATATTATGCGATGCAGCATTTGAAATGATTTTTCTGACTTGAAGGAGGGCTGTGGAATTGCATGCATATTTTACAGACTGAGGAAAGGTAGAGCAGAGTTAGTGTTTGCTAAAGGCTTCTTTATTAATATGACTTTTTTTCTTTGATAGAAACTCCTCCCCTCAGCACCCCCCCCCCCCAGAACTTCTGCCTATTTGTCTCTAAAGAATCAGCCTGGGTCTCTGCCCCTTCAAAGGAGAATAGGCTCAGGTTACACAGCAGATACACTCTGTAGAACATAATGGTATCTGTTATCCGCTATTTAACCTGTGCCATATAGACTTTTTTCAATTTCTGCCATTGATAAAGATCAGCTTGTTTATATGAACTATAGTAGTGTTTCTGAAGCAAACAACAGTTTTATCAGTGCAGGGCAACAATGCATGATATCTCCATTACTTTAAAACACTTTAATTTATTGATTTTACTGTTCCTTTAAATGCATTTGAACATATTAGGACATATCATTAATTTATAGTTGCAACGAACAGAAAAGTGAACAGATTTGTTGCCTCTGTGGAGGCCTGTGCTACGGCTACAGGATACAATGGGTGTCATGAATTCTGTAGCTAATACTTCTCTCATAACAGAAACAGCCCTTTACAACTATTTTCTAGACTTCCAATTGTATAGCATGACAAGTGATGGCAACATAAAAGCAAATGCCCCCCAATAAAATAGCCTTAGAGGATTTTCCAATGATTAATAATTTACTTTGCTTTTCCAAAGTCGCTGCCTCCTTAGGCAATTTCGAGCGATTTCGGGAAAGCGCATCGCTGCATGTGAATAGGCACAGGCGATTATTCATAAAAGACGCTGGAAGGCAGGGGAAGCGGTTCGGGGAGATTTGTTGGCTGGCGATTAGTCCCCGAATCTCCCCGAATCTTCCCGTCTGGCCTGAGCATAAAGCTGCTGCTGACCTGTGACTTTCAGCAATCACTGCTGGTTAAACAGTCACAGAGAATTCTAGACTTGCTTCCATTTGTTATATTTCACCCACACTTGTATAGTGGGTTTGTAAAAATAAGTCAAATTAACTGGACTTTGCTGTGTCTTTTTCTCTTGAAAATAGCATGTACATAGGATTTCTAAGGTATATATCCTCTGGAATGTTGCTCCAATCAGCATAATCAGTTAATCATAATCCACAAGGATGTAATGAATTTAGGTGTTGATTGTATTAGCATAATTGAAGCTTTGAGGTGTTATTAAACCTTCCAGGAAGAGGTGCCAAAACAGCATTGTATGTGGCAGACAATAGATGTCATAACCCCCCATCTCTATTCAGACTTGGTTTTTCAGTTTTTGCATATACGGCTTCTTTAACACCTCTTTTGATCCAATCACTCTCCTGGTCTAGAATCTGGACTTAGCAGTCTTCAAATGTGTCGTACCCCCGTCTTTATTCAGACTTGGTTTTTCAGCTTTTGCATATATGGCTTCTCTAAAGGTGGCCATAGACGCACAGATAATATCGTACGAAACAAATTTTCGTACGATATTCGGTGCGTGTATGGTGGGAAATGAGCCGACCGACATCGTCAGAGGATTAAGATATCGGTCGGCTGGTTGATCGGACTGGACGGAAAATTTTGATCGGATGCCTTTGAAAGGTCCCTGAACATCGGCCATTGTTAGTGCTGAATCGTCAGATACAAGTAGAATTCTATTGTTTCTACCTGTATATTTGACGATTCAGCTCTACACGTGTGTGTTGAAACGAACGATCTTTCTTGGAAAGATCTTTTCGGAGAAAGATCGTAATTGTTACGTCTATGGCCAGCTTAACACCTCTTTTGATCCAATCGCTCTCCTGGTCTAGAACTTGACTTAGCAGTCTTTAAATATGTGTCCTTGTTCTTTTAGATGTAGGTACACAGCTGAGTCCTGGGTGAACTACTTGCTGCCTCAGTGTGTTTTTGGGTTTAAAGCAGATAAGGATGTGGTGTTTATTAAAAATCCTTCCGTTTTTCCTACTTATGTGAGGACCAAGTTCTTTCTCCTGTCCTGTTTTCCATCTTTATCGGTAGTCTTGGGGTTATTGATTATTTTTCTACCTGTTTTCACAAAGGCCCAGTCTTGATAACCACATGTTTATAGGAGCATTGTGATATTTATGGATAATATTAGGCAAGTGTTATAAGCACCTTATGATGTCACCATCACATGATGGGAAGTGGTTATATAGCATATTTTCACATGTGCATTATTACCTTGAAAAAGCTCACAGAGACCAAAATAGCAGTTGTACACATATGTTCAATTAATAGAGAAGTTTTCCTGAACAAGATCCTTGGTTGCTGGTCATTTTTTCCCTTATAAATCACATTTTCACCATGCACCATGGCAAATAGAAGGATGTTGGTTGCTTCCATATATCCACTATATAAATAGCCATTGTGTATTTACTTCAACTGAACACTATTCAACTATATCTATGTTTAGTTTTATCATCTACTGCAACTTTTTTAGCAGCTGAAATTCATTACTCAAGTAATAGAGCAACTCATTTGCAGCCTTCTTTATCCGTATTGTGTAACCTTTGTAAAATCAGCCAGACCCATCTGGCGTATTGTAGGGTTTTTGTTTTTGTCAATGCTGACATTCAATTTAAGTATTGTTTTTATGTTTTAAGCAATTTACCGAACTTGCTGTTTCTTCACCTTTTCATGCCATCCCTTGTTAAGAAAAAAATTCTTCCATGTTTGCTTTTGTTTATTTTGATGAAGATGAATTTTCTGGCAAATTATTTCCTGAATGTTTCTCAGTTTTGGTATCTTGCCCAATGTATTTATCATCATAGTTGGAAGGCTGTTTGTGTTCTCTTTTGTTTTTAATCCTGTATACAATTTGTTTAAAATAATGACGAGTATAAAAAGAAGCTGCAATACTTCGAGAATCTTAAAAGCCAGCCTTACAAAATACTGTCATTAATTTGCCATGGGTCTATACACAGTTTACAGAACAATAAATTAATGTCCTTGTTAACACAAAGGAAAGCAGCCTCAAAAATATTTCAAAGACACGTAGCAGATATGACTATTTGAGCGTGATTTTGGAACTCTATATAACCTATTGGGATAACAGATGTTTCCTGAACTGCACCTAATATAAAAAGAAACATATAACCCCATATAACCAATGTACTTGCATACCTTCACTGAAAGAATCTTAATACAGAATAATGAGGTGCACATTTTTGTGCATTATACAGATTCACAGAGAAATATATGATTTTGAATATTTAGGAATTTGCACTAGAAATTCACCATGCATTTTTGTTTGACCCAAAAAAGTGTTTATTTGTGCAGGAGAAAAAACTGAGAAAAAAACACCCACTGACTAATTCATTTGGCATTCAAAGAATAGAAGTTCCCAAGCAGATGGAGATGGAGCACATTGGTGCATATGGCAAACATAAGACAATTCTGTCTTACAAGTGGCTGTGTAACATTGGTTAAACCTTTAAAGGGATTAAGATATTTAAAAAAAAAACTATTGTAGTTTTTGCTAGTCAAGTTTTTGAAAGCAAGACATCCATTAGTTTCCATGAGTTACTAGATGTGGCACACAGTACCTGTACTACTGTCTTAAATGACTCAACCCATAATCCACTGCCTCAAAACCAGTAAGAGTGTGCACATTCAACTATTGGTCGAATATGAGGGTTAAAAAACCCTCAAATTTGAATTTAAAGGGGAAGTAGAATACTTCAAATTCAAATATCGAATTCGAAGGACTTTACCGCTATTCGATTGGTCGAACGATCGAATAGAAATAATTTGATTGAACAATTCAAATGAATTTAACCCTTAGTTCGAATTTTTTTTATTCAAATAATTTTTTTATTCGAATATTCAAATACATTTTTATTTGAATCATTCGATTCTATCCAATTTTTTAAATTCGATGGTCGAAGTACTCAAAAAAAGGTATTCGAAATTCGAATTTGAATCTTTCATGTGAATTTAGTAAATCTGCCCCTAAGAATTGTTTTATTCTTTCTAACCATCATTGACCATATTTTCTTGAAAATCTTCTGCATGTTTTCATTATTTACTGCACAAGATCTCAAATATTTGACCAGTCATGTAAATCTTGCCTGCTTACATATTTTGATATAGCTTGCTGAATAATGGTAGTTATTCTTGCTAAATATGTGTTTGTGCTTTGTCAGTTCTGACAATGTTATATAAACAACCTAAGTTTGGTGCACTCAGAATCCTACAACTACAATGCCTGTGTGGTGGTTCGAAAATGAATAATATTAGCAACAAAAAAATTACTGCACCAACCAGGGCTTTAAACACAAACAATGAAAAATATATTCAACGTTTTGGCTTGTATCCTCAAGCCGTCTTGTTCCCTGAAGTAGACAGACTCTATCGCAACTTCACACCCTAACGTCTGGCGAAGTTGCGCTCAGATGATGGGACATAACAACACTATTTCACTAATTTATGGATTGTATTGAACTTTACCTCTTGCGCCAGACTTGACTTTGCCACCTCAGACCAGGCAAAGTGCAATAGAGTAGATAGGAGTTTCTTAAACAAAAGGTCCCAAGAAATGCTGGTGTAAAATATTATACTATTTTTAGAGCACCCTCCTTCCCCCCTACGTTTCCTAACATATGGCACCTAAACTAAACAGTGGGCACATGTGTAGGGCAAAATAACAACTATATTTTATTGGTTGAAGGTTTCCCAGGCTTTTGTTGTGGCTACATATACGTCCATTGTACTTAAATTTTGCACCAGATGCAAATTAGGCATCGCTAGCACTTTGCATGACAAAGTAACGCTACTGCAAATTTGCTACCTTTCTCCTCCCTGAACGCAACTTTGTATTTTAGTGAATTAGTGCCGCCCTGGCCAAACTACGCCTGGTGAAGTGCAGCAAAGGCATCACTAGTGATTCTATGGAGGTTAGTGAATTTGCCCTATAGTATTTCTCCTAAACTTTACATTTTCATGAAAAATCCTATAGGCCTAAGCTTCATTGGGTTGTAAAACACAGGCAGGCCAATTGTTGATCAGTTCCCAATTGCAGATGGATTTCACCCTTATGGGGGTTCATCAGTATGGTGCAGGGTTTTCTGATCAGTACATGGAGCTAGGGAAGTTGATACACATGAATAATTTTAGTGAGGAGACCCAATATCTGTATCTGGAAAGGAACCCCAGTTTCACTGCCCTAGCTTTATCCTACAGTATATGTTTTATAAAAGCTTAAAAAAAATTAGCAGTATACCCCATTTATATTTCAGAAAAAAATGGTGCTTAGCGGATTAAAATATGACACTCATTCCTACACTGATACCCAATCATATTTGAAAGTGCCCTAAAATTATCTAACCAGTCAATAATGGGGTGACTTTCTTCTTTTTTTATATAAGCTTGCAATTTTATTTTGCTAAATTGCCTTTTGTTTTCTTTCATCATTTTAAAGACACCCATGGCTTGTCATGCAGACCTAATGAATAAACAAATAAACCTTTATGGTTTTATACGTTATGCAAAGCATTTACTGAATGTACATAACAATAATAATCTCATAGTGCACTGTTGTTTTACAGCCATCATTAATTTGGTGAGAAGTTTATGCCTAGCTATGCATACTTTCCCTATTTAAGAATTGTTTCTTTTAATCCTGCTTGGAGGAATTTTTTGAATGCTTTTTTTTATAGTAGACATCCCTGATAAAATAAACCTCAAGTGACTATAATAATATTCAAGGAAGTTTACTGTGAGACCTTTCCAAATGAAAATAAAACACCACAGGTATTCCCAAGTATGTGACCAATTACTTATACTTGTGCTTATGTGTCTTTTGTGATATGAATATTATTCACAGTAAGGATGTCTCCAGAACCAAGTCGTTTTTTAAATCAGCTCATCAAATGTGTTCCTTTAAAATATAATAGCGTTTATCGCAATTCATACCAGGGGCCCTGCAGCATCCATCAGTGAAAAGAAACTATTTTACAATGGAATTGAAAACATGCTCCACTATATCTTAGTTGTACAGCTATCCATTTGGGTTTTCTATTTGGTAAAGAATGTTGACAACTAACATTTACAGTGCAGCATAATTACATTTGTAATTGTTCTGCAGTATTTTATATTTTAAGATTAACATTTCTCCTCTTATTTGTACCCTAAACTTTGGAAAAATACTGGGTTCGTGGGCACATATTTACAGTATGAGATACATACATTCTGCATGAACTTTTAATTATTACAATCAGGGCCGCCATTAGAAATCACGGGGCCCCGCACAACAAAATTGTCGGGGCCCCCTGGGCTCCGCCCATGCAGGCATCTAAGCCCTGCCCCAATCCCCGCCGAATCCACATCAAAGTTAAAAAGACCAAACAGACATCAACGATAAAAAAGTAAACCCCCCCAGGGCTCACTTATAAGTTAAAAAAAAATTGGTGCAAGCCCCCCCATAAAAGCATTTTTAAAGCATTGGTGCCAGAGCCCCTCATACAAGTTTAAAGAAATTGGAGCCCCAAAAATAATTTTTTAATAAAACATTGGCGACAGGGCCCCCCTTGCAAGTTAAAAAAATTGGGGCCCCGAAAATTTTTTTTTTTAAACATTGGTGGCAGGGCCCCCGTTAAGTTAAAAAAATAAATATTGGAGCCCCATAAAATAAAAAATTGGTGACAGGGGCCTATAGAGTATTAAAAAAAAAACATTTGAGGCCAGGGGATTAAAAAAAAAAAAAAAAAAAACACATTGGTGTTGGTAGAATTGAACTCATGGCTGCAGGACTTCAGTATACTTGCTTGACTTCAGGTATTTTCTTTAGTGCTGGCTCCTCATGACTTTGGGTATTTCCGTGACTTCAGGACTTTAAGTGTCGGCTGCCTTCGCGTCTGTTCGGCACTTCCGCATCGGCACTTCAGAAATCAGCTCGGCGCTGGTAAGGGGGGCCCGGCTCTTGGGAAAATGCAGCACTGCCGGGCCCCCCTTCAGCCCCGGGCCCGGGACACTTGTCCCCCTAGTCCCCCCAGTCCCCCCCTGATGGCGGCCCTGATTACAATCTTTACATTTATGTTTACCAGTAATGTTCATCAGTGAAATTTGCATTTTCAGCAAGTCAGATAAAAATGTGTGCATATCTGTGATAGTCTTTTATCATATGTTTTGTGTAGCTGGAGGGAAATGTTTTTTTTTTGTTTTGCACTGAAAACAAATGCAGAAAACCAGCATCACTATTATGTACTTCTTGACTTCCACATTAACCAATTAGATCAGAACTCTTTCCAGCCTCCCCCTGTATCTAACTACTGGGTTTGGGGTAAATTGGCAACATGGGAGACTATTTTTCTATGAAGTTGTAGCATAGTGGAGAGCTTCTCCAACAAGGTGCAGCAATGTATACCCTATCGAAGAGCCACAAATGCCTTAACTGCAAAGTAATTTTGCTTTTCCATTGACCCCAATGCATTTGCTTAGTTTGTGGCTTTTTCTGTGGTTTTGTGAGTTGTTTTGGCAAAACAAAATAGGCTTGTTTTCCTTATTATTAATGATGTGATCTGTGCTTGTTTATATAATATGTTTTCTTTCTTATATTCACACATTTAAATATGCATGATTGTATAATACACTTATGGATTGTTATCTACACATTTAGCACTTGTAGTTCCCCTTTACTTTATGGAGTATGGTCTCCATGGCAATGCTTAAAGGAGAAGGAAATGTATGATCAATGTCTGTGGGGGGGCAAGTTGTTATGCCCCCATCAGTGATTCTAGGCTCTCCCTTCAGACCCCATTAGGCAGTCAATAAGTCAGATGGTTGGTGAGTTATTTATAACTACCTCTGTGTGTTAATACAGAAAATTTAACACAATCTGACATCATTGTTGGAGCCAGTGTTTTGGATTTTGGATTTAGTATAATTATTCACATAAGGAGCAATATCCAGAGTAAGCAAGCAGCAATTTAATGTTTGCTCTGCCTTGACACAAATACCAATACTCTATGAACAAAAATAATGTTTGTTGCTGTAATTACCCTTTCATTATGGAATTTTTTTCTTCCTTATGCATCATATACAGTACATGTGCTTCTCTTTTTATATTATATTTTTTCTACAGATGCAGCCACTGGGATTTATGAGTTAAATGCGTCATGACTTAGGGTTAATTGAAGAAACTGTGTTATCTAAAGTTATCTTAACTCATTTAATGCATTTAACCTTTTCATTAGCATACCAAAGTACCATTGTTTTCAATGGTGAACTCTTTGATTGGATGGGATGCTGTAACACAATATTCTGTGCTAAGTGGGATAAATGGGATAGATGAGTTAAGTTATTCTGTGTCAAATGCACAATCCAAAGTGGCTTCATCTGTATCTTTTTATATTCTCCCATTGCATCTTCCCAGTAAAATTTTTGTCTAAAACATAACTTTGGGTTTGCTAAAACTGTTATAAACGGTGAGTAGTGATGTCATTTTTGTCACATGACTTACTAAAACTTGTGTTTTAGAATAAATAAAGTACCCTCAGTATCAAAATATTAGCATATTAGAAGTTGCCTAGGAGTTCCATGACCTGTATAAAAGCACTCAGTCTTCAATCTTGTGTTTTTATATGGTCATGAAACTCCTATGTAACTAATACTATTTTTATAATTTACAAGAGGGAGTACTTTATTTACTATATAATATACTGTTCGCATGTACTGGTAAAAGCTGTGTGTTTGCTTCAGAAAGACTGCTATAGTTTATAGAAACAAAGCTACTGTGTAGCCATAGGGGGCAGCTATTCAAGCTTGGAAAAAAGGAGAAAAGGCACAGGTTACAAAACATTTAAAAGAAAGGCCCTGACAAATACAGTAGTGTTTTATCTGTTAGCTGCTATGTAACCTGTGCCTTTTTTCCAGCTTGAATAGCTGCCTCCATGGCTATACAGCAGCTCCTATAGTAGTCTTTCTGAAACAAACATACCAGTTTTACCAGTGCAGAGTAACATTACTCTGATACACTTTCAGTTTCTGTCATTCCTGTAATGCCACATAGCCACACTCGTACATGCAATCTGGTAATCGTCATGCTTGATAAATGCAACCCCAGATAATAAACATCTAACATTTTTTTTTTTTAATTCTTTTTGTTTATTGAATTTTGAAAAACAAGGGAGGGGGTATAGAAAAAAAGGGAGGGAGGGTATAGAGTAAGCAAAATAATACCTATTTTAACAAATTTGTTACAAGCAAATGAGAAGAATCTGGCAAAAAATAATTTCTAAGTCTCTATTGCAAAAGAAAGGGAAAAAAATGATATAGAAACATGCAAGCACAGTCACTTCACTTTATTATCTAATCATCAATAACAATTATGTCATGACATTTGAATGTTACCTAAAGTCCTCATATATTGAACCCATGGGTGCCAGATCTTCTTATACGTTGGACTATTGTCGTGAAGCATGTGTGTTAATAGTTCCATACATCTAATTTCTTCTACTTTTGTTAACCACTCTACAAAGGTAGGGGGATAAATAGATTTCCATTTATAAGGCACTAAAGCTTTCGCAGCCTGAAGGAGGTGCATTTGTATGAGGTTAGTTACCACCTTGCCCATGTCATTATTGAAATTTAGCAAGATTAAGGCTTGGTTATCTATCTGGTCACTCTGTTGTTTCTAGGACTTTATTCCAATATTGAAACATAACTGGGCATGTTAACCATATGTGTAAATGTGAGCCTTCATGGGTATTACAACGCCAGCACTTGTTAGATGCTGAAGGGAACATTTTACTAAGTTTTAAGGCTGTATTATGCCATCTAGTAAATAGCTTGTAATTTGTCTCTGCAATTTTAGAGGCTGATTTATGTGCATGTTTAAATATATTGTTCCGGGAATTGTCAGAAATGTAAATCCTAAGTTCCTCTTCCCATACCTTGCGGAAGTGTGCAGGGTTTTGTGGCAAAGTTGAGATTAGTAGTTTATAGATCTTTAAAAGTAATTTAAATGAGTTTGGTGTTTTGAGAAGGAATTGTTCCCATGTTGTGATTGGTCTATTTCAGTTCTTACATTTGATGTTTTGTATATACCTATGTAATTGGTTATAGCCCCAAATATCTCTGGGGCGTATACCCCATCTTTTTTTATATCTCAGCTAGGGTATCATTCTATTATTTCTTATAAAAACCACTTACTCTCGTAATTCTATTGTCCCATATACCCCATCTGTCAAAGGCACCTTTTTCCATGCTGGGTTATACGTTAAGGACTGAAGCAGATAGGGTGAGCTGGATAGTTTGCTTTGTTCTTTTCCCATATGTTGAATGTACCTCTGAGTTCATATATATACTGTATTTTTGGTATCCTGACAGAGCGTGTTTTCTATAGTGTATGGAACAAATGAGTGTTCTAAATCACATCATTCTTTTTGTCTTTGGCGTATATCCAGCTATGTATTCGAGTTAAGTGTACTGAAAGGTAATATAGATAGGTGTCTGGTAGACTCAGACCTCCTTTGTCTTTGGGTGAAATTAGATATATATATATATATTTGATCCTAGGATTCTTCCCTGCCCAAATAAATCTGGTAAACAAGGGAAGAAGGATCGTGGTATCATTATTGGTAAGGTTCGGAATAAGTATAAGACCTCAGGGATTAAAATCATTTTGATTGCCTGAATTCTTCCAAACCATGATAATTGAATTTTTTTCCATTTTGTTAGCGTAGATTGAATAGACATTAGTAGTGTTAAATAATTATCTTGGTAGGTTTTTCCTAAGTCTGCTTGAAGTTAAACTCCCAAGTAATTAATGTTGGACTTGGTCCAATTAAAGGAGAAAGTCTCTCGTAGTCTCTTAGCCATTATTTCTGGATTTATATTTAATATTTCTGATTTAGAGTAGTTTACCTTGAAGTTTGATACTTCCCCAAATGTTTTTAAAATTTGGATTATATTTGGAAGAGAAGTTATTGGTGATGCACATCAAAAGGTCATCTGCAAAGGCTGCACTTTTGAATTCTTTGTCGGCTACTATTATTCCCGCAATATTTGAATCCTTCCTAATATAAGCTAAAAGAACTTCCGTGGTCATTATGATAGGGGAAAGCGGACAACCTTGTCTCGTTCCATTAAGTATTTTAACTTTGGGGGAGAGAATTCCGCTGATTTTTATTCTGGCTATAGTGTTATCATACAGGGCCATAATATTCTTTGTCTAGTGATTGAACCTATGCCAAATCCTTACAATGTTTTTTCTAGGAAAATCTGTGGTAAGTAAGAGGGAGGGGATGTTTCTCTTTTGTACATAATATAGTAGGGAAATAATTTTAGCTGTATTATCATTACCTTCTCTGTTAGGTATGAAGCCTGATTGGTCTGGATGGATTAATGAAGGTAAGTATGTTTTAATCTGTTGCATATGATTTTTGCATATAATTTCATGTCTAGGTTAATCAGTGAGATGGGTCTATAACTGGGGCATCATTGGGGGTCTTTGTCTGTTTTAGGTATTAGTGTTATGTGGGCTTCCTGTGCTTGTGGGTGAAATTTATTATTGTTAGAGATTGAATTAAAGTACTTTAATAGCAAAAGGGATAATTCTTTTTTAAAAAAATTTATAAAATAGGGCTGTAAACCCATCTAGTCCTGGATTTTCCCAGATTTTAACTCATCTATGCTTGAGTCTAATTCACTTAATGTAAAAGGCACGTCTAGTGTTTTAGCTTGTTCATTTGTTAATTTTGGCAATTCAGCATTTGCTATAAAACTTTATGATTTTATAATTGACTCCTCAGTTGATTGGGTGTTTCTAAGATAGTATAGAGTTTGATAATATTCTTGTAAAGTCTTTGCAATATCTCTAGCACTATGATGAAGATTATCTTACTTATCTTTTACAGACACAATGTGTGAGTGGGGTTGGATCTTTTTCAGAATATTGGCAAAATGTTAAGTGCATTTGTCGTTTAATTCATAGTATCTTTGTTTACAACACATATATGCTTTCTGTACTTTATGGTCTAGGAGAGATTTTAGTTGTAACCTTTTGCTTTCCAGTTTCAGTAAGGTGTCTTCTGTGTTTGTTCTAATGTGTTTATTTCTCCCTGTAGAGTGTTAACCTCTCTCTCCTTTTCCTTTTTCAGGTTACTTCCCATCAAAATCAATTTCCCCCGAGAACACATTTTAGTGTTTCCCATACGGATGCTGGGGAAATTTCTTCTGTCGAGTTGGTTTGAATAATTTCTTCAATCCTCTTGCATATGTGCTGTCTTCTAATATCATTATGTAGTAGAGAGTCATTAAGTCTCCAATTGAACTCTTGTTTCGTGGTATGGGGATGTAAAATTTTATTATTACAGGTGCGTGATCAGAATGGAGGGATGAGCCAATATCTGCCTGAGTGAATAAGTGTAACCATTGTTGAGAAACAAAAATGTAATCAATTTTCGAATAAACCTTCTCCAGATATCTGCCAAACACCCTTCTTGTAACCCTTGTTTGACTTCCTTTAAACCCTTATAGGAGATGTTGCTTTTCATTGAGGAGGAAAAGCACCTAGTATAATCATCCCTTCTCCAACTTTTTCAAAAATGCTTAAGAAGTTACTGATAAAGGATACCTTTTCTGAATTTGGGGCATACACATTGGCTATAGTACACATCTGGTTTGCTATAAAGCCTTTAACTATTATATAACACACTTTGCCATCTTTTTTAGAGTCCACAAATTTAAAAGTTATAAACATCTAAATCTTCAGAGACTCCACTCATACTCCATTTTCTACCATCCAACATTCAGTTCCCTTGCTTCAGAATGAAATCTGCCCATACAGCATTACATTACTTGTGGAATATCAGAGGGATGTTTTGCACTTTTATGGTATGACAAACACATTCAAGCTGTCTGACACCAGATGAACTCTTTTGCAATTCCAAATGAAACTTGCAAGTTATTTTCATATATTAATCTGTAATGGCTGTTTTAAATTATTGATAATACATCAGTGATATCAACAGCTTGCATAATGTCAGACACAAGGAAAATAGAGGAAAAATTATAATATATAGTCACACCACTGAACAGGCTTTTACCGCTATACATCTGATTTTGAGTTGATTTATCTCAATATATTTTTCAATTTCATTTATTTGAAATTAAACTGAGCTAAATGACCTGGAAATCCAAGTTTCACTTTATTGCCTCTTGAAGATTAGTTTCTGGGTCTGAAGCTGACGCTTTCTGGCTCATTGCATGTACAAAAAAGGACTTAATAATTGGAGAATTAAAGCTTGGTATAGTTTTAGCATTAACATATTTCCTATATTACTATAAAAAAAGCAGCATTATCTGGCATGCTCCAGGTTTTCAGCATAGGGTGAAAGCAAATATTCTTTTTTAATGAATTGCTTATCAAAAGTACAAAAATGTATATTTTTTTTGCTTTTTGAACCAATGTAAAGTTTATAATCTTTTTTTAATTATAATACCATGATGTTAAAGTTCCAGAAGTATAATTTTAACATTGCATTAATTTATTTAACCATGTTTTAGCAGCTGATTAAATGTATCTTCAAAAGACCAGTGAAGCTCAAAAATTGTTTTTGTTTTATAAAAGCTGCCAAGTTATTTAGATAAATCAGCTTTTTTGTAGCAGATAACAGATAAGATGTTTAAAATTCAATGCATAAAGATGATGACACAGGGGAACCTATTATCCAACTAAAAACACCCAGAATCACACCTACCAATTTCCATCCATTGTTTTGAATGGGGAAACACTTGACAGTGAGGCGCTGATACTGAACAAAATGAGAGAGAGTAAAATTCAGTGTATGTAGCTTCCTCCCGTGCACCCCCCTAACTTGTATAAATTCTGTTCTCAAACTAGCCTTTTTTTACATAGTTAAATTGGGTTGAAAAAAGACAAAGTCCATCAAGCTCAACCCCTCCAAACTAAAACCCAGCATACACACACACACACCCCTACACTCTTTCACACAAACCATATATGTCC
>CM044433.1:18969622-18999722 GCA_024363595.1 Xenopus borealis | reverse complement strand
TATATTTAAAAAATATTTTTGGATTCTTTTTACTGCTTACTGCTATATCCTTTTCCTTATCGTTTATAGCTTTTTTGCATGAGTTATTGGCCTCCTTGTACCTTATAAATGATTTGGCTGTTCCAGATAACTTGAAAGCCTTAAAAGCACATCTTTTCTTACCCACTTCAACACCAACACTTCTATTGAACCAAAAAGGTTTTGCTTTGCAACAACGTTCCTTGCTTACAAGTGGAATATACTGACATGTATATTTATCAAGCAGATTTTAAAGACTTTCCATTTTTGTTCAATGTTTAACCCTGTGAAAAGCATTTCCCACTTAATATGTTGTAGAGATGCTCTTATACTGTCAAAGTTTGCACGGCTTAAATTCAATGTTTTAGTTACTCCCATATAGAATTGCCTCTGCAACAGAATCTCAAAGGAGACCATGTTATGATCACTATTTCCTAAATGCTCCCCCACACAAATGCTAGAGATGAGTTCAGTATTATTAGTTATTACAAGATCCAAAAGAGAATTTTTCCTAGTAGGTTCTTGAATGAGCTGGGATAAAAAGTTGTAATTTAGCATATTTACAAACCTACTAGCTTTATCTGGGCTTCAAATACTGATGTTACAAATTGTAACAACTTCTCCACAGTTTACAGCATGCAGGAACTACATTGAAATCATGTGTGCAGGGAATTGTGGGGCTTGGAGGATGAAAGCTAAGGATAGCTGGCTGCTGATACAAAATAACAGTAGTCAGCCAGCTCAGCAAAGTAGTCAGACAGATCAACAGGAGAGCAGGGGGCTAGGCTTAGGGAGCTGTCATAAACCATTAAAAACAACAAAAAGTCTGCATATTTTTTAATTGATATATATTGCAAAGTTGCTTGAAATTATGTTTAATTTTCAAAAAGCTTAAGTTATGTTTTTGTGAAGTTTCCCTTTAATAATGATAATTAGTAGACTTGTGGCAATCCAATATTTTAGCAAGGCAAGTGCCACAAAACCATGCATATTTTAAAACATGTAACTTGATGAATGGGCATGAGCTACATAAAGTTGCAAATCTACTAATTGGACACAAGTAAAAAGAAAGTGGGAATACTTTAGTTTATGGCATAACAGTTTGACTGCCCATATTGTCCAAGCACTCAATAGCAGTTTCATCCTCACAATGTATGTGATTGTATTGGTATAGTTGTATTTTCCTAGAGCTTTTAAATGTGTATATCCAAATGCTGAAGAAATAAAAATAAAAATTACATAAGCAACAAAATAAAATGTCTCCCACACTTCATAATACCAATAAAAACCCATGGAATTAAATTTTGCTTCCATCTGTATATACTTTAAAAAGTTCAGCAAATGTTAACTATATAAAACTGTTTTCCCTTAGATTTTTGAAGTTGACACCTTCTGCTCAGTAGATTTCTCAATTTCTTTTTCCCATTATTTTGCAAATGAAAAACTGATGGACACACTAGAGTCACATGCGTTTATGCCAGTAACTTAGACTGACTACATCATTGAACTAATATTGCTTTGTTTTATCTCCTGTTTGTGAATGCTCTGAAGACTAGATGGACTTTTCCCAAACCCGGACTCTCATTTTTTAAAGCAACTCTTTGTGACATTTGTGTCCTGTATTGAAAGATCGATTAATGAAAAGTTAGATATTTTGTCACAGAATAGATGTAATCAATCTCCGGGTCTCAAGTGTCAGGGAAATTCATGTTATTGCTGCTGCAGTGTTTCCTGGATTAAGCTTAATGTTATAGATATTTTAATAGTAGGAGATAGCTATCTGGCAGAGAATCACAGCTGACTGCATCGCTGAAGTGGAGGAAAAAAATTGATCCTTTTCCTGTAGCTACTTGGATCATAAGTCTAACAGCTTCCTTAATCACATATAAATGTGTTAAACATTTGCTATTGTGTGGGGGGGAAGTTACTGTTGTAATTAATCAAATTACTATTTAACCGTGTAAATGAGTGAACTCTGCTACATGTCTCAAAACAAACAGAAAATGGCTGTGTACTTTTTCAGTTAAAGTAAATTCCTTGTGCCAGCTAAAGAGAATTTACAGTACAGTACAGTAGAAGTCTATTCCTTATAACTCAGCACAATTGGCCTCTTCTCATACACTTCTGTTCAGACTGATATTTTTCCCTTTACATTACATAGTTACAT
This sequence comes from Xenopus borealis, assembly GCA_024363595.1. Lineage (NCBI taxonomy): Eukaryota > Metazoa > Chordata > Amphibia > Anura > Pipidae > Xenopus > Xenopus borealis. The sequence continues at coordinate 18,997,537 of CM044433.1, read as the reverse complement.
AGTTACATAGTTAAATTGGGTTGAAAAAAGAAAGAGTCCATCAAGTTCAACCCCTCCAAATTAAACCCAGCATGCATACACACACACACATCTCCACTCTTTCACAAAAACCATATATGCCCATAGCTATACTAACTGTAGAGTTTAGTATCAAAATAGCCTTTGATATTATGTCTGTCCAAAAAATCATCCAAGGGAGGGCTGAGTAAGGAGGAGGGAGGGCTCAGTTCGGATGGCTTAGTTCGGATGGCTGAGTTAGGAGGAGGGAGGGCTGAGTAAGGAGGAGGGAGGGCTGAGTTCGGATGGCTGAGTTAGGAGGAGGGAGGGCTGACGACGCAAGACAGAGGAGCGAGGACCGATCCTTTACTGAAGGTTCTTAGGACGGGTGAGTAGAAAAAAATAGGACGCCATACTCAACAGGCTTATAAGGGCGCATGTGAGACAGCGGTTTTTCGCAATGATGTCCTAATATGCGTTCCGTACGCGCAACCTAACCTGTTGTGTGGCTGGAATAGGGGCGGGGTTAAGGACTGAAAGCGACTTTGTTAACATGGCAACCTGTGGCTGCATCTGGGATGAAAGTGTGCAGCGTGTGCAGCGCCACCACTTGGCGACTTAACGTGACGCAGAAGAAGTCAAGTTAGTTGTACGGCATTTATTGTAAAGCCAGCAGTCCCAGCACCTCAGCACGGTTATGGCTGGCGACAATGCTGGAAAAACTGTGGGAATACTGTGTGCAAGACTAGCAGCTCAGGGACAACTAGCTATATACAGGTCAGTGGAAACGCTTTGCTTTATGCATACCTGAATTATAATGGTTTATAGAATATATCAGCAAATTATATATAATCCTATCCTATATAATAAAGTCCAAGTGTCTCTGCGTCCTGTGTCCGTGGAATTGCGCTACTGCGCATGTGCCGCACGGACGTCTCTGGCGAATTTACGCTGGGCGAATTTACCAGCATGTAATATCAGTTTTGGTCACTAGAGGTCGCCAATCACTAGCTAATGCTATCAGTACCAGTATACAGGAAAGCCTGATGGTGTAGTGTATAAAGTAGATGCCTCTGACCAGTGGTTTTAGTGTTCAATTCCCATTGAGTGATAATTTACACTAGCAAAGTAGATAGACGCACAACTTCGCACCCCGTGTTTTACCATTGTGGGTGATAGTCTGAAAAACGTAAATACGTTACCGTTCGCCGACCAGAGTGTAAATTCGCACGTTACTGAATTTGCGTAGCGCAGGCGAAAATTCGCCTAGAACAATTCTTTTTTTCATAAATGTTTGACTACATATGTTCTAGCGCCCGTTATTTTAACGGGCTTAATGTCTAGTAACAATATAATGTTCAACCTCACACAAATATATTTTGCCTCCTGGGTTATTGGTCACATTCTAAAGCTTCAAAAATATATTGATGTGTTTACAATGTTAATATCATTTGTCAGGTCCGCCACCGGGGGGGAAAAGTGTCCTGGGCCTGAAGGGGGGCCTGGCAGTGCTGCACTTTTCGAAGAGTGGGCCTCCCTTACAGCGATGAAGGAGCACTGCCTTCCATCATAGCAGAATGCAGAAGTGCCGAACAGTCGAAGTCCTGGAGCGGCAGAAAGACCTGAAGTCATGAAGGAGTGTACTGAAGTCCTGAAGCTGCGAAAAGACCCGAAGTCACGAAAACTGCATTAACTGGAGTACTTAAGCCACAAGTTCAATTCTACTGACAACAATGTGTTTTTTTTAACCCCCTGGTCACCAATGTTTTATTTTAATGCTCTATAGGCCCCTGCCACCAATTTTTAAAAATAAATAATTTTTGGGGCCCTAGCGCCAAGGTGTTTTTTTTAAAGTTATTTTAAGGGCCCCAATTTTTTTCATTTGTAAGGGGGGCCCTGGTGCCAATGTTTTTTTAAAAAAAAATATTTTTGGGGCCCTATTTTTTTAACTTGTAAGAGGGTCCCTAACTCAACTTTCATTGAATTGAACCCAATGTGTCAGTTCTGGTACAATTTCCAATGTCAGCTGTGTGGCAGATTGGACCATGATATAAATTTCAGTGATGTTCTCTTAGCTGTTACAGCTTAACATATAAATAAAACTCAGTCATGAACAAAAACATTTTTAGACCATCTCAGGTTACCTTCACAAAGATGTAAATCTGCAACAATATGTCTTGTATCATCACAATGCATCCTATTACTACCATTTATAATAGTTACTATGAGACCATGTATCTTTCTCTTGAGCATTTTCTCTGTCTCTTGAAAATAAATGGCTCATGTTCTGTGTGCTCTCATCATTGATCTGAATTCTGTAAATGACTGGTCACTGAAAACCATATCTCACAGCTTGTTGCCACTATCTATTTAAAATGCTTTTGTTAGTCTGACTATAGGTACCAGTGTCTGCTGAGTTGCCATTAAATTGCTGCTCGTTCTTTATTAAAGATCAGATTTAGAGAATAGATTGGTACTTTATAAATAAAAGATAATGATATAAAATTGGACATCCATTAGAAAAAAACATGTTCTTTTATATCTTCCCTGACCCTCATTACATCTCAGATTAAATCTTCAATTATTCCTTTTTTTTCTTTGTCAATGCTCTCTAAACCCTGGGTCACGAGTTCTTTATCACATCTACAACTCTTCTTCCAACCACGGCTTTCAAGTCTGTGAATGTACATCTGTACTAAATATATCACAGCAGTCATAGAAAAGAAATGAATTCTTCTGTGTAATTAATATTTTTCTTTAAAGCATTGTACAAAAAGTTAGACAAAATGAACACTGATATATCCATAAATTATAGGCACCAGCAAAGAGAAAAAACATTATACAGATTATATACTGGCTATTCATAATGATCTCTCGAGATATCCTGAATAGTTTTAATTTAGAAAATGTTTGACAAGTGCCACAGTTTTAATGAACTGCAAAGCTACTGTATGTGCACTTTTTATAAAACCCCTAATTTATTGCTAAACATGTTAGTCTGTAATTATGTGGGATTTCAAATATCACATTAACCAAAATAAAACATCTTGATATAAAAGTACATAAGAAACAATGTGAACCACTCAACCATTATTCAACCACCACAAAAAAAGAGCCAAGGGAATACAATATCATGTGTGGTGTTTTATCTATAGTGGAGTATATTGGAGTGGACTGCGACTGATGCATTGTCCAAGTTTACTGCTGTTTTACTTTGGACCTCACAATAGAATAAGCATTTTTTCAAATTGAATTGCATTATTTATTATAGAGAGTTTCTTCACCCTATGTATTTGAAAAATGCATATATGTTTTCATACATTACTCCAGCTTTCCTGTTCATCGCTGGACTGAGAGCAGACACCTTTCTAACAATTTCTCTCTCTCTCTGACATACACTAGTGTCATACAGTAAGGACCCACTACACTGGGCAACATGTACAGCTCTCCACAGTGAGCCTGCTCAGTTAGAATCTATATATATGTCTTTAATATATATTATAAAAGACTTCTTTGACAACATGAAACAGTGTGGTGCCTGGTTTAGGTAGCAGACAAAAAGTTGCTGAAGACATCAAAGCTGATAGCGATGAGTGGGTCATCCTGAAACCCAAGAGACCTGTGGGTCAGAGACTTTGTATCAACCGATAGCCCCCATTGGAAGGCGACAGGTCATATTTGCTGCCAGCCTAGCCGCTCACCAAATCTCTGCACCATTTCAATCCCACCACCATGCTGGTACTTGTTTATATATTCACACTTACCCTACCCCTTCTGGAGATGTGTGGGTTGGGTTAGAGTGGGCTAGGGTTGGGCACAAGTCAATAAATAAATCAACCTGTGCATCAGTACATAGTTCAGTAAAATCTGGATATATTTTTATTGAGTTTCTGGTTTTTAATTTCCTTCAGGCATTTGCCTTACAGCATCTCTGTCTAGAAGATTTTATTTGGATTTATTTCTGTCATTAAGGACCATCTCCCCATAAGGAAACAAAAGATTATTTCCAATATTGTGTTCTTGTCACTGTGATGTCTACACATTTACTGAAATCCTGGGATAACTACATCAGAATAAATCAAGCTGGCTGCTAAATTTATCTCCAGGGGTTATAAATTGGTCAAACAGAGATTATTTTATGGGTTATTTGGCATTATGTCACAGACACAGGAGGCTAACCTTAGTTATACAAGGCATCTGTGGAGCACATAAAACTGAGGGTAAAAAAATAAAACTTCTCTTAGAATAAAAGAAAATGTATTTAAAATAGTACTAGGCAAAACTACTTAAATTACCCATCTGGAAAACAAATATATAATTATATATTCTAAAGGTAATAATCATTTTACATTGAGAACAAAGCAGCGTTGAAAGTAGTGAAAAAAGGCTTCCATTTATGGTATAAAAACAAGAGCAATTATAACAATCTGCCTATTGTTAGTAGGAAACACGTTGTAAATAAAAAAACCTACAAATCAAAATCTGACTAGAAAAACTAAAATTTATCGTATTTGAGGAGAATACATTAAATGGCAAAATTATTTTATAAATACTTTACAATATTTCATAATTGCTTTAATAGTAAAAAAAAGAATATAATATAATTCAAGAATACATTTCTAGTGATGGGCGAATTGGCGGCATTTCGCTTCAAATAAATTCGCCCATCACTATATATTTCTCAAACTGATCCTTTGAAAGAAAATGCAGGGCTAGTATCAAATAGTATCCATAATGGAATAGGGCTTAGGGATCTTTATTTAAAGGCTAATTGATCAAATCTAGTATTGCACAGGCTGTTCACGATTCACAGACATTCTTGAAATGTTGCGAAACACTTCCACCTCTGGCATGCACTATCCAAGGATCCACCGGACAAGGGTATGCTTCAATTAAAAGGCTTTATTCCACACACATATCTCCCAACGCGTTTCGTGTGTTGCCACACGTATTCATGGGTACCCATGAATACGTGTGGCAACACACGAAACGCGTTGGGAGATATGTGTGTGGAATAAAGCCTTTTAATTGAAGCATACCCTTGTCCGGTGGATCCTTGGATAGTGCATGCCAGAGGTGGAAGTGTTTCGGAGTATTCTCCCCAGGCTACGGGTTCGGGGCATAGCACCCGGGCCACGAACAAGGAGGGGTGAGTGCCGACGAAATTGTTTTAAACTACTTAAAGTATATGTGGAGGGTTCGGGGCAAGGGCACCCGAACCACACTGCGCTCCTGGTGAGCATTGAATAAATTGATTAGCGAAGAACTGTTTAAATTGCACCAGGAAGAGAAATTTGCTTTGAGCTAGTAGCACATGTATTCTGTTTGTTATTCTTGAAATGTTGTACTTGGGTGTTTTCTGAACAAAGATATTGTTCAGTATCATGGTTTAGGGGTAGGCCTCAAAAACCTATGTCAGAGGTCAGATTTAGGAATGTAATCACAAACTGCAAAGCCACAGGCACAGTTGCTGTAAAACCCAGGTCTGACAGGCCAAGAAAAATACAAGAGCAGCATAAGGAAGATTTTGAGAATGGTTACAGGCAACCCAAAGATCACCTGCAAAGACCTGCGATAACATCTTACAGCAGATGTTGTATCTGTACATCGTTCTACAATCAGGCCCGTATTTGTGGTGAGGCCACAAAGGCCCGGGCGTAGGGCAGCAGAAAGTAAGTTGCACATGTGCATATTTGAAGTGTGCGCATGTGCATATACATACAGGCATAACTGGACGGAATGTAAAGGGGTGGGTGATGTGGACAGGGAGAGGAAAGAAGAGAGACACTGATGGGGAAGGGAAGGGGAGGGTGAAGCAGAAGGGGAGGGTGATGCGGACGGGGAGGGGAGGGTAAGAGAGACAGTGATGGGGAAGGAAAGGGGAGGGTGATGCTGTGGGGCTGTGTGGCTAGTTCTTGGACTGGGTCCCTTGTTAAACTCGAGGGTCAGATCAATTCAACTCAATTTCAACAAATTCTTCAGGATAATGTTCAAGCATCAGTCACAAAGTTGAACTTACACAGTGGTTGGATATTCCAACAAAACAATGACAATACACACATTTCAAAAAGGCATTTATGCAGAGGGTGAAGTACAATATTCTGAAATGAGTCCCCTGACTTGAATGTCATTGAAAATCTAAGGGATGATTTGAAGCAGGCTGTCCATTCTCAGCAGCCATCAAATTTAACTAAACTGGAGATATTTTTTTTATCTCTGTTGTGGTGCCCACATGTATGCATCTGTCTAATTTAACTAAACTGGAGAGATTTTTTTTATCTCTGTTGTGGTGCCCACATGTATGCATCTGTCTAATTTTGTTATGATGCATATTGCATATTTTCTGTTAATCTAATAATCCAACTGTTTCCATAAAACATATTATATATTAAAATGAAGTTGCTACTGTACTTTGAAAGCACAGGCAATGATATATGAACTTTTGTCTTTTTTCAATCTAAATTAACTGTGTTACTATGTAATTGTACATCATAATACATACTTGTGAGAGTTGAATGAATGGATGTGTCAAGAGTTCTGAAACCGCCAGGGAACATATGTGAGAACAGCATTGTATGTAGCAGACAGGAGGTGTTGAAGGCCCCCGCCTCTGTTCAGGGATGGTTTCTCCACCTTAACATGAGTCTTTCACACCTCTTTCAAACCAGCGGTCTTCTTTATCCAAAATTTGGACATTGCTATCTTCAAAAGAGTGTCCCTTGTCTTTTACGTGTAGAAATACAGCCGAGTCTTGCCCTGTAGAGTTCACCCTCCTATGCTGATCCATTCACTTATGGAGAAGTTGTTTTGTCTCCCAATGTATAGATCAGTGCACTCATCACTACACTGGACTGCATATACCACATTACTTTGTTTTCCCTTAGGAGTTGGATCCTTTGGGTGTACCAGTTTTTGTCTCAGTGTGTTTCTAGGTTTGAAAAACACAGGAACGTGGTGTTTGTTGAAAATCCTCCTGAGTTTCTCCGACACTCCAGCTACATATGGAATGACTATGTATCACTTACTATGTGTCTCCGGGTGGTTATATCTTTTAATGTTCCTGTTGGGCTTGGTTGCTGCTATTTTGACAAAGGCCCAATCTGGGTAGCCACACACTTTTAAAGCTCCTCTGAGATGTTTATGCTCCTTGTCCTTGGAATCTGTATCAGTTGCCACATATTCAGCCCAGTGGTGCAGAGTTCTAATGACACCCAGTTTGTTTTCCAGCGGATGGTGGGAATCGAACAACAGATATTGATCGGTATGAGTAGGTTTTCTGTATACCTCCATTTTTAAGTTACCCCCCCCTCTTGTATGCAAATTAAACAGTCCAAAAAAGCAAGTTTGTTCCCGTGGACATCTTCCCTTGTGAACTTGATTTTATTGTTCACTGAATTAATGTGTTTTGTAAAGGCCGCCACTTCATTAGATCTGATTTTAACCCAAGTGTCATCCACATACCTGAACCAGTGACTTGGTGTAGTTCCCTGGAAAGTATGTAAAGCCCTCCTTTCCACTTCCTCCATGTATCAGTTAGCTACAATGGGAGAGACTGGAGAACCCATTGCACAGCCATGTTTCTGTTTATAGAAAAGGTCCTTGCACTTGAAGTATGTGGTGTTAAGGCACAAATCTAACTCTAACACTAATCAATACTCTTTTTATAAACATGAGCCATAATTCTCATTCTTTTTGGAGGGTCTAGCCCTAAATTTTTGGTGATTGATCCAATCACTGCCTGGACTGAAGGCTAAACAACAACATTCCAAAATGTTGTTCTGGTTGATATTGTTTGTGCATGTAGGTAAATGTTATGTGACAGATAAATAAAGCTGAATGGTTAATGGTTGGGGTGAGAAATCTTCCAAAACAATAGACGTTCCCTTAGTTTAGATTATCCACTTTCCATTGAGTATTGAGTTGTAAAACTGGTTTTATTGATATTTTTTATACTCCTGTACCATGTTTAATAACACTCTAATATTTTATGTTCTTTGATCTTTTAATAACAATAAGAAATATTAACAGTTATAGAACAGATTTAACTGGTCAGGTCAATCTTTTTCTGGAGAAGATATGTAATGATGGGTGAGAAAAGACAGGAAAGTTGCAGCTATCAACAAAAAAGTACCTACTTTTCTATATAATAAACTTACAATATTACAAAAGTATGATTTATTTATGGATATTTGCCATAAGATTGAGACATTTGAGACATTAAAGGTGGCCATACACTGTGAGAAACGTTTGTTTAGCGATGTCACCAACCAACGAGCAGATCTCTCCCCGATATGCCCACATTGAAGTGAATGATATCGGGCTGATCCAGTTATGGGCCCTAGGGCCCAATGATCAGATCAGAATGGAGGCCATACAGGCGGTAATCAACTGTCTGACATTTTGCCAGATATCGATCGGGGAAGCCAGTTGGATGGCCCCACACACGGGCCCATACGCTGCAGCTTTTATCAGCCCATGTATGGGGGCCTTAAGTCATATTAGTTAACTATAGGCTGGTCAAATGCATATACTTCCTTTCCATATTTAGAAAGCAGACGTGGCTTTAAGTAATTAGTAAACATGGACATTAGACATTCTGAAAGAGCATTCTTGTTTAAGGAAATAATGTATGTTCACTCCCCAGTACCTCCACTGGCGTGCACTCCACTTACTAAGGGGCTCAATGTAACCCAAAATAATATTGTTTCTAACCTATTTCAGTTTAAGCATTTCATAATATCTTTTAAAATATCTATTTAATTTAAAAAATCTATATTTTCCATACAAAGTCTATACAAATGAATTAAACAAGTCACAGTATCTGTAACAGCCAAATGTGTATAATAATTATTTTTTTCTATTTTTTTATTATTTTTGCTGAGAGCTATGTTTTCATGCATTTATATGGCTCATTTTTCTCCAACTCCAACTGATTGCATAAATTTAATGACTACATACAGGTCAAACTTTCTGATGGATATGAATAACTTAGAGCTACAATTTATTTATGCAGATAAACATAGTGCAAACTCTCTTCCAAAAATCCTAAATTAAACCATCTTCTGTGTATGCTATGTCCATATTGTCTTAGACAGTAGCTCGAAAGATGGAATTTAAAAGCAGTTTTGTTATCAAAATTTGTTATATCCCATGCTATATTTATAAGCATATCTCTGTAATGATTAAAATAAGACATTGTGATCTTAATCAGGAGATGTGCAGACAAGGTATTGGCAAAATGTGCAGACAAGGTATTGGCAAAATGTAGCAGAGGTCAGGAGTTAAGGATGATAGCCAAAAAATCAATGTTCAGTCTTAGTCAAAAGTGTATAACAGTGGTTCAGTGCAGGCAATATACAAAAAAAGCCAAATAAAGGTAGTGTTTAGCATTCTGAACAATGAATAGAATAATCAGGGACATGAAATAGTGGTTTATTTAATCAGTAGTGGTTCTGCATAAATTGTTCCACCTGAAACCACAAATTCTAGCAACAAACCAATGGCATTCCATGATAGTGTGATTATTGTTGTCACACAACATGAAGTAGTGCTCGGTTGCAGAGAACTATTGTTAAATAAACAGGGCTTCCCTAAGAGGATATCATTAGTGGAAACGCCAGCAGATAACAAGAGCATAAGCAAAGTATCACACTGGTATGTCCCCACCTCAGGGACACCTCACTCCAATTGTTTACAACCCACTTTCAACCATCGCCTCCTGTACGTGTCACATAACTTTTACTTCCTTCTATGACTGTGATCAGGGTTGGGGGTGGAGTGTCCAAGGTTCGGAGCAGGCCTGCGCTGGCAGGAACCATAAGGCCTGGGGCCTAGTCTGATTCTACATAGGAACATAAATTGCTACCCAGGCCCATAACCAACAATGAACAAGGCTCAAAACTGTCCCATTAAAATGTGAAATACAGGACCTACCTGATATATTCCTTAACAGAAATAGTAGAAGTCAAACAAGAAGACATTGTTCTCAAGTATTTTACACTACTGTATGGCACCAAAGTGGTTAACAAAGGGTTCTGGGACTGTGGTGTGGTGCTCTGGGTATAACTATGTGGAGGTGAGGGATTGGTGATGGACACTAATAGGAGGGCTGATACAAAAAGGGAGATTGCTTACCCTCCACCTCTTTCAGCATCACAGGCACTGGGAGTTATGTGCAGGTTTGGCAGCGTGTCGAATTGTAAAATTTGACTGTTTGACAATCGAAATACTGTCTCTTTAAAATATTCAAATTCGACCCTTCACAATCTTAAACATGCGAATTGCTATTTTAGCCTTTGGGGGACCTTTAAGGTCTTTTTTTTGAAAATTTTTGAAAATGAAATTTTTGAAAATGAAATTTTTGGGGGGAAAACCATTCGAATTATTCAAATCAAACTATTTAGATTGAAAGCGGACCAAACAAATTATATGGTTGAATTTTTTAAAGTTTTTAACTCTGTAATTCGACCCTTAGTAAACCTGCCCCTTACATTCAGAATTAAGTGTTTTATATTAAAATGTATTCTGTCTGTTCCTATTTGACTGTCACCTCTCCAGTCCATAACGAACACTGCCGCAAGGCTTATACACCTCAGCAACCACTCCTCCTCTGCCATGTCATTCTGCCAATCCCTGTCCTTCAGAATTAAATTCAAATTAATGACCCTGACATTTAAAGCACTTCGTAACTGTGCCCCTCCTTACATCTCTGAACTCATCTCTATATAAACACCAATCCGTTTACTAGGCTCCTCTACTGACCTGCTACTCAACTCTTTTCTCATTACCTCCTCACATGCTCTCATTCAAGACTCATTCAAGACTTTGCAAGGCCTGCACCCCTCCTCTGGAATTCACTCCCACAGTCTGTCTGACTTTCTCCCAACCTTTCTGCTTTCAAGAAATCTCTTAAAACACTTTTTTTTTTAGAGAAGCCTACCAACAACCTACCAAATGCATTACCACAAACAATACCACATCTCTCACCCACTTAACTCTGATCTTACCCACTCCCACACCTTGTCTATCATTCCCTTCCCTTTCGATTGTAAGCCCTTTCTGCACAGGGCCTTCCTCAACTTTTGTACCGGTATTGATTGTGATGTATGTAACTCCATATGTTCTATGTATGTAATTCATGTGATTTAGCTGTATAATCACATTACTACGAAATATGTTGGCGCTATAGAAATACATGATAATATTAATAATTCAGTGAAAAAGATTTATCACATGAAAAGTATTGTATAAGTTTCAATTTGACTTTTAACATGATACACCAGGAGATACATTTTCTCAATTAATTGAATCTCACCCTTTATATCTTTTATTATAAAACATAAACATGTAATTTGTATTTGTTGAAGAGAGTTCATGAGTCCTGTATAAACAAACCCCTTCCTTTGCCCGGCTGCTGCTTCTGGCTTACACTTACAACTAAATAGACATTCATGATCATTATAATCATTATTTTCCTTCCTGATATGTCTAAATAACCAAGGATATATGGTCAAGTAGAAATAAATGTATTTTCAGTGTCATTGTTATACAATGTTTAGTGCAAAAAAAATCAGGTTTTTCATAAAAAAATAGGCAGAAAGTACTCTTTCAAGCTATATTCCTTGACTTTATGGTGAAGATAGGTATATATTACCAAGTAATGATTATATGACATTTAAGAACATGCTAACACATTTATAAGATGTTTAATACTAGTGTTAAATGCAAAATATTACAGTTACTTAAGGGGAAAATAGATTTTTCCTAATATCAGTGTTCAACAAATTGTTAGCCTTGAACATCCTTGTTTCACCTGAATGCAAATGTTGGTTGTTGTGATCAAACATCCTGCCACTAGAATAGTCTGGTTATATTCCTAAATGAGACAAGACAGCAAGACAGTTTCGCCGGTGTCAAAACTTTTGATGCTGGCGACTTTTCACGTGTGATTCACAAATTAATATGCCGGCAGAAAAACTCAGACTACATACAACCCATGAACACTTTTTTTTTTTACTAGAAGCCAATTAACAAGGTCCCAATACTCAGTAACAACTGCCTACAATATTTTTCATTTGTCCTGAAACACAATTAATATTTAGACAGCATGATATATAGTGAAAACTGAAGAGAAATCATTTTTATCTAAAAGGGTGGTTACGGGAATCTCATGTGTAATAGGAATACATGTCTTTCTTACTTAATCATTAATTATTTTTGATTGAAGAAATGTTTGAATTTGTCAGTCTTAAATACTAATATCATAGTTAATATCCATGTGTTAATATTTATCAATGTTTTGTTTTCTACTCATGTGGTGCAAGAGAATTACTGCTGAAATTAAGTTTAAGAGTCTTTCTGTAAGGCCTACTCTCCATGAATTTATATCCCTTTTTAATACAGAACAATATCTGAGTGGATTGTCCAGTGCTTAAGCAATTACAGTAAGTTAAAACAGCCTATAAAATATAAACATATTTGGGCTTCTCACTCAAGCATTAATCTGACATAGTCCCATTTGCCATATAAATAGCATGCATATTGTTAAGCACCTGCTGTTATTCCTGTAGAATAATGAATAATGTACATGATCCTCCAGAGCATTTACAAGATCCACACACCATAGTTTAAGCAGCAAACAATTAGGTTGCACCATATTAACTTGCCAACATCTATGTAGACCATATCTACTGCAGCATCACCATCTATACTTCCACTTACTCCAATGAAATGAGTTAAATATCATTTGATTATTACTTGAGTTGCTGCTTTTATTCTCAATTACCACATAACTTTCAGTCATTGATAAATACGGCACTAGAAATCTAGGAATTAATAGAAATTGATGACATTGTTCTGTGGTGAGGTCTTATTTTACACTAATATAATCTGCCCCTAAATGATGAGGACTGTAGGTGGGCTACACCCCAAATCCATAATAACTGCTGTGAAATAAAATAATTATTGTTGTCTCATGTCAAGAAGATACATTAAAAACAATAATATAACATCTTTTATCTAGGGATGCACCAAATCCAGGTTGGTTCAGGAGATTTGTGGGAATTTACCTTTTGAATCAGGATTTGGACATGGCTGAATCAAAATGTCTGGCCAAGCCCATTCTAAATTTTTGTTTGTGAATATTCTCATTCATCCAGGTCCTGGTATAGATTTAGAAATAAGTCAAATCAACCTGACTTGTGATTTTTATTAAAGACATTTCTCTAGTCATCTGACTGGCTTTCTCAATTCAGAATGACTACCTGGAATAAATACCTGGAATCAGCAAAATCGGTTTTATCATGCTAATCATTCCAATACAATCAACATCTAACATCATGAGATCCTTTCTGATTATGATAAACAGATTATGCTGATTATTTTTACAGGTCATTCTGATTTGAGAAAGTTAGACCATTCAAACAGAAATTCCAAATTCTTTCAGAACACAAGCAAGGAGTTTAAATTTTTTTACCCACGAATGTAGTGAGAGTGTACCAAAAGTGACTAGGCAACCAGGAGCTATTCCCCAAACGTTAAACTCAAGACATTAAATAGCTAACAGCAAAAAAAATTCAGCAGGCACTGAAAGGAATTATTACTATGTAAACTCAACAATTCCAACAGTCCACGGTTTACTTACGGTGGTGCTCTATCTGAAAACCTGCTGCAAGGTCCTTACTTCCATACTTCAAAAAAGATCAGATGGCACTCATTCCAGCAATTGTGCTAAAAACTTAACTTCATTTATTTGGATCTCCACACAACGTTTTGGAGGTACAACCTCCTTTATCAAGAGCACTTGATAAAGGAGGTTGTACCTCCGAAACATTGTGTGGAGATCCAAATAAATGAAGTTAAGTTTTTAGCACAATTGCTGGAATGAGTGCCATCTGATCTTTTTTGAAGTATGGCACTGAAAGGAAAGCTTGTGAAATGAAAAGTAATCCCTACTTCAAACAGCTGTAGGACACACCATAGCTTTACGTGTTCCATGAACTCAGGCACATAGGTGCAGATTTATCAAAATGTGAGATTAGAGATTACCACAGAAGAATTCATCCACTTTCTATTCATTCCTATGGGATTTTTAGAAGTGTATTTATCAAATGGTAAACTCTGCCTTTCACTTTTCATCAATACAATTCTAACAATCCCATAGGAATATGAGAATAGAAAATGCTGAAATTGCTCTTTGGTGAGCTCTAATTTCCAGAGGGTGGGTAAATTTTCCTGTAGTAATCTCTACTCTCACATTTTGATAAATCTGCCCTTTAGTCTTAGGATCAAGTATAGTTATGAGGAAAACTTCCCCATTTTGCTACAACAAAAAATTTGGGAAGTTGTAGAAACATTTGCAAAATGGCTAAATTTGCCAGAATTTAACAAAATAAATGTGAAACAATGGCCTCAAGTGAATAAAAAAACACTAAGGGGGTAATTTAAGATCAACTTTTTTCCACAAGTCTCTAAAACTGTGGTTTTTTCATTATTTTAAAAAGCTCTAGAACTTGAGATTTTTTAAGTGCAAAAATTACTAATACATCACTTCATCAGGTAAAAGTTGTTGAGGTTCTGTGGAAGTCAGTGGGAGCTGCACTGAACTTTTTGGTCTGCTCTAAATCAGTTTGGATTTTTTTTAGCTAAGAAATGTCATAAAACCTAACATTTTTTATAGGTTTTCTATGTACTCAGGTTTTTTTTTAGCACAGAGTTTAGCGTAATTTTTTGTTCATTCATTTTTGTTCAGATTTGTTAATAAATATTATTACATTCGTAGCTTTGGAGTTTGTGAGTTTGAGACTGCTCATAAATAGGCCCCCACAGGTTTAGATCGTCACTACTAAGTCATTGTGCTTTAGCCTATGGTGAAGTGCTTGTCATGGGATTTTCTTGAAATTTTTTGAAGGATAATTCATCTCCCAGAGTCCAAGTAAATAAAAAAGCATAAGGACCTGTGGTAAAAGTTTTCACATTGTATGTAAATAAACTTTCATAGTTTTAATTTTCTTCACAAATTATACTCACCCATTATGTCATAAACTGTGTAGCAGGAGCCATGGAGTCTGCTAAAAAAATGGCACTCTTTAATGATCAGGGGAACTCCACCAAGACTGGTCTTCTCCGACACCCATTTAGGGCTCCAGAACTTTCTGCTGTGGACCAATGGAGACTACCTAAGCACTGTATAGTATGATTAAAAGCATGATTCAGACGTGGTTAACCAGAGGTGTAAGCACAACCAGGCAAAAAGTCAGGTCAGGCAGCATATAATCCTGTTGATTGGAACAGGCACTTGGTCAATAACCAGAGGATCAGAATAATAAGAAAAGGCTTAAACAGTAACTATGTGTACAAATCCATCTTGGTCAATGAAAAAGGGATCAGGGATTTTTTTTTTCTTTCAAATTTGGCACCAACAGTAGCAATAACATCACAACACAATCTGATGCATGCATCTGCACACATCTACGCAGAAAGTTTGGGTGCCTTACAGTATGATTCTTTGTTGTTCATTTTAAACAGTTTTTCCCAGATTGTTTTTTAATAGTTTGTCCCAGCTCTTTCTCTATTAAGTTTTATAAGTTCCTTTCTACGAGCTGAGATGATCATTTTTGCTTTAATACAGTCTTTATGTCATAAAATTCTACAACACCATTTTCCACTTTTGATGTAAGCTGTTTAATAGAATTCTATTTATTTGTGATTTTTTTCTAATACAAGTAAATGAGTATGGTTATGCACCAACATAAAGACAAAATATGTAATGTTTATTTCTGTAGCTCATGATCTAACTGAAATGTTCCCTGAAAGCAATCTTCAGCTTTGTTGCATTATAATTCTAAATTATGTACAAGGGAAGGTAATTGAATGCTCTTCAACTACTAATTTCATGCAATGAGATACACACACAGTTTGCTTGAACAATTTGGCAAAAACTTTTGTCAAACTTTATAAATGTATTTGGCATGTTTTGTTAATGGAGGACAGTTTAGAAAAGAAAAAAAAAGTTTTGGGGAATGTTGAAACAAACATTATTCTTATTTATTTGAATTTAACATTTTAAATATATATAGGGGTTTAAACCTGTTGCTGACAGTTGATTTGGTACTTTTATTGCCAGACCATTTTTAACATTCTGCACAATTTGTGGCAGATTTACTAAGGGTCGAAGTGAAAATTCGAATAAAATCCGAATTTTGAAGTAATTTTGGGCTACTTCAACTATCGAATACCCCAAAATATGATTCGAAGTGAAAAAATTGGAACGTTTGAAATTTTTTTAAGTACTGTCTCTTTAAAATCCTTCAAAATCGACTATTTGCCACCTAAAGTCCTATTTTTTTTATAAAGCACTTTTTCGATTCAAAATGTACGTATTTCGATTGAAGAAAACCGTTCAAATCATTCGATTGGAATGATGCGATCGAACAATTCGAACAAATTTTATTTTGCACAATATCCTTCAAATTACTAGGACTTAGAATACATTTTAGGACAGGTTCTAGGAGGTTCCCCATAGGCTACAATGGCAATTCAGCAGCTTTAAAGTGGCAAATTGTCGAATTCGAATGATTTTAAAGGGCCAGTACTTTAAAAATTCGACTTGTTGAATTTTCAAAATTTTTCTATTCAAATTGAATTTTGGCCTATTCAATAGTTGAGGTAGCCCAAAATTACTTTAAAATTTTAAATTTTAAAAATTTTGATTTTATTTGAATATTCACTACAACCCTTAGTAAATGTGCCCTTAAGTGTTTGATTGCTTTTATGCCATTTACGTACATGCAGGGAGAAAGGAGTCGAACTACTATTTTCCTTAAATGACAAAGAGTTACATTGGTAAATGCTGCAAAAGTTTTACAGACTATCAACAATAGTTAATTCTTGGTTAAATTTACAAAGGGTTTATAAATTTGGTGCCATTGGCCTATTCTGTGACCACTTGATAATACATTTCTAAATGTGTTCCCTAGTCCGCTATATATACAGGTATGGGATCCTTTATCCGGAAACTCATTATCCAGAAATTTCTGAATTACAGAAAGGGCATCTCCCATAGACTCCATTATAATCAAATAATCCCAATTTTTTAAAATGATTTCCTTTTTCTCTATAATAATAAAACAGTACATTGTACTTGATCTAAACTAAAATATCCCTATTGGAAGCAAACCCCACAATGATTATATGATTTTCAAGCAGACTTAAGGTATTAAGATCCAAATTACAGAACATTCCGTTATCTGGATCATTCTGGATAACAGTTCCCATAACAGGTCTTTATATATTGTGCTGATAAATGATGGACATTTGAATACTTCAGTCTACTGCAATCTTTATCCTGTTACCCTTCACTTCCCCCAAGTCCTCACTGATGTTGTCCATACACTGGCATGTCAGTTTGTTATTCAGAAAAAAAAACAGGGCCATTTCCAAAGGGTTGTCCAAAATTCTGTGCTTGCTTTGATGTAAACAAATGTAAGTTTTTTCCCCCACAGGATAAAAAACTGCATTTGGCCAGATAACAAATAGCAACTGCACCCATTGATGCCAATGTCGCTCAAGAAAAAATGCAATGCATTTGACAAGTGAAAGAAACATAAAATAGAAACACCCGTTGACTCCTATTAATCTGGTTAATTTATACTATTCCATAAGATTTTTCCACTGTTAAGCAGATTTTTCAACAAAGTGACACAAGGCACTTTGCTCATCACTAGCTGAGAGAATGTTATAACCTATACACAGAGGCACATAACTAAACAGGCTTTGGGTAAATGTAAAAATGTAATAAATGTTGAAAACTGTTTACCAACCACTTCCAACAGTGGAAGAAAGATCACAAATTTTATAATTTGCAAAAATGGACATTATATTGCGAAATGCAAACTTTTATTATATGTGCAAATGTTATTTCTTCATGCCACTTAAAAAACCCTTGAATTCGACCATCAAATTTTTATCGGATTTTAACCCTTCGAATTTGATATTTGAATTCAAAGAGTTTTAACGATATTCGATTAATCGAACGATTGAATGAAAAAATTTAAATCGATCTATAAAATCGTTCGTATCGAACAATTCGAACGATTTTAACCATTCAATAGAATTTTTCTTATTCGATCTAAAAAAGCTGGAAAACCCAATGGGAGCTTTCCATAGGGATATACAGCAATTCGGTAGGTTTAATCTGGCGTACTAGGCAATTGAATAAAAATTTAAAGGGCAAGTAATTCAACCATTGAATGGTCGAATGAGCAAATAGATTTTTATTCGATTTATTCAAATCATTTGATTCAATAAAATTTTAAAAATTTTATGGTCAAAGTGGCCAAAAAAACTATTTGAAAATTCGAATTTTTTAAAAAATTCGATCGAATTTCTAATCTTTCACACGAATTTAGTAGATCTGCCCCTAAGTGTGGGAGTTGGCTATATCAGCAATAAGCAGGTGAGAAATGTAGCACACGCTATTGCATTTGGTAGCTATACAGAGTGAGGGTCAGCTTCTCTACATAAGTGTGTTTTAAGAGATCTTTTGAAAGCAGAAGGTTTGGGAGAAAGTCAGTCAGACCGTGGGAGAGAATTCCAGAGGATGGATGCAGTCCTTGCAAAGTCTTGAATGCGAGCATGTAAGGAGAAAAGAGTTGAGGAGCAGGTCAGTAGAGGAGAGTATTATGTGGTTGGGTGAATACTATATCTAGAGCTGTGTTCAGAGATGGGTGGGGCAAAATTATGAAGTGCTTTGAATGTCAGGGCCATTAGCTTGAATTTTATTCTGAAAGGTAGAGGTAGCCAGTGCAGGTATTGGCAGAGTGGCATGATGGAGGAGCAGAGGAGGGAGGGAGTATAGCGAGAAAACAATAATGAGCCCAGGACAGAGCCCTGAGGAACCTCAACAGAAAAAGGTAGGGGAGATGATGATGCTCCATTGTAGGAGACACTGAAGGAACAGTTAGTGAGGTGAAAAGAGAACCAGGACAGGGCTATGTTACAAAGGCCAAGTGAATGGAGGGATTAGAGGAGGAGAGGATTATCCACAGTGTCAAATGCAGCCAAGAGATCAAGCAGTATTAGTAGTGAGAAGTGGTTGTTGGCTTTTGCTGTTAGGTCATTAGTCAGGTTAGGATAGTTTCATTGGACTGTTGTTGCCTAAAACCATATTGTATGGGGTTCAGCAGGTTGAAATTGATTAGAAAATACCCTGGATTCTCCTATATACTGTATATCTGTATGTATATCGTTCATACATTTATATATGTAAAGTTGCTTTTTCTTTGTGAAGATTCTCATTCATCCAGGTCATGGTATATCTGTAGAAATAAGTCAAAGAAAAAGCAACTGTACATATATAAATGTATGAACGATATACATACTGATATACAGTTTACAGTATATAGGAGAATCCAGGGTATACATTATTAGAACATTAATAAAGATGAATAAAATAAGAACATTAGATTCAAGGTTCAGAATACTTGGCTGTATAATATTCAAATTTTAAAAAAATCCAGAAAGATTCCCCTTGACAAAAGCAATTAAATTCTTTCCCAGCAGCAAATTTTGATGAAATACATTCTAAATCATTATTTTTAACTTATAACTATCCTTAGAGAGATAACATAGAAAATACTGAATACTTAAAAATAGCCATTTTCAATGTTTCTGTGATGTTCCACTAAAAAGATCTCCATAGCCTACTTTGCCATGCAAAATTCTTAAGCCAAACTGCAAACTGTATATGTAGTTTTCTAATTTATGCAGAATTAATACCAAGGCAACTGCAAAACACAAAACAGTTCCATTATAATGTATCTGTATGTGTGCATTCATGTAATGCCCCCAGTGCAGAATAAAAATGACTTTATATCTAGTGATGGGCGAATTTATTCGCCTAGGTCGAATTCGCGGCGAATTCCCGAGATTCGCCGCTGGCGAATAAATTCGCGAATCACCAGCGAAATTTCGCTTGGCGAAAATTCGCTGAAAACGAGTCGCGCGTCAGTCAGTCAAAAGCGACGCGCGCCGAAAATGACGCGACGCGTCAAAGTTTACGCGACGCGCGACAGACGCGCGACAAAATTGACGCGACGCGCGACAAAATCATCCCGCGACTCGTTTCGCGAATCTCGGGAGATTCGCCCATCACTATTTATATCCCGTTTAATGACAAAAAAACTTTTAGCAACTTTTTTAAACTATATAATCTGCAGCTATTTACCCTTTTACAATCTTTAAAATAGTTTGACTATATATTGTTTCTTGTTATTATAGAAAGAAATATCACATAAAGTGGTATACACTCGTGTTATTTGAATTGGATACAAGCAAACTATCCTTTCCATGGCTTGGCTTGCAGTTTTGCTGAGAGTAGTATTCAAGCATGACCTGATATCAAATTTCACTGTTAGTGGCAAAATTGTGCATCTTATAGATTCCTTGTACTGATACCAGTTCTGCAATGTGTGTCAGTTTCTTCATCTTCCCTGAAGCTCAGTTCAATGCTAAGTAGTAATAGAAGTAGGTTTCTAGAGCTACATGTAAAACTTAATTTATAGCATATTCACATACATTGTTGCAGGTTATTAATACAACATCACCTAATATTAGTATGAATTATTTTAAAATAATTTTGTTTAATAGAAATTTTAATTTAAATTTTTCATATGAACAGTTTAACCTAATCATCTATCATTTCCATACAAAATGTAATGAAATATTGTAACAATAATGAAAAGCTAACATACCAGACAGATCTTTGTTTATTTTGAAATTCACACAGTTTGCCACTTCTGACCTTGCAAACCGAATGCAGTCTTTCAACACGTTTGACCTTGCAGTCATTAAAATGTATTTGTGCACTGGGTCGACTTCCATATTCATTAGGACAGGAGAGAGATAGATTAAAACATCCTTTTGAAGTGACCAATACATTCATCAGCCGATTTCTGCCTTACTCAACAATCCAATCTTGCTTAGGGATATTAATTGATTAATTGATACTGAAAGTCTTTTCTTGGGAAAAAAAAATATTTTTAATACATGTTACACTCGTATACTTTGATCTACTGGGCTAAAAAGAATAACAGTTTGAAGGCTAAATCTATGTAAACAGAATATAACAGTCTATGATTATAGTCATGCAAATAGAATTTTATAAATACAAGTGCAACTCTGAATCATCTTAATGTTTTACTGGGAATGAGCAAACTTTTTTATGGACTTTAAGATTAATATAAATTCCATTATTTTCAAATAATTCTTATGTTTTCACAGTTACAGATAATAAAAACACAGATCATTCTAACATTCCATTAAAGGAATAGTGACAATTTCCTGTGTTGACATGTCACTATGGGGGAGATTCATCAAAGAGTGAAGTGAAGAGTGAAGTTCTGCCACTAGAGGGAAATTCCACAGTTCTCAATTCATTTCTATGGGCTTTTGAAAGGCGTATTCATCAAAAGGTGAACTTTCACTTCACCCATTGATGAATACGCCTTTCAAAATCCCATAGAAATGAATTGAGAGCTGTGGAATTTCCCTCTAGTGGCGGAACTTCACTCTTTGATGAATCTCCCCCTATGTCTATAGAAACCTTAGAGGCCCATTTATCAAAGGTCATATTTTGAATTCATGTGAATTTTTTTTTTCATTTGAATATACAATTCGACTGGGATGTTATTTAAGAAAAAATTGGAATGTCTAATATTTAGTGATGGGTGAATCTACCCCGTTTCGCTTCGACTAAAAATTTGTGAATTTCCAGTGAAATTCGCGAATTGGCAAAAAAATTTGCAAAACGAGTCGCGGCACGTTGACTCACGTCGCATCAACTTCGATGCATCGCGTCGCTTTCGACATCGCTTTCGGCGCGTCACGTCGCTTTCGACGTGCGTCACGCCGCTTTCGACGTGCGCAGCGTTGTTTCCGACTCATGCAGTGTCGTTTTCGTCACGTCGCGTGAAAAACAATGCGTGACTCGTTTTTTTTGCGAATTTTCGTCAGGCAAATTTTCGCTGCCGTTTTGTGAATTTATTCGCCAGCAGCGAATCGTGGGAATTCGCCCCTGGTGAATAAATTCGCCCATCACTACTAATATTCAATCAAATATTCAATCAGTATACGATTTGTACGAAAAAAAACTTACATGTCATGAAGGCTGTTAACATCTCAAAATTACTCAATGTACCTCTGCCATTGACTTAATTTGGCAGGTTTTAGGTGGGGAATAATCAAATTAGGACTGTTTCCATGGTTGAGGGCTGATAAATATTACATTCAAATTTATATTCGAATAGTGGGATTAAAATTTGAATGGGTGAATTTTGAAACTCAAAAATTTGAATTCAATTTTACTATTAGTAAATCTTCCCCTTAGTGTTGCTCATCTTTACTAATGGTGATGCCCTTTGCCTCCCTCTAGCTCACCTCTTTGCTAATCCCTGACACACTTTGACACAAGTTTAAGAGGAGCTTTCTGATCTGGCAACTGGACAATATTCTGATTGGCTGGGGCACTTTTTAAATTTTTCAGCCCCCCACCAGGCACAAGGTCCCTTGCCAAACTTTTCTCCTTTAAACCATGTCATAAACTAACATAATATTGTGCTAAGGGGAAGCAGGGACACCTCCATTGTAAAATATGAGCAATAGCACTGTTTGCTTAGGTATAGTGATGGAATGTGCCACTATGCCTTTAAGCAAGCATCCTTCTTGTCCACTACCCCAGAAGACAAACAAGACCTTATTAATTTTTCCTTTAACTTTAAGAAAAATAAGGCTCACCAGTACAAAGAAATGTATTCTGCATTTTTCATAAGATCTGTGATATAGCTTAGTACACCCACCGCTACATGATCAGCATTGGTTTCTTAAATTGCCTTTAAAAATTCTGTGTAAGTCACGTGACCAGCAAAGCAGTTCAAGGACTTGAGTTGTACAGTCATGTGAACTAACCAGTTGGAAAATCTAGGTTCCACAAATCACAGCTAGTGATGGGCGAATTTATTCGCGGCGAATCCCCGCGATTCGCCACTGGCGAATAAATTCGCGAATCACCAGCGAAATTTCCCTTAGCGAAAATTCGCTAAAAACACGAGTCGCTCGTCATTTTCGACGCGACGCGCGTCAAAAGCGTCCCGCGACTCGTTTCGCAAATTTTTCGCCAATTCGCAAATTTCTCTGGAAATTCGCTAATTTTTCGGCGAAGCGAATCTCGGGAGATTCGCCCATCACTAATCACAGCTCATATACAGATATAGCAAGAAGATGATTAGATACATTCCAGATAATCTCTACAGCTCTGCAGCTAAGCTGCATAGTTAGCTATAATTAAAGTTGATGGATAACGATAACTGAAATTCCTTTTGGGATATTAATTGTTTGTCTATAATTTTGGAAGGCCCAGATGCTGAACTGTTCATCATGAAATTATAACACACTGAATACACAGCTAAATCCTATTTGAGTCAGTATTGTGATTGATAGTTAGGCAAGCTGACATCAGATCACAGATGCTCATCAGTACTTTCAGAGATAGAGAGAGAAGCAATGAAAAGAAAGGATTTGTTAAGTAAGGGTGTATTTAAAACATATTAGAACATGTATGAGACCTGTAATCCAGAATGCTTGGGACCTGGTGTTTCTATATAAAGGATCTTTCTGTCATTTAGGTTCCCTTGAATTAAGTCTACTAAAAATTATTTAAACGTTCATTAATCCCAATAAAATTGATTAATCCCAATAAAATCTTAACTGGGATCAAGCACAAGATATTGTTTTATTATTACAGAGAAAAGGAAATCATTTTTCAACATTTTAATTGTCTGATTAAAATTGAGTCTATGGGATATGGCCTTTCAATAATTCAGAACTTTGTGGATAACAGATCCTATACCCATTTGTACATTTTGGATTGAATTTGGATTAACATTTCTGCCACCATGCAGGATGCTGCCACTTTGCAGAGTGATTTGTCTAAATTGGGAAACTGGGCAGCAATCTGGAAAATGAGGTTCAATGTTGATAAATGCAAGTTATACACTTTGGCAAAAATAATATAAATGCAAGTTATACACTAAATGGCAGTGTGTTGGGAGTTTCCTTAAGTGAGAAGGATCTTGGGGTTTTTATAGATAACAAGTTGTCTAATTCTGGGCAGTGTCATTCTGTAGCTACTAAAGCAAATAAAGTTGTGTCTTGCATAAAAAAGGGCATAAACTCAAGGGATGAAAACATAATTATACCTCTTTATAGATCCCTAGTAAGGCCTCATCTGGAGTATGCAGAGCAGTTTTGGACTCCAGTCCTTAGGAGGGATGTAAATGAGCTGGAGAGAGTGCAGAGACGTGCAACTAAACTGGTTAGAGGGATGGAAGACTTAAATTATGAGTGGAGACTGTCCAAGTTGGGGTTGTTTTCTCTGGAAAAAAGGCACTTGCGAGGGGACATGATTACACTTTACAAATACATTAGAGGACATTACAGACAAATATCAGGCAATCTTTTTACCCATAAAGAGGATCACCGCACCAGAGGCCACCCCTTCAGACTAGAAGAAAGGGACTTTCATTTGAAGCAGTGTAGATGGTTCTTCACAGTGAGGACAGTGAGGTTGTGGAATGCACTGCCAGGTGATGTTGTGATGGCTGATTCTGTTGATGCTTTTAAGAGGGGCTTGGATGATTTTTTGGACAGACATAATATCAAAGGCTATTTTGATACTAAACTCTACAGTTAGTATAGCTATGGGCATATATGGTTTGTGTGAAAGAGTGGAGATGTGTGTGTGTATATGCTGGGTTTTTTATTTGGAGGGGTTGAGCTTGATGGACTCTGTCTTTTTTCAAACTAATTTAACTATGTAACTATGTAACTTTCCGAATTTTCAGGACTTGTTAAGCACAAATTAACCTTGAACTTGTAATATAAAAATTGGCATTTAAAAGCTAGCAAGTTCATGTTGATATCAGTGGATGTTATATTAGCATCTCCATAAAATCATGTGAAAAGATTGTGCTGAATTACTTTATGCCTAACATCACAGAAGATGCTTTACAGTATAATAATATTAGAAACACATGAAGTTGAATATTTGCAGTCCTTGTATGTATGTGGAAGCTCTTGCAAACTCACTTTGCCTGAGGCAAGTCTTTCTTTTATGACTGGAAAAATGTATGTTTTTAAGATATAGAGTATTTTAGCAACCCCTGCCATGAACAAAGGATTTGGTGTAGACCTCCAGTTCACTCAGAAGGTAAACTGTGAATACATTTTTTGCTTTTAAATCCTTTGTTTTACAGGAAGCTACAATAATGCATACAATTAAATTAAAAATTACCAGAAATGCTTGCAAATGTGCATTAGCAAAAAGCTATAGTTTATGCGTTAAAGTTAGATTATACAGTAATTGTATTAATTTTATAGGTTTTATAGCTCTTTGGCACAACTTTAACAAATGATGTAAGCCGCAGTATTTGGTAAGGGACAATTAAAGTGAATGAACCATAAAATGTGCTAAATCCTAGCATTTCCCATTGAAATGTGAGAATTCTGTAACAGAAAAAGAGTACTAGGCAAGAGCGTGTATAGGAAAAATACAAGTGAATTTCAATTTAGTAAAACAATTTGTCACTTGCTTCCCCTGGACTTGTACTTTATAATAAAGGATATTCTCTTGCCATATGTATATATATATTGTATTGTTCTTTTATCATAGGGACACATTTCTTAAAATTACCATTAAGAACCTTCAAAAAGTTTATAAAAGGCTTACATCTTATGGTCAGCACCCCTTCGAATAATGGACCATCCCAATGCCTATTCTACTGCTCAGAGCAGCAGTCCAGATTTAACTCCACTTATTCCCTCTGTGAGATTTTTCCTGCTTCTCACTGTGGGTGTATTTCCCAGGGCAGATGCGTGTGAATCTATCATGGTATTCTACATTTATTCCCAACTATGCTTCAGTTGTGGAACCACTTAGAGCACTACTACGTGGATCTTCAAGTCTGGTTTGGTCAGAGACTGCTCAACATAGCTTTGAAATAGTGAAACAGTTAATTGTGAACAGTCCAGCACTAGCTTTATTTGCTCCTGCATTACCCACTATGGTTACTGCAGATGCTTCAGACTATAGTGTTGGTGCAGTTCTCACACAGATCCATGCTGATCATTCATAGAAAACTGTTGCATTTGCATCCAGAACACTTACAGAGACAGAGTGTAAGAACTGTTGAAAAAGAAGCTCTAGCATGTGTTTGGGCAATAGAAAAATAGAGAACCTACCTATGGGGTAGAGAATTTACCTTATGCATGGATCATAGCCCTTTAACTATAGCCCTTTAACTATACTATAACTATAAAGGAATATAGCTACATGGTCAGCAAGGCTACTGAATTTCAACTACAAAATGCAATACAAGCCAGGTTTGAAAAACGTTACTGCTGATTGTTTGTCACATTTACCTTTACCTGCAGCTTTTGATACACTGGATGAGGACATAGAAGTTGTAGCACTGACTGATTTACTATCATCTACAGTTACAGCTGCTGATTTTAAGCAAGCTTGCCTCACATATCCAATCCAAGTAAAACTACGGGACTTCTTACAAAGCAAATGGCCAAATGCTCAAAACTCAGTCCTGATCTTCAACCTTACTACAGAATTAGACATGAATTGTCATTAGTAGATGGCTATGTTGTCCGTGGAACTCACCACTTACTGGTACCAGAGACCTTGCGAGAAAAGCTCATACAACTGGCACAAGAGAGTCATCAAGGAATTGTATGTACAAAATAAAGACTACGAGAACTATACTGGTGGCCAGCTATGGATGCCGATGTGGTAACTGCCATTCATTCTTGTGTTACTTGTCAGAATCTTGACAAAACAGCTATCACACATACACCATCACTTGAGCCCATACCATTCCCTGATTCAGCATGGGAAAAACTGGCTATTGATATTGTGGGTCCTTTTGTAGATGCTCCCATAGACTGCAGATTTGCTATAACCTTGATAGACTATTACTATTACACTAAATGACTTGCATTTGTTTCTGATATAACATCAGCTAAAGTAATAACATTTCTGTCTACAGTCTTCAGCAGAGAAGGTAATTTTGATACTTAGCTCTACTGTTAGTATAGCTATCGGCATATATGGTTTGTGTGAAAGAGTGGAGATGTGTTTGTGTGTGTGTGGATGCTGGGTTTTAATTTGGAGGGGTTGAACTTGATGGACTTTATCTTTTTTCAACCCAATTTAACTATGTAACTATGTAATCCAAAGGATTACAACGGACCACAGTTTGTCTCATCTGAATTTGAAATCTTTCTGAGATAGAGGAATATTGTTCTTCAGTGTATTACCCACAAGCAAATTGAGAAATTGAGTGATTCAACCAAGGTCTGAAAGAAGTTCTACAGACAGCAAATCTTACTGGGAAATCTTGGAAAGTATTTACAACAGAGTTCCTACATAACTACAGAGCAACATGCCATGCAACAACCCAATCATCTCCAGCTGAATTATTACATGGTAGACAGATGAACACTAAGTTACATGTTGCAGACATCAAACTTCCACAAAAAACTGTGCCTACAAAATTATCTACTGTGGACATTGTCAAACATCAACAAGCTAAATGCAAGGCTTATACTGACAGAAAATGTGGTGCAAGAGAAGTGCACTTTCAGTCTAGATCTTTAGTCAGAATAAAGAAACCAGTAATACTGAAACAAGGACCATCTAAATTTACTATCTATTAATACAATTTTTTAATTCATTTAAGACATGTGAGTGCGAATTGCTGATATTTTTGATACTGCACCAGGCAAACAGAATACTTTTTCGTGAGTGCTGGCTATCCTGTGGAATTTTGTCTATATACAGATACAGTCACTTGGATT
>CM044433.1:18942942-18967305 GCA_024363595.1 Xenopus borealis | reverse complement strand
GAGTCTGGCAGCTCAGTAATTCAAGTGCAGACTCTAAACTGATACAATTTTGCAACATTTTTTTTCAACATCTCTGGAGTATTAGCAACTATTGTATCAATTCTAACAGCTGCCTGTAATGAAACCCAGAGATGTATCCATTAAATGTATCAGTTTAGAACAGTCAGCGACCCCCCCCCAAGAGCTGCTTTAGAAGGGGAAAAATTACACTTTACACTTCAATATTAGAAAAACGGTTACAAATAGAAAATAGACAGTAACTGGAAAAAGTCATTATTTCTGGTGATTTATCTGAAAACAACTAGTTGTTTGAAGGTGAACAGCCCCTTTAATACTCTGGCTCCATCTAGTTTAAATGAGCACTGTTCATTCTTATGATTTTTGAGCCAGTGCTAATTGCTTTAGTTATATCTAAAACTTTGTGTCACTTAAACAGATTTTTATGTAACCATTATATTGCTACAGTGTTAATTATGGGTTTGCTCTTGATAGGAAAGCTGATACATATTATGCAGCTGAATTATTTCTGTATTTTCTGGTGACTCAATTTGTTTTTACATTTTCCTCTTTTGGATTTCTCTGTGTATTCTGGTGACTCAGTTTGTTTTTTCATTTTACTCTTTTGGATTTCCCCGTAGTATACCCTTAGAATAAATCTAATGCTTTAATTCATGGAGCAGGGTACAAGAATTAGCATTCTTCTACAGGGTCAACATTAGTGGGTGGAAATAATTTATCTATAAATATGTTCTTTTTATTTTGACATTTGGGTCTTGACAAAGGTCTTAAATGGAGACCGGAACATTGGCATAATCCATTTTAATGTATGTATTAGATAACAGTAATTTTAGATTTATTGTAAATCCTGGTGTGCATCGTTTTTTGGGTCTTTGATTAGTACGCTGAATGGTGTGCTGGAGATAACTGTTGGACTATATATAATATATATAGTATTGCAAATGGACCTGCACACCTTTTTCTGTGAAAATCAATGTATGCATATCTTATTTGCAATACTGTACCTACCAATGCATCTGTCTTCGTAAAAAAGTGAACACACATTCACACATTATATATATATATATATATATATATATATATATATATATATATATATATATATATATGAATACAAGAGATCCTCTGCACTCAACCTATTATCAATATATTAAGACCATTGAAACATTGTGTGACTTAAGCTACTAAAAATGTCTTACCCTTTAAACAAGTAGTGAAAAAAGGTGTTCTGATTCAGATTGCCGTAGTTGTATCCTTCTTATGGCTGCTGATTCAGGTGCCTGTGTCACACCTTATGGTAAAACATCCAAAATACAGTAAATGAATCAAAACAGCTCCAAGCAGTGTTTTTAACTGCAGTGCATTTATTTAGCAGTGTCAGCACACTACATGTTTCGGGCAGAGCCCTTTATCAAGTGTGTTTTATTTTTATTTTAGAATCATTTAATTTAAGCACTTTGAAATAAAGACATCACAGATTACGACTTTCTTGTGTAGGATTTTCAATTCAATAAAATGAAAGAAAATGTCTGAATACTTTTGTAAGACAGTATATACTTTATTACACTGCATTACTCACAGTGACTGATTTTATTATCTAGTGAATCTATAATATAGAAAACATGTAAAACTATTAAAATTAAAATATAACATGTAGAACTGGGGAATTTGTATCTCAAACATTTAATCTTGTAATCATCTCTGGTAGAAGGTGAAAGGAATAAATTCAGGTGAAAGCCTATATTGCTTCAGGACAATCTGCAAAAACATTATTTCACAGAATAACAAAGAACACAAGAGCATTTTCAGAGAGTAAGTAAAGGTCATTTGGTCTATCAAGGCACATCCTTTCGGTGCTTCATTTCCCCAAGGAAAGATTCTAATTGTTTCTTCAATGACACTAGTTCTTTTTTGCCTCAGCAATTTTGCCTAGAGGCTGTTTGCTGCATTTATTATTCTGTACATAAAAAGTCACTTTCAGAAATATTTTGTAAATTTACGTTTTCATTTGTATTTATGCGCCTTTTTTCTTTCGAAAGAAGTTGTAAAATAATCTTACTAAAAAGATATTTTTTTTGCATTCCATCTTTTAAGTTGTATTGTATTGTATTGAAACAGTATTTTCATAATAACAATGTAATACAATTTATAATAAAAGTTAAAACAAGGTATTCTGTCAATATAGATGTAAGGATGTAATTTAGCATTCGAAGATGCTTAACTTTTATGTCAAAGTTATTTAACAGTACATGTAATAAGCCATTAGGGTAAAAATCATACGCACCCTTACACTATCTATCACATCTATTTATCAGCTGTATAAAAGTCTAGTCAATAGATATATAAGATTTCTGCATACTAGAAATCTTATATAAATATATACCATTCCCAAGGTTGTTCTCATGTGAAAATAATGTTTGTTCCACATTTAAGATCATGGACAAGGTATTGGAATATCTGGGACAATATCTGTTATAGCACTGCCATGAGATCTCAATATATATCCTATAAATAGGATCATTTGGAGATATAGCAAGATGTTATGGAATTATCACTTTTTGCTACCACTACCTTATAGTTATTGTGAGGGGGTAACCATTATTATTAACTTGTATTTCTATAGCGCCAACCATGTGGCAAGACCAAAAAAACCTGCAGTGTTACAGGATAAAAATGAGTAAATGGGCATTAGAGAAATCTCTCAGATCTTTGGGCAGCATCACAGCACATGGAATATACAGATAAAAGACACTTTTGTGTGTTTGGCACAGAATATCTAAACATATATAACCTACTAATCCCATCTAACACAGAAAATTCTCCAAATTGCTTTTTGGGCAGTTGCTAATTTTCCATAATCTTAGTTCATATAGTTTCATAGAATGGTAATTTATACAGCTGTGCACTGTTCACATATCTCCTCCATATTCAAATCATCAAATCTTGCAACATTTAAAACCATTTACCCACACCCCTCTGCCTATTTTAATGAAGCTGGACATACATGTGAAGATCCGTTCATTTGAAGAGATTGCCAAATAACTTGCTGTTTCAGTCTGTCTCCATCTTTTAGTAGTCTATGTATGGCTGTCATAATTCAATAAATCAAAGTTTCTCTTATAAAATGTTGAAATAGCTCCCAATCTAAATCCAAGAAATGTATGTGCAGCTTTCTTTTTTTAAAATTTAGAATTAATGACATGTTTATTGCTTTATTTATTGCATTATTTGCCTTTAAGCCCTTAACTGTCAAGGAATTTTTCCAGTGCTAATTAGAATTTTGCAATAAGGAAGTTAAAGAAGAAATCGTAGTATAAGATTTGTTTACATAACCAAACCTGTTAGTACAGTATGTTGTATTATGCTACTGGCAACTAAAAGTGTGTCTCTGTCTCTATTACCTATAACCCATTTGACACATGATTTTACTGCCTGTGTTTTTTATTTCTAGTAAACAGGTAAAATGATTTAATTGCAATTTAATCAAAGTGTAACTACTTTATTGATTTGATTACCCAAAACAACATGAAACATAAATTGAGGTCTTATTCAGTTATAATTAAGGGTTTTGTAGTTGATTAAAGAAGTATATTTTACCACAACATAATAGTACTTTTTTATGATTTGCATCTTGTTAATAACATTGGTGACATTTTTTATTTTTAACACCCTCAGTCACTTTATTGGAGCTTTAAAGAAAAAGTAAACTTTTTTTTCTATATGTACTGTATATTTCCTCTAAACATCCCCCCAGATCAAAGTACCTTAGTCCCTGCTGCAAGTCTGCTCTGGTTTCTGTTTTATCAGCAGCTTGTTTCCCCTTCTTCCTGGTGCAGAGTGAAGCCCCGCCCCTTAGCTTACTGAGCTGTCCTTATCTCTCTGACTAGTCGTGGAGATCATTTGCTGTTAAGCTAAGAGGCGGGGCTTCACTCTGCACCAGGAAGAAGGGGAAACAGGCTGCTGATAACACAGAAACCAGAGCACACTTGTAGCAGGGACTAAGTTACATTAATCTGGGGGGCTGTTTAGAGCAAATTTACAGATAGAAAAAAAACATTTACCTTTCCTTTAAGGTATCTCAGATGAGTTATTGAAGACTCCAAATTTTCTCATAGAAGCAGACATTTATACAAAGATTTCATAAGCAAAGGAGACATTCCAAGTCATTTAAAGGGATCCTGTCATGGGGGAAAAAAAAATTCTCAAAATGTATCAGTTAATAGTGCTGTTCCAGAAGAATTCTGCATTGAAATCCATTTCTCAAAAGAGCAAACAGATTTTTTATATTTCATTTTGAAATCTGACATGGGGTTAGACATATTGTAAATTTCCCAGCTGCTCCAAGTCATCGCATTGCTCTGATAAACTTCAATCATTCTTTACTGCTGTACAGCAAGTTGGAGTGATATCACCCCCTCCCTTTCCCCCACCCAGCAGCCTAACAACAGAACAATGGGAAGGTAACCAGATAACAGCTCCCTAACACAAGATAACAGCTTCCTGGTAGATCTAAGGTCAGCACTCAATAGTAAAACCCATGTCCCACTGTGTACTATTCAGTTACATTGAGAAGGAAAAACAGCCTGCCAGAAAGTAGTTCCCTCCTAAAGTGCTGGCACAAGTCACATGACCGGGGCAGCTGGGAAATTGACAAAATGGCTAGCCCCATGTAATACTGAATATAAAAATATCTGTTTGCTGTTTTGAGAAATGGATTTCAGTGCATAAGTCTTCTGGAGCAGCACTATTAACTGATGCATTTAGAAAAAAACATGTTTTCCCATGACAGTTTCCCTTTCAATTAAGATATGGTATGATAAGCAAAGAGCAGTCAGAAGAAACACCCATACTATATGAAATGAAAATCAAAGCAGTTAGTAGCGTTGTAATTCTTGCTATAGCAAATTATATTACTGTTAGATACTAATTTAAGCAGTTGTGTTCTGCATCAAGGAGGTTGTATTATGGGTTAGTTGCCAAGGTGAAACTAGTCAGAGTGCACCAACAGTTATGAGTCTGGTTATTGTTTGAAATGCTGGGGACAGACAAATGGTGGTATGAGTATATCATGATATTAATATGGTTCTACTGTAAGGATCTGCCTTGAATAATATGGGGCAGATTAACCAAAATTCTAATTTGAGTTTTTATTGCTAAAAATCCCAAGTTGAAAAAACCTGAAAAGAAAATCTAATTTATATATTTTTTTTAAAAGAACTTAAAACTGACTAAATTAAAATGTGTGCTAGATTATTAAACTTTGGAGAATAAAAGAAACACTCAAATTGAAATGTATTGCTTACTTTTTGCCTAGGAAACTCCCACTGACTTCTTCACAAGTCACTAGCTTTTGGAGGCAGCATTTTTGCATTTGAGCTTGAAAGTTTTTATACTTTACTAGATATCAAGGTGGCATATTTATCAGAATTCAAATTTGGGGGGTGGGATAATTTTAAAAAACCTCAGGAACTCACCAAAATCATGCACTTAATTACTAAAAAACATAAATCTTGAAAACTAAGATGTGAAAAAGTTAACACAGAAAAATCACATTCTACTTATCATTTTTAGTGATGAACAAATTTTGTCATGGAAAAATCTACAAAACTGCTTGCAAAATGGGGTGAAATTTGTGAACACTAGTGATGGGCGAATCTAGGCAGATTCGCTTCTCTGACAAATTTGCGATTTTCTAGCAAATTTTGTGAATTGACAAAAATTTTGCGAAACGACACGCGTCTCGTTTTTGACACGTCGCGTTGTTTTCGGTGCGCGTCGTATTCAACGAGTCACGTATTTTTCCGCATGCGCGTCTCGGTTTTTTTTGTCAGGCGAATTTTCACCAGGCGATTTTTTTTTCAAGTGTTTTGCGAATGTATTCGCCGGCAACGAATCACGGGAATTCGCTGCTGGCGAATAAATTCGCCAATCCCTAGTGAACACATTAAAGTCTATGGACGATTTTTTTTGTAGCAGCAAATTTTTCTAATTCTAATATATTAGAGTCTATGGATTACTTTTTTTTCTCACTCCAAATGCATTAAAGTTATTGGGCATTTTTTCTCACTCCAAATGCATTGTTACAGGCATTTTTTCTCAAATGTAGTCTCACTTCAAATTCATTAACATCAATGGGCATTTTTTTATCAAGTTAAGTCTCACTCCGGCAAGTTTTTGTTACAGTTTCGGAAAAAAAAATAAATGTGGAATTTTTCAACGCATCTTTGCATGGTAAAAACATTTGCTCATTACTAATCGTTTTTAACTTTCAACTTGAATTGAACTCTGATTTAGTTCTACATGAACTTGAATTTTATGAGTTTAATAAAGAGTTTCTTAAAATCTAGTTCAAGTTTGTGTGTTTTAGTTACAAAAAACCTTGACTCATGGTGAGAATTTGAATGTAACATTTTAGGGATTCTATTATTCCATACATTCTATCTATTTTAAATTAAAAACTCCTCAGAAATTGCAAGGTTAAGTAATCCCTAGAGATTATTTTAAATTCCAAACCTGAAAACTGCAGATCTGCATTATAAATAATTCAAAAATAACAAATGAAGACCAATTGCAAAGTCTCTACTACTGTCCATTCCATACTAAAAATAAATTTTAAGGTGAACAACCTCTTTAAGTGAAAATATGTGAGCAAGAGTACAATAAAACACTTTACCCTTCTTTGTTGCATAAACAAGAATTCAAATTCTGATGTTAAAAACTCAAGGACCATCCATGTCTGTTTTAGTCTAAAGTTAATGTACAAAGAATTTGAATACATTTGTAGCATCTCATTTATATTTATAATGTTAACCACATGAAATTATTTGGGGCATTTATAATATGCAGTTCTCCTTAGATAAATAAACTTTGATTTAGCAATAAAATTGGAGTGGAATAAACAGTGCATTTTATTTAGTTTTTAATTACTGCTTTCACTCTTTTAGCGAGAGGACAAAAGGGTACATGCAGATGATTTCATTATTGTTTAATGTGAATCACTTAACTTGGAGATTTTGCTATGTGATATTTCTGGAATATCAATTAAGTTTCTATAAACCAAAATCATTTTTTGATATTAAATGATATAGATAAAATGAACAACAGAATTAAATATATTCCTATAGTTCACTGAGGAAGCATTTTTGCATAAAATCAAACTGCCACTTGATTGACACATGAAATTATAGTGTACTTTGGACTCTAGGTTTTAAATGTCTTGAGCGGATGTGCACGTGTGAATGCATTTTAATGTCTTTAGATCCCCTGGGAAATTTGCTGTAATATTTTGGTATTCTCCTAATTCATATCTGAATGTTACTTGGGGTTGGAAAGTGATGTTTCTGGGTAGGGCTGTTCCTGCGATGAGGCAAGGTGAGATCTGAGTGGCCAGTTACCAGGGGAGACAAAAAGCTTCCTCTAGTAACTTTAAGACCCAAATTCACATTTTTTAAAAAAATTTATATTTTCTGATAGCACAGTGAGCACAATAGCATTGGTGATGCTGCCCGCCCCTCGACCCCACTCTGACACTAGAAACTAGAAGCGCAGAGCGGGAGGAGGCGCAACATCGGGACTGCTGCCTTATCAATTTGAATTGAAAAAGGCCAAAGTCCATCAAATTTAACCCCAGTGCACGTGTGTACACACACAGTATAAATACATACAGTAATAGAATTGTCCATCACAACATCATCCAGCAGGAGAGTCCACAACCTCACTGTCCTCACTGTCCTCACCATGATGAATCACCTATGCTGTTTCAAATGAAAGTTCATTTCCTCTAGTCTAAAGTGGTGGCCTCTGGTTCCTTTTTATAATAAAGAAGATCCCCCACTATCTGTCTATAATGTAGTCTAATATACTTGTAAATAGTTATCATGTTTTCTCGCAAGTGCCTTTTCTACAGAGCAAGCAACCATAACCTTGACAGTCTTTCCTCATAGTTGAAATCCTGCATTCCTTTAAAATTTTGATGCACGTCTCTGCACTCTCTCCAGCTCAGTAATATCATTCTTAAGGACTGGAGCCCAAAATAGCACTGTATACTTGAGGTGAGGCATTAACAGGAACCTATAAAGATGTACAATTATTATGTACACACAACACATGCACATTACTGAGAGATGTCTCTGGATAAAAACAACTTACTTCCAAACAGTTGTTCAAAACTACAACTCATGCCAGACATTGTGTTGAATTCAAATGAATGAGAAAATTGTATCTCATAGTTTACCACAGGAAAACTCAATAGAGGTCTATGGGGAAATTCAGAATTGAATTAGGGGATAAACATTTCTTACTGAATTGCATCTGGCCAAGTATGGCTGCCTAGCTATAAAAGACTGTTGAAACATAAATGAAGGTGTGGTGACTGCCTCAAATTTTGCATTTTGTATGACCAATGTTATATATGCCTCCCTTATAGGACACTTACCATAGATACAGTATGCTTCACTAATGTTCAGCTTACAGAGGTCTCCACCGTGGAGATCAATGTTAGCACTTGTTAATTGGCACAACTGGTCTTGCAATTGGGTTTTCCTAACTGCTTTCTCCAACTAATATTTAACTCAATATTCACATGGGCTCCCAAGTCTTATTCTGTTGTATTGAAAAGCTAATAATTTGAAAACAATGAATTAAAAATCTTTGGTAGTGATGGTCGAATTTATTCACCAGGGGCAAATAAATTCGCGAAACACCAACGAAAATTCACCAAAAAAAATGAGTCGCACAATCGCACATCGTTTTCGACGCGACATATGTCAAATATCACGCGACGCGCGTTGAAAACGACGTGACACGTCAAAAACATGCCGCGACTCATTTCATGAATTTTTTCGCCAATTCGCGAATTTCTCTGGAAATTCGCAAATTTTTCGGCGAAGCGAAACTGGGTATAAAGATAATGTATACCTGGTTATTGTTTTGTTATAAATTGTACTTCAGTAATATCTGTTTCATATCTGTATCTTATCTGTTTTATAAGAGAAAGAAATCAAGTGTTTCTATGCAATTCTTTAGCAGCATCTATACGCTGTGGTTCATACCCAAGGAATGTTTGAAAAAGTGCAACACTTCTGGCAACTTGAACGATCCACAGTCATTGCAGATATCAATATTGAATAGAATTTACTTCTGACATGCTGGGATACAATTTGCTAAATTGTTTCTCTCTTTAAGAAATTACACGTATCTAATTATTCAGGCTATTCATTGAAACTGTTTTGAGTAAGGTTTTTTAAACACTCTGTTTATCTAATAGTAATTCAACTGAGATGTGACAAAACAAATACCTCACCTTGTAGAAAGCACGTTAAAGTTAGGGTTTTCCATATGCTGAAGTGCAAATAATTTTTATTGTGTAAATCCCATTTACCATTTAGGAGCAATTTTTTTTTTGACTGTAACTGATATTTAGTTAAAGTTGCAGCCTTAATACAAAACATGTTTAACAATCCTGGTAAATTAAAACTCACAGAAACTTCACACAGCCAACCTTATTTCACAAAATTGTATTTTTTATCCAACAAACACAATATAAAGACAAAAAATATAAGAAAGGCACTAGAGCCCCAAGAGACTGAATAATTAAAAGGTTTTATTAATATTTTATTTAATTTATTTTTGTTTTGATTGTTCAATTATTATCTTTAATTTTATCCTGAATTGTTGTGCTCAACCATTCCAGCACATGGTGTAGTAGATAAATCCACAGTCCACGTGACATAACTTAGAGCTATTACTCTACATGTTACCATAGTTGAGCCAATAGCTTCATTGGTAGGAGTTAATACAGTAAGTTATCTGTAGTGGTTCATTGACTGCCCAAACTTGAAAAATATTTGTTTAAATAAAGACCAGTACAAACTGTTTTTAATTTGCATAATTAAAGTGTTTTCTGGTTCTTTCAAAATTATGAGAAGCTATCTTTCAAGGACAACTACCATAGGAAAAGTGTTTCAACCACTGGAAGTAAAGAACCCATTACTCCAATTGGAAACAATACTATGGAAAAAAAAATCCTCCTCGTAAGTCCTATGCCACCCCTTCAAAAGGAGGGAGATTCCAGTGTGGGCAGCTATAATGTGAATTAAAATGTGAATAATTAGTATAGTTGTCATAGGACAAACTTGATTGTGAGGGTTACATCGACGGTCCAAGCGACATGTGGGGTGACCAAGCTTGAGTAAAAGCATTAAAATTTTTATTAATCCCTGTTAAAAATACAAAACAGTGGGAGCACCAGCGGAACTAACTTGACAAGTATAAACCATATAATACTATCTATATAAACATAATTATGAGCTGATAAGTAGGTGGATTGATCTCATGATAAATAAATTCTATTGATCTGAATACATTTTCAATATGAATACATGCATGAATCAATTATTTAAACTAGGAGTTAATTATTATAGATTTAAATAATACAATAATTAATAGTATAGTTAATGAACTTCTTGTAGATACAAAATAATTTGAATAATTCAATTGGGTTATGTATCAGATAAAATAGGGAAGGAAGGGTATATTTCATAACCAAATTGGTTCATATTCAACCTCACATATGGATCTGAATATTCATATTAATCTATGAAACAATTAAGTTTCCAATCTATGTTCAAACCCGTAGGTACTATTGTGTCTAATTTAAAGATCCTCTAAGAGATTTAAAGATCTCTCTAAGGAGAGACACTTCCATGTCCCCCTTCCAGATGTTAGATGTAATTCTATCTATTATTTGAATAATTAGTAGGATCCAGACTCTCTCATTAGGGCATTACTATAGGGTGAAAGTGGAAATGTATAATTTCACCAAAAATTAAGATTCCCCTCAACATCACCAATTTGCTAAAAGGAAAACACAAAAAGATTTGGAAAATTAACTTCTCAGTGGTGAAAATTCTCTTTGCATTGGTGTAAATTCCCTCTTAAAATTTCTCCAGTGCCTATTCTCCAATTTACTAAGAGCACAAGAACACATTTTCACCAGGAAAATGTATACACATACAGACTGGTGAACTACCCTTATAAAGAT
Organism: Xenopus borealis; assembly: GCA_024363595.1. NCBI lineage: Eukaryota > Metazoa > Chordata > Amphibia > Anura > Pipidae > Xenopus > Xenopus borealis. The sequence continues at coordinate 18,956,246 of CM044433.1, read as the reverse complement.
AGAGCAGCCATCCCATCCAAAATAATTTTCCATATTTGTAAAACTCTCTACAGAATTTTCCCCACTAAAATTGTATGCAGAAAATATACTTGTGATTTTTCACAGAGCATTCACACATTTCTTTTTAAAAAGTGTTCTTACAATTGGTTTGGGAAAATACCATGACAAATTAAGGTGAACTTTAATGAAGTTAGACAAGGAGAAAATTTACACTTTAGTATGTATACGCACATGCATGTGACCAAACATGGCCACCTGCAACAAGAGCTTGCTCCTTCTGCAGGTGGCATAGTGCTGTCTAGAAGAATTTGTGACCAAAATAATGTTGTTTCTCCCAACAGAGTGTGGGATCTGTTAGCAGGCGTTGTGGGGATTCCTTGAATAAAGCCTATCTATAATGACATTCCCTCTTTATTGTTAATTAGTCTGATTCCTGCCCCACACACAAAACTCCTGATGGGAGTTCATTTGATAAATTTACTTTTCGCTTATGTTCCAAGCTAACATATAGTTGTTTAATGTGTTTCTTTTATATTAAAACACACAAAATGTGTGTCATGTCTACAATTCAGCTTGAAATGAATTAATAAGTTCTGTTTGACCTTGGATACTACAGAGTTTGTATTTTCCTTTTCATAATATCACAATGGATCTTTTTCTGTAATTCAACATATGCAGTAATGTGTTTGATAGGAAAGGCGAATCTAGGAGGTCATACATGAAATGCCTTTATAACAACACATTCCGAAAGAACATTTTCATTTTCTAAAAATCCAGTCCCCGAGCTGATAGAGTGAAACATTTCTTTAGCAGCAAACCTTTTCAATTTGCAATTTTCCTGTCTGGAGCACAGCTATTTAGCCACCTTAGGGCAAATCTCACAGATCATCATCTTCTTGCTTTCTTTGCAGATTTTAAAAACAAAAATTGATGTGTTTGCAGCAATGTATCGGTGTAAGAAAAAGTTTATGCAGTCGGTAAGTAAAAATAAAGTGTTTTCGAAACCACAATGTTGTTTATATTGTTTCTTTATTAATAATACAAATCTTATGTTTTTAATAATAGATGCTTATTCATATGAACTTTTCAGTGACAAAATCTAGTGCATTTTTGTTTTTTTGATGTATTTATCAAAGAAAGGAAGAACATTTGAGCTGACGTAGGTCTTAAAAAATACCTGTATAGATACAGTACTATTCAATCAGATCTTTTCCTTCTATTGTATTAGACTGATAACTGCCGAGGCATTGCTGTAGGTAATTGCACCAGAGTAATTTAGAAGTAGTGATAATATTTTTGGCAGGTGTGGATTCATGGCAAAATTTCACATTTGATGCAATAAAAAAGACACAGAGGCAAAAAAAGTTGCTGCAAGAATAAACACCCATTGCATTTAGACAAAAAAGTCACCAAGACAAAAAAAATAATCATAAGAAAAAATGTCCATTGATTTATGCATTTGGAGTGAGAAAAAAAATGTTTGATCTGCATTTTGCAAAGTTTTCAGGACAGATTTGCTCATCACTATTTAGAAGCAATATTAGTATATACGTATACTCAAAAGTTATTTTCCTGGAAATATTACATCTAAATTGTTCTCCCTCCTTATTTTTGTTCATAGTTGTATTGATTTGGATTGAAAAATATAAGTTCAACCTTTCCAAATGACCCCCAATGTACATAATCAGTGAGATTATTCCAAGATTTCAAAAATAAGATGAACTACTGGTTTATCAAAGGGAAGTTTATGGAGAAAAGCAAAACATTTTTTCCATAAATTGAATATGGCCCAATGTATCCTTCACTGTAATTAATATTTCAACCCTTGTAGACATATGGGAAATGTAATAAATGGCATTAATAGAAAAAAAATGTAGGCAATGTAGACAAATATCTCTCTATGCTTGGGGCAGATTTATCAAGGGTCAAATTTCAAATTTGATAAACTTGAAATTCGAATTAAAAAAAAACAGCGAAAATTAAATCACAATTTTTTTGGTTGAATAGGCTAGTTTTCAATAGAATAGGTCAATTTTCAATCAAATTTGAATCATATGAATTAAAGTAATAGCCTATTTGATCAAATTGGATTCAAAGTTTTTCCAAAAAACTTTGGATTTTTCAAAGTCCACCAATTGACTCCAAATTAGTTCTTGGAGGTCCCCCATAGGTTTAAGATGGTGAACGGTCAAAGTCAAATTTTTAAAGGAGACAGTACATGATTAATTTTGAAATTCTAATTTTTTGTAAATTCGAATTGAATTTTGACTATTGTCTAGATAAAGTACACAAAAATAGCTTGAAATTAAAAAAGAATTTATTCGGATTTTCACCTCGACCCTTGATAAATCTGCTCCATATTATACATTAATATATTTAGCATACACTTTGCAAATTAATTATCAACATAATCTGTATTCTATTTTTATCTTTTATTACATAACTTATTATTACAAGACTTTTTGAGGAGTGAATACAGGGGTACCTTTCTCAGTAACAATAAGAAAAATGAAACAGCATGTATTTCATCAGACTCTCAACTAATTAACTGGGCTTGTGTAATCAGGTTCTGCAATCAGATGATTTATAGAGGTAGGGAGCCTATGGTGCCTATGCTGAGTGGATTAATCTACCACCTCAAAAGTTTATTATATCAATTGTACTCACTGAGGTTAAGCATGTAGCCAATCATACCCTGTTATCAGGAATGCAGTAAGTGAGTAGCAGGGAAGTAAAATTACATTATAAAGATGCATAAGTCTCACTCCAACATACACTATTATATGTAATATGCCTATATGTATTCTAATATTTGCCAATGAAAAAGTCTATTACTGTTATGTATGTCTCATGAGACATTCATAATGATAAGTTCTACTCATACATTTACCATCATCTCTGCATTTCAAATTATTTATTGTTTATTTATTTTTAAAAATGAAGACATTGAACCTGATATATATAAAGTAAACAAGGACCTGCTATATTTGCAAGAAAACCATATTCTCTTCCCCATTCTTCTTTCATTATTTTATTTATTTTTCTATTTACATTCTTTATGCCTAACGTGAAAATAGAGACTCTTTGCAGTTGTATGTTATTACATCAATACACCAAATATGCAAAATACTAAAGTATTTTAAGAAAAAAAAATTTTTTAAGCTACAGATGGTATTCTAGACATTTGACTCAGATGGCTCACCATGCGCAACCTTATTACTCCATTAAAATAGATTATTATCACACCATTTTCTATTGACATAAATGCTGGGACATGTGCATTGGTATGGTTTTGTGCACAGTGTGTGTTTTGTAGCTTATTATTATACAATCAAGGGAAACTTTTGCTGCAGTGAGTAAATTGCTGCAGATATCAGCCACCTAGGACACATAATCTGTCATAAGGCAAATTAGCCAAGAAATTATCTCTTCAGACACTAGTATGTGGACAATATGTGGTAAAATCCACTTTGATATAGTTAGTATGTCATATCAAGAACCTAGGACCTTGCAGGACCTCAGCTCAGAATTACTAAAGAGATACAGCATGGGACCTGTTATCCAGAATGCTCAGGACCTGGGGTTTTCCGGATAATAGATCTTTTCATAATTTGAATCTTCATACTTTAAGGGGCAGATTTACTAATGGTCAAATTTCGAATAGAAAAAAATTCGAAATTGGACCATCACATTTTTTTAAGTGTTTTTTCGATCAAAAATGTACCTTTTCTGATTGAATAAAAATCGGTCGAATTCAAATGCATCGTTTGATTCTAACGATTTTGTCCAAAAGCCTTTGATTTCCAAAAAATTTCAAAAACACTTTTTAAAGCTTCAAAGAGGTCCACCATAGGCTGAAATAGCAATTCTGCAGGTTTAAAGGAACAGTAACACCAAAAAATGAAAGTGTTTGAAAGTAATGAAAATATCATATAGTGTTGCCATGCGCTGTTAAAACTGATCTGTTTGCTTCAGAAACACTACTATAGTTAAAATAAACAAGCTGCTGAGTAGCAATGGTGGAAATTGAAAAATGGCTATGTGGCACAGGATAAGTAATGGATAACATTATGTTTTACAGAGCTTATCTGTTATCTGCTGTGTAACTTGAGCCTTTTATCCTTTGAAAGGCTGCCCCCATGGCTACACAGCAGCTTCTTTATATAAACAATAGTAGTGTTTCTAAAGCAAACACTGCAATTTTACCAGTGCAGGGCAACACTGCATATTTTTAATACTTTAAAACAATTTAATTTTTTGATGTTACTGTTCCTTTAAGGCGGTGAAGTGTCGAATTTGAATTTTTTAAAGAGACAGTACTTCAATTTTTCAATGGTAGAATTTTTTAATTTGATTCAAAATTTTTTTCAATTAAAATCAAATGTTGGCTTATTCGACGGTTGAAGTAATTTACTTCGAAATTAAAATTTTTTTAATTTGAATTTTCACTTCAACCCTTAATCTGCCCCTAAGTCTACTATAAAATCACATAAATATACACCCAATAGACTGATTTGCTTCATTATATCTTAATTTGGTTCAAGTACAATGTACTGTTTTATTTTAACAGAGAAAAACAAAATTATTTAAAAAAAACTGATTATTTTGATAAAATGGAGTCTATGGGAGACAGCTTTTCGGTTATTTTGAACTTTCTGGATAATGGGTTTCCAGATAATGGATCCCATACATGTATTTACAGCTGCTTTTAAGTTAAAGGAACAGTAACATCAAAATTTACAAAAAAATCGTTAGAATAAAATGAAATAAAAACACCAAGACAAATTAAAATTTCAAATAGAAAAGCCTTTATTAAGAAATAACTACAAAACTCAAAAAAGGTAACATGGCGACCATCCATCCTGCTGGGCTCTATTTCTCCTCCTGGCTATTCAGTGACAGGTACTGTACCTTGGCGTTCCTTCACAATAAGCAGACTGGCTCATAACTGCCAATCCCTCTCTCCTTCACACAACTGCCTCTTCTGCTGCTGGATCTTACAATAGAGTCTTCTCCTCGCAGCAGAGTTTCCTTCCCCGACACAACTCTCTAGTGCAGCCCAAGTCCCAAACCAAGTCCAGCATCAAAGTTGCGCTCTGAACAATAACTGCTTTTTGTTCAATTCTTGTTCTTAGTTCTGTGGACACCCATCTATCTTATTCCTGCTTTTTTCTGCCTGCTTCTAACATATCCATTTGGTGAAGGTTTGATGTATCCACTCCTGCACCCACAATATCATGAAAAAGGAAAAGGTATTACCAAATGCTCTTCCAACTTATCAATGCCTTCTACCTGTTACTTCAGCATATTACTTGGATAATTACCTTTGCTGGAGGAAACAATAATGCCAAAGTATAGAAATGAGAATTAGCAATCATAGTTCTGCATCACAAAAGTGTCCCAACATCGTTTATGAGCATTAACATTTTTTAAATCATTTAGAAATAAAGCAAAATATTTTTTCTCATCTGCTACATAAAAAATCCACAACACACCATTAATTCCAATAGAATAATATGTGGGGAGTTGCCACAAATCAAAATAAGGTGTTTTTCAAAGAACCCTAATATTATTGTCCTTGTGACTTAGAACATTGCATCATGTATAACAATGTTATTGTATTACTAAACAATGCAACATTGGTATGACTCTTTATATGTGTTTAATGTTTATGTGTGTTTAAATAAAACAAATTTTGTAAACAGATGAAATTCCAACAATCCAGCCTAATGCAAATCTCTTAGTAGGAGATTGTCATCCCAAACAGATGTGACTTATTCAGCAGTCACCCTGCTTGATCCTCATTTCAAGTTGCCACAGCTGCTTTCAGCTGAAAACTCTTACCAGTGATTATTTATAGGCATTTTGGTCACAGCAGGAAGGAGGAAATAGAAATAGAAAGTGCAGATTGTGAAGCTATATCTGCTGATAGCAATTTCATAATTTTACTGGCACCTGCATCTCATGCAACAGAAAATGAACAAGTTGTTCATATAAGGACAAGTTACGCTGTCTTTGGTATATATCTAAACTCCAAGTATAAAAAAAAAAATCAAATATTTACTTTGCAGCATGAGGATAATGTTGGGTGTCATGCCTAAATATTGAAATTATCCATACATACTTTCTTCTGCATTTGTGTACATAGCAGCATTGCAAATAACTTTTCTGAATAAAGGAGAATTAAATTGTATTTAGTAACAGAATATTCTTTTCATTTTGTTAGTTGTATGTCTCTTATTTTTAGATTATTTTCTGTTGTTCTTTTCTGTCGTTATTTACTGGGAATTGATCTAGAAATTTTTAATAATATTGAAACCCTTATTTATACCTTCCTTGCATATGTTTTTGGATAATTGTTGGAAAGTCTCAAATGAGAAGTTCAGAACAATGATGAATGCATTTAAGCTTCTTAATTTAAGACTTAGGGGCACATTGATGTGAAATTAGAGCTCACTACAGAAAAACTAATTTATTGATTCCTATGTAATTTTTAGATGATGAACTTTAAGGGGGGTATTCAGTGTTTTAAATTTTTAGTTTTAGAGGTTTGTGAGGTTTTTTTTATACCTTGAATAAACTCACATGTTGAATGGGAAAGGATGGAAAAACTTGAATACCTGCAATGATTGAATTTTTGCCAAAAATAAACACCCTAAAATCGCTCCAATTTATTGAGTTTTTGAGTGAAACCCACTGAAAAAAGCATCATGAAGGCTTCAAACATCTTCAAATGGTACACAGGACCTCTGCCATTGACTTCTATGTGGCCTTCACAGGTTTTAGTGGAGTATTTTTGCATTTGAGTAATTTTCAGCTTCAGGATATAATCTATAAAAATCTAGTTTTTTAAAACCCCAAAATTCAAACTGAATTTTTCAGGTAAAAATCAGCTCAACCTTTGATAAATAACCCCCTAATCTTTCAACCTTCAATAAATGCACTTCTAAAAATCTTTAGGAATGAAGATAAAGTGGATGAGTTTTCTGTAGCAAGCTCTAATTTTACATCTACCCTTTCCCAGTTAACATAATCATCAAGCCTGTATATACACACAGGTGCAGCATAAAAAAAATACTCACTGGAGACCCATATTGTCTGTGTACATCATCACATGGAGCTTTGTCGGTGCAATATGTTTCAATATATAATCCTTCCTCATATTTTTTAAGTTGATTTCTCCTGAACAATCAAAGATATGCTGACATCTCAATAAAGGTAGGTGCATTCTATGGTTATAATGTATAAAGATCTGTACTGGGATATAAATGTATTGCAATGCAACAAAAATGGAAAGCTTTCACATTCTGATGTATATTTAATTTGCTGCTGTAAACGTTCACTTGATTTTTCTTACTGTGCTCACAGCCATGCACAAGGATATCTTATGCTTCCTACTGGTAACATTTATTAGACAATTTATTAACATTGCCATGGACAAGAAAGTCTGAGTCTTAACAAAGATCATATTTCTGATGAGTTTGTCAGTAAATGCTTGGATGCTAACTCTCAGTATATTGTAGGGTCCGACAAAAATAAAACAGGTCATGGTAACTGAAGTTTTGATGGATGCTTACTTTGAAGAGTTGGGAAAGTTTTAAATGAATACTGAGTAAGACTAGAGATGTGGTTTTGCTAAAACTGTAGAATGTAAAATTTAGTAAATCAGTTCTATATCTTTCTACATTACAAGGGGGATTAGGGTTTCTGCATGGTTGGAATTTCTATAAAGCCGCACAATTGTCAACTCCCAGTATTACACGAAACAAAATGATCTCCATTGTGGGTTGACTTGGAAAACTTCTATACCTCTCCATTTAAAGCATACTCTTACCTTTGGACCCCTAAAGGGTTACTAAAAAAATCCTGTAGCAAATGTTTAAATAATTCCCTTGGGATCTGGGACACAGTGGCTTCTGAGCAACAACTTTGTACAACTTGCATTCCAGCAGCCCCAATATTTGGCAATCCAAAGTTCCCTCCAGGGATTTCCCCAATACAGTTTCAATGGTGGATAAATAAAGGGTTCAATACAGTGTCTGAATTAGGGAAACATATACCTGAAAAAGAATGGTGACAGATCTGGGCCAATCTCAAAAAGAGCTCAGCAAATACAGTGCTTTTAGAGGCCGGATATAAGGTGCTGTTTAGGTGGTACCTAACCCCAGCCAGTCATGCTAAGATCTACCCAGGCACATCAGAGATGTGTTTTCGAGGATGTAAAGTGAAGGGAACGATGGAACATATTTGGTGGTCCTGCCCTAAAGTAATACGTTTTTGGATTCAAATTTATAACTTAATTTTTCCAATATTACATGTCAACCTAAAACGTGATCCTTTATTAGCCCTTTTAGGAGCCAATCCTGACTCTGTTACAAAAAATCTAAGTATACTGCTAAACAGCCTATTCTTAGTTGCACGTCAAACAATTGCTAAATCGTGGAAATCCCAGTATATTAATTTCGAAAAATAAAATGGATTGGATCCTATGTAATGAAAAATCAACCAGTATATTGCCCAGTATATTGAATGACCAATTTCCAAAATTCTTAAAGGTCTGGCAACCATGACTTGACTACCGCTACCAGCAAATGGTTCCGCAACATCTCCTGCCCCTGTCCTGTTGAGTAAAGGTATAATATATAAAATTGAAATTATGTCTAGTAAAACAGGGGAAAATTAATCAGTAAATGAGAAATAAAGAAACATAAGGCATCAGAAGTTACAAATTTAAATGTATTTGTTTTATTTTATTGTATAAAATACAAATGATGTTACATTACAAATGTAAATCATATGAAAGACATATGTGAATTCTGTATTATGCTGATAATATTGTACTTGCAGAAGAAAATAAAAGATTATTGATAAAAAAAAAAAGTAGATAGAGTAGGATAAAAAGAAAGAGGAAATATAATATGTAGAGTGGGCCTGTGATGTCATAAGGTGTTCTGGTGGGCCCATGTCATCACAGTCTGAAACTGTCAACATAAACACAGACAATTTGGATCTTGCTGAAGTGACGTACTGGAACTTTAGAACATGGCTTGTTAGGCTACAAATATAATAAAGCAACATTTAAAGGACATGTCAACCCTTTTCACAAAAATGTAATCAATGAACAGCGTCTCTGAAATCTTTAGATAAGTGCCACTCTGGTTGTTAAAAAGTTAACAGTAAGGCTGCAGTATCCCCTTAATCAGCTACAAATCCTTCTACTACATTAAACCACTCTGCCCCCTCCCTCAGGAATTTCCTTTGGCTCTTGGCTCAGGGAGCATGCTCAGTTTCTCTCAGCTCAGATTACATAACACACCCTCCAGACTAACAGCCAATGAAGAGAGAGCATCGCTGGTTCCCACAGAAACTGTCTGATGCTATTTTTTTCTCCTAACCACCTCTCCTGAGCTCAGCGTAATAATTACAGTGCTCAAACCCAGCAGAACTTTTTTTTTTATCAAAGTATGTTGTGCCTGTGTAAACCTGCATTCTGCATTACATGGACTTTACAGCATACATGTCTTATTTCAGATGATAATGTATCAGAGTGAAAATGGCCGCCACGTGAAAGCTGCTATTTGTTTTAGGAAAATGTGATGGTGCTGGCAAACAGAGGGGGTATATGCAGTACAAATGATGCCGTTTGGGTGCGGAAGATATGCCCAACTTATATACAGGGTAGGAAAATGTAGGCTTTACATGTCCTTTAACGAAGGTCATCTAAAAAGGAGACAAAACATCCATCATAATAAAGAACATGCACACAAATTTGCAGTAAAAGTACAGTAGGTGCCAGGGATTCTGTATATGAGTTCTATATAGTAGGCAGACATCAGTAGGATTAAAACTAGCACTGTAGCGTACAGACTATAAAGTCAAACATTTAAGCACACTTTGGGGCAGATTTTTGAAAGAGTAAACTTATCAAAGTACTGTATGAAATTACAGCTCACCACAGCAAAACACACCCACTTTCTATTCATTCCTAGGGGATCTTTAGAAGCAGTAAAAGTTATAGTTCACCTAATGTCATACTTTGATAAATCTACCCCTAACAGTATGAAGCTGCTTGCAGGGACGAGCACAAACTGAACACAAGGGAATATATTAATTACAAGTGCACTGTGACAATAACTTTAGTAAGTTTAACACTCTAGTTCATTATAAATCTTTGAAAATGTACAGATTATTCCCAAATACTTTGCCTACATGTGACAAGTGTTGAATAAACCACTTATGCTGTCTTGCCCTCGATTGTTTGATGTTTTGTCCCAAAAAGGGATTCTAATAATTAGGTCTTAATTCAGCTAATAGTGAATACAGGACTTAAATGTGAATCTGCTAATACATTCCGAAAAAGACAAAGTCTCCATCATTCTGTTGAAATACAATACTGGTATCGTATCCATTATTCGGAAATCCATTATGCATAGAGTTCAGAATTATGGAAGGGTTGTCATAGATTCCATTTTATCAAAATAGTCTAAATAATTAAAAAAAAAACGATTTTCATGATTTTTTAGTAGACTTAAGGTATGAGGATACATTATCTGGAAACCCCAGGCCTTGAGCATTCTGGATAACAGATCCAATACCTGTACATCAATATATCATTGTATCAGGTATTCTGGCGTAGTTCCAAGCAGATTAAGGACACAAATATACATTTACTCTTATTTAGTGATGGGCGAATTTATTCGCCAGGGGCGAAATTGCGGCGAATTCCCGCGATTCGCAGCTGGCGAATAAATTCGTGAAATGCCAGTAAAAATTCGGCAGCGAAAATTCGGCAAAAAAAATGAGTCGCGCGTCGAAGACGACGCAACGCAACGGAAACAAAGCGACGCGTGTCGGAAACGACTCAATGCGCCACGATTGACGCGTGACTCGTTTCGCGAATTTTTCCGCCAATTCGCAAATTTCACTGGAAATTCGCTAATTTTTCGGCGAAGCAAAACTGGTCAGATTCGCCCATCACTACTCTTATTAGTTGTAAAATGCATAACAGCATATATAATGTCTCACTTATACCAGTTATATTGAATAGTATAGTGTGAAAAATATGTTTTTTAAGTTATTAAATAAAAAAAAATTCAAAATTGACTCTGGCTGAGTAAAGAAGGGTTTTTAGAGTATTTCCCAACAGTTTTAGTTTCCATCCATAGCCCATACATATTCAGAATTATTAACTCACGAACAGCAAAACTGTCTGATGCGCGTGTTCTAAATTGCTTTTTCCTCCTGTTTTGTCCATTTTTATGGCAAATGCTCTGCCATCCTTCCCTAGTGCCCTTAACATTTTAAAATCCCCCGTTGATATACATCAGTTGAGGAGAAAATGGATGTCATTTCAGTCACTATGGTATTTAGGTTATGCATTCTTCACTTGCCATGTGATATATTATGTTTGTATTTGTTGACTGTCAATGAAAGCCCTCATTGTCCTACTTCATCTTACTAGAGTCAGTAAATCTTTCTATAGGTATTGGTACAGGGACTCTCACAGGTAGAGAAGACAGCTTCATGAGATTATTCAGCATTGGTAATACCTGCTATCAATGTGACTCATTTCTCAATACAATTCCTAAAGGCTTTGCAAAACATTACTCTTTTTATTCACTTCTAAAACCAGAAAGCTGTACCTGGTAGCTGTTCAGTAAGTAAAGTTCAATGCAATTCCACAGAGAGATACACCCGAGGGAGGAAAGCTAGAAAAGTTCAAATTATAGTAATTTAAACAACACAATTGAAAAATTGCTTTGTAGACTAAACTATATTGATTTGACTGTTTGAGTTTTAAGGGCTGACATAATAAAAAAGAGGGATTTTTTATTTGCAAGGAGGCTGTAAATCTCCACCCCTGTGACATAACTGGACGGGAGGCCTGCAGAAGAAGTTCTTGGACAGAAGTTGATAGGAAGGAAGGTCTGCAGAGAGAGAGAGAAAGGGAACCCCAGTAGGCTGTATATATATATATATATATATATATATATATATATATAGTTTCAGTGCCCTAACAAAGGAATACATATTAGAACTTATACACCTAAACTATGTATAATTTGGCACAGACATTTTACCGATCCTAACCGCACAAAGTACTTTCGTAAACATGAACTCATTTGGGATCTGTGCAGAACATGTTATTGCTTTTTGTTTTTTTACTTTTAATATTCATTTATGTTTGGTGGGATTTTTGGTGGGTAGTACTTTGGTGTTCAGTTGCATAGAAAGGGATTCACACAATTAAGGGTTAATGAAGTTCCTTTGGGATCAGTGCGAGAAATGTGATAAGCTAATGTTTATTTACTATATGGGTATTTCACTTGTGGTATTGGAAGGTAGGGAGGATGGCCTTTTATTTAGGTCAATTAACACTTTCATTTCTAATTGAACACGCAGTGATTGTGGCACTTTATTAGTATATTTTTGATTCTATATTATTTACACATTTATGACACAGTTTTGAGGGTATCACAACAGCAAGTTCTGAGCTGTATAGCAGAGGGCACTCCACTAGTGAGTGAGTTATAGTTCATGTGCGCTCATGAAATCAGGGCTACATAGTGTCAGTAAAAGTGGCATATACAAATTTTTTATGGTTATGTTGTATGATAAATATCTTTAGTTTTGTGCAGTTAAGGTACAATATGGCCTAGAGATAAAACGGGATGTCCATGACTGATTACATCCTCATTTGTTATACACAAAAGCAATTGTTATATTGTTACAAATGTTATCACAATAATTTTAGGAAGCAAAATTGCAACACTGTGGTTTGTTTTAATTTTGTTTTTAATCTGTTACTTAGAAGTAGTTAATTGGTTCCCTATGATGGTTCTAGACAAATTAATCATTTACTCTATGCAATACTGATGTGCTGCCACAGAAGTAGGTTTGATTGGCAGTCGCTTAATTACACCATGTCAGTCAAACTGTTGTACTCTCGCTAGATAATGGGTATAAAATGCAGCTTTAACATGGAATTGTTACTTTGAGAAAGGCCTGGGACCAGGCTGAAACGTCAGTCTGTAACTTCAACAATAAAACATTTTTTCCTTTTAAGAAGTCCTGAGAGTGCAGACCTTGTTGCATTTGGATTATATACAGATGAAGCCACTTTGGAATGTGCGTTTGACACCGAATAACTTAACTCAGACATCCCATTTAACTCACTTAACACAGAATATTGTGTCACAGCATCTCACCCAATTAAAGAGTTCACCATTGAAAACAATGGTGCTTTGGTATGCTAATGAAAAGTGGCTGCATCTGTACACACACATATATATATATATATATAT
>CM044433.1:18927554-18942228 GCA_024363595.1 Xenopus borealis | reverse complement strand
GGGGGGCATGGGGTGCTACAACCACTGACTATACATACAATATCAAAAACAGGGGGGTTGTGGGAGCACATACATTTTTTAAAAATGTTAGGATTTTTTAGAAAAATTGAAAATTTTTTTTTACCTCCCCCCCCAATAAATTGATTTTTGACTCAAAAATACCTCTACTTGCATTCCTAGTGGAAACCTCAACTCGATTCAATAAATCTACCCCTTTTATGTCCAATAGAGCTGCAGTACACTTGCAGCTTTGGTAAAGGAGCCCTTATTTTTTTCTGTTACATTGTGTTAGTACAGAAAAACACAAATGATTATCTTATTTTGAGGTATCTCTCTACTAATGAATATGTTGTGTTAAAGAATTCATAAAACAATTTACATAAGCAAAAGTATCTGGAAGTATAACTGATAGATCTAAGAAAGCAACCTCATTATTTTTCCATTATACAGAGATAACATGAGAAATTATGGTATAGCGACCCTGTAAACAGAGCTAGATCTGAGGAAAATATGAGCATGGAGATATTGATGACAACAAAATTCCAACACTAGCAGAAAAGCCATTTATTCTGAGAAGAGTATATTTGAATAGTTCTAATTGTATCTCCATTATATGGAAATGCTCCAAGAAGGATCAAATGTTTAGTTTTACGTGAGCACATTGATTTTTTTTTAACAGTCTATATTAGAATGTTGAACAGATGGGCACCTGTCTGGCTGTGGAATATGCGTGTTGCTATAGCAAATTGTGTTTGTTTTTGATGGAGAGAATAAATTAAATATGTGAATTCTATAAGAAAACTCAGCATTCAGCAGTTTTATTGCACAGTACGGACCCTTTGATCCCAGGAAAACTAGATGCCATATAAAATTACACATATATATATTTATTTTCCTTTACAGAACACTGACATATTTTCAAACTATGCTATCACAGTTGTGTGCTAGGATTTGTTTCACTGGAAGTCTCAACTGCCATAGGAGAGAACCTACACAAACTTGAAAATACAGGAACTTCAAGTTGGGAAAATATGTTTTTTTTTAAATGCATCAGATAATAGTGCTGCTCCAGCAGAATTCTGCTCTGAAATCCATTTCTCAAAATAGCTAAAAGATTTTTTTTAATTCAGTTTTGAAATCTGACATGGGCTAAACATTTTGTCAATTTCCCAGCTGCCCGGTCATGTGACTTGTGCCTGCACTTTAGGAGGGAACTACTTTCTGGCAGGTTGTTGTTTTTCCTTCTCAGTGTAACAGAATGTAACGCAGTGGGACATGGGTTTTTATTATTGAGTGTTGTTCTACAGTATCAGGCAGCTGTTATCTTGTGTTAGGGAGCTGTTATCTGGTTACCTTCTCATTGTTCTGTTTGTTAGTCTGCTGGGTGGGGGAAGGGAGGGAGTGATATCACTCTAACTTGCAGTCCAGCAGTAAAGAGTGATTTAAGTTTATCAGAGCACAAGTCACATGACTTGGAGCAGCTGGGAAATTGACAATATGTCTAGCCCCATGTCAGATTTGAAAATCAAATATAAAAAAAATCTGTTTTCTCATTTGAGAAATGGATTTCAATGCAAAATTCTGCTGGAGCAGTACTATTAACTGATGCATTTTGATGTTTTTTCCCATGACAGGATCTCTTTAAGATACAATAGTGCTCTATTTGGCTTTGAACACAGAAGACATGTACATTAAGACAGAATCACTAACCAAAGAATTGACATATAAGAATGATTTTTAAAGGCAAATTTCACAATAATATTTCATTTCAACATGCTGTTAACCAGTGGTTCCCAAACTGTGGGCTGCCCAAATCTGAGGTTTGGAGTATTGGCAAGTGGGGCTCAGCCTTAATGTCAATTAGGTTAAGATTTGGGGTGAGTACCTATTAGCTTTTTTAGATACAAATTAATGGCCATCTTAAAGGTAGATTAAGGTAAAAAATATTTACTGTTCTAGATATTCTTGAATGTAATTGGTACATATCACAACATTTTTCCTATCTGTTACCTTGTTATGAGGTAAGGGAGACCTTTTCATAATGTAGGACCTCAAATTTGGTTTGAACTTTAAAGGGCTGACAATGAAAACTACTGTTGTAGACAATAGTATATGCCAGTAGAAAGTTGTCCTGCATTTTAATTTTTAAAACAGGGTTAACACTTTGTTGTTGCGCTCTTTTGAATATAATCTGTTCTCTGCTTGTAGAATTGTTATATTTGTGATACTGGTGATCTAAATTCCATCACGTTACCTGTTTATCCCCAGAATGCAGTATTCTCCACAATTCTACAATTAACCTGGGGATCAGATGGAAGTGGAAATAAAAATCTCCACCAAACAAAAAAAAGCAACAATTGTTCCAAGGTAGCATTAGCATTGAACGATGTATATGCTTAATTTGTTGAAAAGTTCACATATGCAACTTTCCACCCCACTTTGGGTACAGATTGAGGATAATTTACTATATCAATTTTTATCACATCAGTTATTGTAGCTACCAAAACTACTCTCCCAAAATGTAAAAGAACCAAACCAATCCTAATTGAAATGCTGCACATCTGACTCTGAAATTCCAATTAGCATTGTACCCTTTTTGTATGACCCTCCTAGTGAACAACAAAACAAAATGGGCATTCTCGTCGTGTTCCGGCACAGGGATTACTATTCTGAACTCTCTAACCCAATGCAGTAGACCATATTAAGCTTCACCCAGGTATTGGAGAAATATCATCCCCCTTCTCCCACCATTGAAAAACAATATAGAAATAGAGAATTAATCTCAGGAATTTAAAATGTTTGAAAGTCTGCAGATGTGCTGAAATAAGTAAAAAAGTTCACCGGCACAGATGTTAATTCTGATCACTGTAGATCATTACCAGCCAACAAAGTTCCAAGTCAGTACAACATATGCTTATTCATTCCATGTTACCATCTACTGGCCAAACTCTATTAGGCAAAGGAAACATTTAAAGAAGAAAATCATCACTGTGTGAAGATTTTTGAACAACTTATAATTAATGATATTAATCATCAGTGAGAGCTAGTTCAGGAAAGCAAGCTTATGTATTCTACAAGCATTTTACAATCCAATGTTGCTTGGAGCCTGAATAAATAATACCTCGGCTATAGATTAATAGATTATAGAATAATCTTTAAAAACTAAAGAGCAATCTTCTATATAACCCAGGGTTAGGGATGGTTCAATAACTGGACACTTAAAGTTCAAAACAGTAGCATACTGCAGTATTCATCAATGGGCCATGTTAATAGAATCCTATCTATTCTACAGAGGTTGATGTATTTAATGACTTTATATTTGACACCCTACCATGTTACATGACAAGGGTGTAGCCCACTTGCACCTCAGTGTGATACAATGTAGAATCAAGGAACTTACAAATGAGTTTTCAAGGTAAAAGTGGAAGGAATGCTATAAACTGACATCAAGCCAAATAATTACACTATGGACTTATCAGATGGATCATGTGAGGGTAAACAGCATGAAATGCAGTTCAGAATCAGGCAGAAGGTCAAAGCATAGGAAGAAAACTTGAAAATCCACTGAAGATCAATCAGAGGAACACATGAATGATTGCCAACAACTTGAATGACAACCCAGCAAGGTAATTTTAGTTGCCTTGGTGCAACTGATTCATAAATTACTGTGAATTTTTTTTATGGAAATAGGTGCATAGGGCCATATCTGCCCAGGTGCATTGGCAATAATTAGTGCATACCAGATATCTTCACACATATAAACCTAATGATACTCAGAAGGTTAACAGTCTGTTAGACCAAGAACAACCACTTATACAATTCTAAGCCCTGACCTTAATTTAAAGCATTATGATTAGCAATGAGCACATGTTTTCACCATGCATGGAATCACAGTGAAAGCAGCATTTTGCCAGCAGATTTTTTTCCACAAAATTGCAACAAAAATTTGCAGCAGAAAAAAATTGCCCAAAAAAAAATACTCATTCACTTCTATGCATTTGGAGTGAAGAAAATAAAAAAAATTGATAAAAGATGCACACTGACTTTTATGCATTTGGAGTGAGAAAAAAACCCATTGACAATGCATTTGGAGTGAGAAAAAACCTGAGAACAAAATGCCCATTAACTTTAATGCAACTGGAGTGAGAGAGAGAAAAGTTGCCCACAGACTCTAATATTCAGTATTTTGTTACTAAGAAGTTGCCATTACAAAAAGTCACTGCTTGACTTTGATCCAATTTTTTGCAGTTTCTCAAATTTTTCAGTGAAGCAAAATGGGGCAGATTCACATAATACTAATCATGATGTCTGCAGGCTGGATTACATGCCTCTTCATTTCTTGAGAATAATATAATACCGGTATGGGATCCATTATCTGGAAATCCATTATCCAGAAATTTACAGAAATTATGGAAAGGTCATCTCCCTTAGACTAAATTTTAGTCAAATAATATATTTTTTTAAAAATGATTTCCTTTTCCTCTTCTCACATATGGGGGCAAATTCACTAAGCGGCGAAAATGCACTAGTGTTGCCTTTGCTAACGTTCGCCGCACTTCACCAGGCGAATTTTTGCCAGCGGTACGCTAATTCACTAAAGTACGAAGTTACGCTCAGGTCGGCGAACAGTAGCGTAGTTGCGCTAGTGTTACTTCGCCAGGCAAAGCGCATTTACGATAGCGATGCCTAATTTGCATATGGTGCAAATTTCAAAGTATAATAGAAGTATATGTTACAGCCACTACATTCCACTACACAAGCCCAGGAAACCTTTAATAAATAAAATAAAGTTGTCCTATTGCCCTAAACATGTGCCCCCTGTATAGTTGTGTTGCCATATGTTAGGAAATGTAGTGGGGTAATGAGGGTAACCCAAAAAACAAATTCGCTCAGCAAAAGGTAAAAGACGCTAGCGTTTTTTGGGACTTAGAAAAAAATTTCAAGTTTTTTTTTCAAACTCCTGTCTATTGTATTGTATTGTCTGACCTGGCGAAGTAACGTCTAGCATAAGAGGTAACGTTCACAAAAATTTTCATCTTAGTGAATTAGCGTAGTTACGTCCCTTCGTCAGTGCGCAACTTCGCCTGGCATAAGGTTATGAAGTTGCGCAAGTTGATGTCCTTTGCTAATGAATCGGCAAAGTTGCAAATTGATGTCACGCTGGCGAATTAGCGCTAGCGTTAGACGCTTCTCGCTTTAGTGAATTTGCCCCATGGTATCCAAAAACCCAGAACAGATGACAAGTTTCCAGTCAAGGCTTGCACTTTTGCCTATAACAGCCACCTTTATATTCAGAAGGAGCCCTCATCTACTTGGATGACAGCAGATCTTAAAGTGAGAGAACCAAAGTGAGGGTTCTGGGCAGACAAGGAAACTGTAAGGTGTTACAGGAAGAATGAGTTAGAACCAATCAGTCAGCACAGTCAGGATCCAGGCAAAGATCAGTTCAGGCAGCAAGCTGATTGGCTTGGAGGTGAAGTAACAGTGAACCTAAGGGAAGAACCAGGAGGGTGAAAGGGACCCCGGCTCTCTGGACTAAATTGTGGAAACCTGCTCAAAACTTACATATGGGTGACTATCCTCATTGAAACTAATAGTGTAATGTTATAACAAAAAGCTTATTCCTAAAAATAAAATAGTATTGTACTATGGGATTTTTGTATTTCTATGTTGGAGCTTAAAGGAGAATACTATTGCAATAATTACAACTACAGTCTTGTAAGTAGGAAATTTGGTGAAGGCTTCCGGAATAAGCATATATGTACTGTTTGGAGGAGTAAAAGTTATTTAAAGGGGAACTTACACAAGAGCATTTTCTCTTTTCAAACACACGGTGCTATTTGAGGAACCTGAATGTACTACGCCATATTTTTGTTTTGCTGTCTGTTTTTGCTCTAGGTGCTGATCCACATTTAACATTTAACTGTGAGATACAGTAGCGGTCATGGATAGACAAAGGTCAAGCAACAGAGAAAACAGACTAGAAGCACACTCAGGAACTATCTGCTATAGACCTACATTGGACAATGGGAAGTAGGACATATTATTAACATGTATTATTAACATGTATTTCTATAGCGCCAACTTGTTGCGTAGCGCTGTACATAGCAAATTTAAATATTTGAACGATAATTTGGACGATAAAATCATGTATACACTGACAAGAAAAGATATTTTAACATTTTTCATAGCAAGTTAAAATTATATATATATATATATATTATAATTTTTTATAGATGCAAAATAAAATCAGTATAATATTGTATAATATATAATATACTTCTTCCATTATTATTTAGATTACAAATTATTCATTTAATCATTTAGCCTAATTTATGGTATATTGCTTAATATTTAATTGCACTGATTAGTTACCATATAAAAGTGAATAAAGAAGTTATAATATGTGTAACAGAATAAAAAAACCTAGCAATATAAACATCTAAAAGAAAAAGAACAGAATATTTGCCAATAGTAAAGTTCCAAACTTTCAGCTGTAATAACGTTAAAAAGTTATGTAAACATATGTGCAATTTTGTGTAATTCTCAAGTCTTCTTTTTCCTTAAATTGATACTGTTCTGTCATTTTGTGCAACTGCCTGAAATGCAGTATTACACCTGCTGGGTTCATATAAAGAAAGTGGGGAACAAAGCTGATTCTATCAATTTGTTCTGAAAGAAAAATCAACATAGCCAGCCCGGTTCACTGTCCATTGAGCCAATTTGTCACAACGTGATATTATTTTCAATTTCTGTATATATTCTCTTACTGTTTTAATAGGGTAACTATCAGGAGTTGTTAAAGCAATACATATCTGAAAATAAATGATAGTCTCTATATTTTCTGTTTCCTTTAAATGATGACTTTTAGCTTTGAAGAAGTGCATGTATATTGAGTAATGACTTTGGGTTGACATTGGACAGTTGTTCATTTTGTGAGTCTGTATTCCACTTGTATTAACTGATGCACATGTACTGATTAAACCTATATTTAAATTATGCGCTACCTACATACAGTAAATTTGAATGTAAGAAACATAAAGAGATATTTACCTCCGCACCTGAGTATGTAAAGTGCAATTTTCTGATGCAGTTACCACATATTTTACCCATACTACAGTGTTTTCTTAGAAATCCAGTGTTTCTGTAGAAATAAATCAAATCAACTGGATTTTCTGTGTTTTTCAAGACATTTCACCAGTCATCCAACTGGTTTTCTCAATTCAGAATAACAAAACAGAACTGCAGCCAAGTGATAAAAAAAGGTATTTCCTTAATAGTTTTAATTGATCTCACAGTAGATTTGCTTCTGTTCAAGGTGTCCCCATTGACTTTTTGGCTTTTACTTGCCCTGTAAGCTTTCAGCAACTGCAGCCTGAAACCTACTTGCAGTAGTTTCAAAATGTTCATGGTAGTATTTCATGGATAAATCAGATACATGTCCTTCCATGCTCACCTTCACTTAGCAGCCAATTCAGCAATTTTGAACAGCACTCTACAACTTCTTTAAATATTAAAATGTCTTTGTTCATAACATCATCGTACAGGCCGTAAACTGCAATGTCTCTTTTTGCTGCCGGTGAATTAAGTTGCGAGTTTTCACAGGTGTCAAAATATTTTGATGCCGGCAACAATTTTGACACCGGCAGCAATTTACTGCACGCCTATTGACTTGCAATGCAATAGGACAAACGATGTGTCAAATTGTCGCGGGTGTCAAAATTGTCGATGGCGTCCAAATTCATGATTCGCGTAGCTTTCACCATTTCGCTAATTTCATGGGAAATTCACAAATTTTTCAGCCAACCAAAACGGGACAGATTTACCCATCACAGGTCTACACAAGTATCTCCAACATAGGCGGAGGGTGATTTTTTTGTTTGGGTAGGCTAAGTCTAAGGGCTCTTACACAAAAGCGTTTTTACCTGCGTTCCGTTGTGTTCAGCCGCGGAGGAGCGCAGGTATAGATGGACTCAATGCTTTTCAATGGGGCTGTACTCACACGAACGCATGTAGGTGCCAAAAGCAGGAAAAATTAAGCATGTTGCGTCTGAACCTGCGTTTGGCGCCTACATGCGTTCATGTGAGTACAGCCCCATTGAAAAGCATTAAGTGCGTCTATACCTGCGCTCCCCTGCGGCTGAACACAGCAAAATGGAACACAGGGGAGCACAGGTAAAAACGCTCGTGTGTAAGAGCCCTAATGTTACTTCAACAGTTTTTACAACAGTGATTTTCCACTGGCAGAAACAGCTGATTCAATCCTATATTATAAGCATTGGCAACAGTTGTAATTCGAATGACTGAGAACACAGGTAGGATTTTTATCTAAATATTCACTACAATCTGATCTGTCCCATACATAGTCTGACTTTAGAGCTACTAACTGATGGGCCCACAAGCTGCATATGAAGCCCAGATAGAGTCCTGCAGTGGGTCGGGTACCCGCAGTTTACCCTGCGAGTTGTTCGTAGAATTTCTGGGTGTGGGTATAGAAGCGGGCCGGTGGTTCTGCAGGTTGGCGGGGTTGAGGGTCGGGTCGCGGATCCTCGCCATAGCGATTTTTACTCCTTTTTCTGAGGATGTCTACTACTGATGATGTCACTTCCGGTTTACAATGACAGCACTTCCTGATTCTTGATGGTCAGCGGGTCGCGGGTCCGGGTCGCAGATCGCGGGTTGCGGGTACAGGTCGGGTCGCAGGTCCAAGCGGGTAAGAATGCGGGTCGCGGGTACGGATCGGGTCCCAAAAAATGGACCCGCGCAGGACTCTAAGCCCAGACTATTTTGAAAATAATATGCAAATATGCAGAGCACTCTCTTATTATCAAAATTATAGAAAAAGTTCAGTTCATCCACATTACTGGATATCAGGGCTAATGATTGGGTTGTTTAACATTAAAGCATGTTTATTGGTCTACTTTCACATAAAACACAAGGGATATGTTAATTGTCATTTATGGGAGATTGTATACATACAAAGTATAATGCAGATGTATTTTGGTCCCCTCAAAAAACAGCAGCTGCCCTTTTACTGCAGTATCAAAGTAATACAATATAATAGTAGATGAGGTTGAGATAAAACTTGCATTCAACCATCAACACAACATTTGTGTGTAAGTGACAGTAGCCAAACTGATCTGTTAGCTGATCCAGAGAAAAGTGAATTGAATTGATACAATAGTTGCTAATATTCCTCATATACTGCTGATAAATATTGTAACTAATTGTATCAACTAATTGTAGCAAATTGTTACAGTTCAGATGCTCCTGGATCACTGAGCTGCCAGACTGAAACCCCACATACAGGAACATTACATTTTAAACTTCAATTTTGGGAAAAAAGTAAAAGAAGGAAAGCAATTGAAAAAAGTCTTGATTTCTGTTTAACATTCTGGAAGGTGAACATCCCCTTTAAAGAAACAGTCACCAATATCACAATGGTTCCATTGAACTATTCAAATAGGCGTTGGATAAAACTCACAGAGGTGTGAAAGTGAGATCTGGTCACAATGGTAATATAATGGCTGCATCACACCTTCATACTTTTTCCAGTTTCAGATAACACCTACCTGAATAGATCAGTGGAACTACCATTGACCATTGATGGTATTTATTTTTTGTGTAATGTAAGTATGAAACACTCCCCACATACCAAACAAGCAGATGGAGGATTAGAAGCTGCTTTGTCTCTTGGCCCTGACCCCAGCAGCACCCCTTGCCCCTCCCCCAGACAAACTCAAAGTCAGAGGTTTTTAATTTTTTTTCTTTGAAATTTTCTTTAAATTTTTCATGCAAACAGTTTTGGGAAGGCTTAGCCTCCCCAAGCCTTAATGAAAATCCGCCTATGATCTCCAAGATACTGTATAATGCTGCTGGAGTAAAGTAGCCTCCATACGCAAATATTAAAATTGGTAGACTTTAATATCTAGCTTTAATAAATTGTGTTCCAAAAAAGGTTTTTTTCACCCTCACTTTTTTCTCTGTACATGTATGGAATTAAAATGGAGTCTATGAGAGATGGCCTTTCCTTAATTTGGAGCCTTCTGGATCATGGGTTTCTGGATAATGGATTCTATACCTGTATCATTATATATACTGTATACACTATGCACTGTACAAATATTGAATACAAATCTTTATTTCATTATGTCCATATTATCATTCCTACTTTAAGTTTTTCACCTTTTGTCATTACTATGGTGCATTGTAAGTTACCATATAAAATAAGAAAACATTTTTTAACTGTAAATATCAAAGTCAGGGTACTTGGTCACTTTTTCTTTTCAGCTTAATAAATTAACTACCTTTTGTAGTAGGATATGCTTGTCATTCAGTGCTCAGGATTTAATTGTATTGGATTTCAAGAACCAAGAACAAGGTTCATTTACTGGGAAAATGCATTTACTATTCTGTATGAAAAACTCAGTTCCCAAGTTTTACAGGTTTTTATGTAAATTCCTGGGGTTTTAAGGATTACTTATTTTTATTCACGGCAGCAAATTGAAACACTATACTTTTCTTGCCAGCTTTAAATCTACAACTGGAAAGCATCATTTGAATTTTAGATATGTGACTTTTTATAAATAAACACACATTGGTTCAAAATGTAAGTGATGATAAACTGTTGTTCAGGAGCTGTGAAAAAACAGCATTTTACTGCTATGGTAAAGTATTGGTTGCTAGCTTGAGTAACACTAAACAATAAAATCTCTACTGCCCTTGTGGCTGCTTATGCAGTTATAAAATTGGTTACACTCAGGCCCTTTAAACACAGGCCATGTGAACAAAATGCGTTGCTCTTTTACCCACTGGTTTTTTTGGTTGTAAGCATTTTGGGGCAGAGACCTCCTTCTTTCTTTGGGGCAAATTCACTTAACGGCGGATTTCCGCCAGTGAACGATCCGCCACTCTTTGCACCATTTACACTAATTCATTAAAACACAAAATTGCTTCTGGGAAGCCGAACAGTGGTGAAGTTTGATGATGACACTGACATAAGATTGAGGAGTAGTGATGGGCGAATTTATTCGCCAGGGTCGAATTCGCAGCGAATTCCCGTGATTGGCCACTGGCGAATAAATTCACGAAACACCAGCAAAAATTCGCCAAATGACGGAAACAACACGACGTGCGTCAAAATGACGCACGACTCGTTTTGCAAATTTTTTTGCCAATTCGCGAATTTTGCTGGAAATTCGCGAATTTTTCGGCGAAGCGAAACGGGTGAGATTCGCCCATCACTATTGAGGAGGATGAAGCTTCATCTAATCAGTTTGCCTGGTCTAAAGTGGCGAAGGAAACTGGCAAAAGAGGTAACGTTCTGTAACATTCACACTTTAGTGAATTTGCGGAGTAAAGATCATTCACCTGAGTAAAAATGTATGTGTATTCTCCATACCATGCTATACAACATTATATTGCATCAATTAAAACCTCACACAATCCATTCTGTCAATTTGTCCTAGGTTTTTTTTTACAGCGGACACTGCTTTTAAATGTACACAAGCGTATCTACACATTTTCTAATTGGACCACTCTTGGTTTTCAGAGTACTGCAGGGGTCTGTTCTTCGACCTTTGCTTTTTAAGTTTTTTGTTAATTACCTTGAGGTGGCCATTCTTAAATTCTGTCGCTGTTTGTGAAGTGTCAAAAATGGACATTTATTATGAGACTGGCCTTTAAGAGTGGTTTGGATGACAAGCAGATCTCAAGAAGACCATAAGATCTACAGTTAGTTAAGTATAGGTATATACAGTATATATGTATTTATATATATATGTGAGTATATAGATAGGTCTGTATCGGCAAATT
This sequence comes from Xenopus borealis, assembly GCA_024363595.1. Taxonomy (NCBI): domain Eukaryota; kingdom Metazoa; phylum Chordata; class Amphibia; order Anura; family Pipidae; genus Xenopus; species Xenopus borealis. Next base: position 18,930,414 of record CM044433.1, on the reverse strand, counting down.
TAAGATGCTTTAGATGGGGGTTTCCTCCATCTGAGTCAACAGTTAGGCAGGTATTAATTAGGAAAAAAAGATAATTTTATGGACACATCTTTCTTCAGCCTCATCTAATATGTAACTATATAATGACAACATTAAAATTGAAATATCCAGAGTCCTTAGAAATTCCCTTTTACTCCAGCTTTTGTAGAACTCGTCCTCCCTCGAGTTTTAAACATTGCAAAAATTAAACAAGTTACTGCTAAAACAGCTCAGGAAAACTGAGGATATAGCAAATGGAGAAATAGAAAAGGAAGGAAGCGAAAAGAAAAAATAATATAGTTTTGGATGTTCCTTAATGTTGTAGATACACAACATAATACACTCTCACATTCCACCTTTACTTCGACCAAAGTGCGTATATTTAACACTTTATAAATTCACTGCGTGTTAGGAATGGGTGGGTACTTACAAACGCTTAGATTGTATTTCTGCACACATGAAAAACAGTTTTGCCAATGATGTCTTGCCTGGCGTTTCTTATACACTTTATGACTCCTTGCACTCACCTGTTCCAAGACTATATCCCTACAGGAGCTTTTAATGCTTTACTATGGTTATATTTTAACAGCAAGAGCATCTCTCACTTACTTAGGCAACTATCAGCAATGTGCAATGCCAACATTAAGCCTTTTATACATCTATAAAAACTCTCTCAAAGTGGTCCAAATGCACAATGTCTTGGTTTGGAAGGATAACAGCCATTGAAATGAGAATCCTCCCAATATATCTGTATATATTTGAAACACTGCCAATTGCTGATCCACTTAGTACCACTTAGTATTTCCTAAGTGAAGGACAAGTCTTTTTCCTCAACTTCAATATAGACATAAAATCTCCTTAGCTCTACTAAGGCCGGAGGCTTGGGGGTCCTAGGATACACAAATACTAAAAAGCTGCACATTTGAAACAATTTTAGACTTGGCTTTGCTCTTCTTAAAGAACTTCTTGACCAAAGAGACCCATATCTCTGTTATCTGACCTCAAAACAAAGGTTCAAGCATTGAAAAAGTAGTTTATACTTTCTCAAGATACAGTTATTCTAACTTGAGATATCAAATAATTATTTAAAAAAGCTATACATTATCCTACAACTTATTAATATAATGACCAGTATATTATAATTTGTCATATTTTGTGAATTTTACCCAAATTCTCATTACAACTAAGTCACCATATCATAACTAAATTACATATTACTACTTATAGCTAATGTACATTCTGTCCACACAAAGGTTTCCTCAACTCCCAGAGCTTTAATACTAAGCTATAATTCACAGAACTCACACATGTATTCATTGTTCTCTAGAAATACAGCAGTATCTGAGATCTGCAACTTGCAGAAGATTGTTGTGTCGATCTCTTGGGAGCTTAGAGACAGACAAGAGACAGACAAGAGACAGAAGGAGAGGCGTGTGGGAATGTATCTTGCAAACTGGTGGGTGGGAAGTTTGAACAGTTTTCCGAGAAGGTGTTTTTTTTCCATTTATTTGTTTAGAATGGAAGTGTGTACAAGCTGCTTACAGGGCAAAACACTCAAATGTAAATGTAGTAAAGTAGACAAACTCTTTATTTTTGAGTATTATAAACAACAATGACTTTAGCTAATATTTCTACTTTCTACTGATCAGCCATACCCATTCCATTAGTGCTAAGCAATGAGGTTCATGGGCTAGCTTTGTGACAACCAAAAAAGTTGATTTGAATGCAGGCTTTAATATTGAAGCTTTTAAGGAAATCTAATATACTATGGGAATTAGCACAATTGCCAATAATCTCTTACTAGAACATATACAGATTGAGCACACATCATTGTAACCTCTGATGTTCACCTTGCCATACCCTTTTTCCTAGCTTGTGCTGCTAATAGGAGGGACTCAACCAAAACAGGTACCCAGAATAAAGATAGATGCCAGCATACACTGTAATAAAACAAGATATATACTGTAAGTTTGGAACGTGCAAGGTCTATTCTGGCCTCAGCTGGTTTACCTTGATTTGACCCAACTGGTCTCCCTTGGGTCCCTATACTGGCAGTACTGACACTCCAGGGTACTGACCCAAATGGCCTCCTGGTATCCTGCTTTTCACTCCTTGACTGAGCTATTACAAATCTTTTCTGGGACTTACTTCAACTTCTGGAACCTACCTCCATTCCAGGGCCTTCAGCATACCACATCCAATTGGGGACCAAACGAGACAGAGCACATACTGGATGCTTGTTTTAGGGAATTCTGACACTCTATGGTCAAACACTGAAATGCAAAGGAACACAATCCCCGTTCCAACTGTAATATAGGTATGGGATCCATTATCTGGAAATCCATTATCTAGAAAGCTATGAATAATGGGAAGGCTGTTTCTAATAGACTATATTTTAATGAAATAATTCATTTTCAATATATATCTAATCCAAAGTGGAAGCAAAACAATGTAATTTGGTATAATTAATGGTAAATTGATTAATTAATATAAACCCCCTTTATATATCAGGCTATGACACGTGTTTTTATCACTGCACTTTGTGGTGGCAATCCATACACATTTTAGGAAATGTATTGCTTCCTATTCAAGTGACTTAAACACAATGTGTGTCATATCCCTAATAGGCTAATTTTACATTAGGCAAATTCTTGATGTTCAGGGTCAGACTGGGCTGGCGGGACACTGGGAAAAAAGTTGGTGGCCCAACTGACCCAACTGTCCCTGACCTGATCCCCATGGCCACCTGAGCTATTTCCTAACCTCCCCCTGCTCCACTCTGATTGTGGCTACTGGTGGGGGGAGAGTGACAGAGGGAGGTTACGGCTGGTGTGGGGGGGGG
>CM044433.1:18778149-18920015 GCA_024363595.1 Xenopus borealis | reverse complement strand
AAACATACAAAAGAATAAGAAATCAGGAAGGGGGCAAATAGTTTTTCACACCACTGTAAGTGTGAACAATTTTGAGGGGCATGCCACATTTTGGCTTGTGTCTAGGGCATTAGAGGATCTCTTCTGTATTTATTATGGCTCATTTGATATGTGTTTGAAAAAGAGGCCACTTTAAGCATTTGCACCAACATTACTAATAAAGATGTCCATATGACTTTTAGGTACCTGCCCTATTCAAATAAAAGGGGACCCGTCACCCAAAAGAAATATTCAAAATCCTTTTTTATCACATTAGTCAAGCAAAATGAACTTTATTTACACTATATAAATTATTAGAATCTTGTTTCCTGGGAATTCAAAATTATAACAAGCAGGCAGAAGCTATTTTGTTATTAAGGCAAGCCTTGCATCATCTCAAACTCTTGTTTGTGCACCAGAATGGAGGAACCAATGTCCATCCCCATGCCATGGGCATAGAGGATGGGCAGACAATATTTGATTGAAAGCTGATATTTTTAATAAAGGACTTTTATTATACAGATTTTTGTGTCTTGGTGACGGGTCCACTTTAAGCTAGTTCAAGAGTGCTAGCGAAGTTTCGCTAGGCAGAAATTAACGCTAGTGAAAATTTGCTAGGAAATGCTCGCCAAGCTGAAGTAATGCTAGCATTTTTCTGCTGAGACTTTGCATTATAGTGAATTAGCATAAATGTGCTCCTGGCAAAGTGGTCGCTGGTGAAAATTTGCCATTTAGTGAATTTGCTCCATAGTATTTAGCTGTATTAAAAGGAGCATAGCGTGCATTATACAGAGCACTGGTAAGGCCAAGTCTAGAATATGCTGTGCAGTTTTGGTCTCCATCACTCAAATGGGACATCTTTTCTACGCAGATTCAATAAAGTAAAAATTTTAAAGAATGTTAGCACTTTCTCCAGAGTTTCCTTCACCACCTTAGACCTGACAAACTGATAAGATGAAATTGCATCCTCCTGAATCTTGTCAGTGACATCATATCCTGTATGTTAAATAGTCATACAAGTTCTAAAAACACTGACATTTTTTCACATTTTAAATTGGGGTTGCCTTCAAATGTTTGTGTTAACATTATTTTTTCAACCATTTTAGGGGCATACCATGTTTGTTCTAGGGTGGGCTCATGTCTAGGGTTGCCACCTTTTCCCTATTAATAATATTGGAATCAACCATCATTTTTACCAGCCATGCTTCCTTGGACATTTGTAATAATAAGTGGCCACTTCAAGCATTTGCACCAACATCTATAATAAAGATGCTATGACCACAACATTCATACAGACAAATACAAGAGGTCCTCTGCAATCAACCCTACTATCAATATCTTTAGTAGCTTAAGGCACAAAATATCTCCATGTCTTAAATAAATTGATAATGGGTTGATTGCTGAGGACCTCTTGTATTTGTAAAAATGAGTGGTAAGCAGAACTTTCGCTTGTTTGTTATACAGGAGCAGTGACCAGCTCCATGTTGTAGCTCTCAGCTATAGTTAGGTGATTCCAGTGGTGGCCAATAAAAAGGAAACTTTGTTTGGGAATGTTATCCTTGAAAGCAGCAAGTAAGTTGCAGGTAAAATTCACTAAGTGGCGAAAATGCGTCTAGTGTTGCCTTTGCTAACTTCTCCAGGCAAATTTTTCCCAAGTGCTACGCTAATTCACTAAAGTGCGAAGTTACACTCAGGGCGGCAAATGGTAGCGTAGTTGCACTAGTGTTACTTGTTACGTTAGTGATGCCTAATTTGCATACGGTGCGAATTTCAAAGTATAATAGAAGTATATGTTACAGCCACTGCATTACACTACACAAGCCCAGGAAAACTTTTAAAAAATAAAATAATGTTTTCCTATCGCCCTAAACATGTTCCCACTGTATAGTTGAGTTGCCAAATCTTAAGAAATATAGTGGGGGAAGGAGGCTAACCCTAAAAAATGTTTCGCTGTTTTTCAGACTATCACCCAACAAAAGGTAAAAGATGCCAGTGTTTTTTGGGAAAAAAGTTCATCTTGAACTAGCGTAGTTACGTCCCTTCATCAGTGCGCAACTTCGCCTGGCATAAGGGTGCGAAGTTGTGCAAGTCGATCTCCTTCGCTAGCGAATTTTCACCAGGGACACTGTTAGTGAATTGGCGAAGTTGCAAATTGACGTTACGCTGGCAAATTAGCGATAGCGTTACACACTTCGCACTTTAGTGAATTTGCCCCTTAGTCCTTGTGTAAAATATAAAAATTTGACTATAGGACTGGCCAGAACAGGGATGACTTAGTTGGCCATCTTAAATATATTGTATTGCAATATATGGACTAACAATCCCTGTTTTGTTTAAAGGGTAAGGTAGTTTATAGTAGCTGTATGCACAAAATGTCTATATGTCTTAAATATATTGATAATGGGTTGATTGTAGAGGAAATCTTGTATTTATCTTTAAAAAATAAATAAATAAATAAATATAAATATATATATATATACATATATATATATATATATATACATATATATATATATATATATATATATATATACACAGTCCCAAAGGTGCACACCATTTACAGGATAGAGTACCTGGGTGCCCAAGCCAGCAGGGTAAATGTATAGGTGAAGAATGGCGGCACTCACAGGCTTTTCAGGCAAAATAAAGAAAAACTTTTTATTTAACTCGACGTTTCGATCCCTCACAGGGATCTTTCTCAAGAGTATACAAACATGCAACCAGAGACCCCAGCCCCCCACTGACTATAAGCTCTGGAATTCCAAATAGGCGCCAAATCCGTTGCTGAGCAACAAGAGGCAATCACTCAGAAGCGAGAGGAGGAGACAAAGTCAGTCTGGGTGGAGGGGGGGAAGACAGGAAGTGTCAGATTACAGGTAGAAAGAAAGCCGATCTCGGGCTGTAAAAAGTAAAGAATTCAGAAGATTCACCGTGCCAAATAAAGCTACAATCCGTACCATTATCCCTATATAAGGAGCCCAAATATACCTTCTTACTTTCTTACCCAGACACCCGGCCATATAGAGGTGGGTGTGCGCATCCAAGCGCACTCACGTGCGCCCACTCGTTTCTAGGTGGCTTGTGGATAGCAATGTCGGAAGGCCGCAGGCGTGCCTGTCCTTTTGATCTCAGGCCAGAACAGGGATGACTTAGTTGGCCATCTTAAATATATTGTATTGCAATATATGGACTAACAATCCCTGTTTTGTTTAAAGGGTAAGGTAGTTTATAGTAGCTGTATGCACAAAATGTCTAAATGTCTTAAATATATTGATAATGGGTTGATTGTAGAGGAACTCTTGTATTTATCTTTAAAAAAAATAAAAATAAATAAATATAAATATAAATATATATATATATATATATATATATATATACAACCTATATGTACCCGCCCTATTCAAACAGACCTAAGCGTTAGAGTACTAACGATGTTTCGCTAGCAAAAGTTTGCTATGAAATGCTCGCACTGACGAATTAACAGTAACAAAACTTCAGCAGCGTTCGGCAGCTGAGATGCAACTTCATAGTGAATTAGCGTAGCCTGGCGAATTGGCATGGAGTATTTTCTGGCAAAAATTCAGCCTTGTGTGGCAATTCTACCCTACTACTTTGTTAAGTAGTGTTAAATTAGTGTTCCTTCAGGAAGTACTACATTAATTTTAATATAATATTTATAAAATATTTAACATTACTGAGCATGTTAAGTATTTTAGCCACTGACCATAGTATATATTATTGTTTTTACTATAATTTACAAAACAATTAACCTGGCCTTGTCTGCACAGTATAAATACATAAGTTCCAGTCAGGTAGTTTAAGAAACCAGAACCATGGCATATGAAACACAGATGTTCAATGGTTTTCAGTCCTGGATTATGAAAAATAATTACAAAAATACAATATTAAAAGTCACTTTTTTGGATTAAAATATGTAATAAGGTAAATTCCCACTTATAATCTGCTAAAGAAAATATCCTTGTGTCCTCTAATTAAACTTTTAGTCGGATCAGATTTTGACTTCTCATAATATTTGCTTCCAGATAATTGAGAAAAAGCTTATTGCAAACAATGTTCTTTAGTTGGGATAATTACTTCTGTAACCTCTTTGTGAAAATATACTTGCGCAACACACAGATTTTTGGTCGTCTGATGGATGGATTCTTAGTATGCAAACACTTGCAAAGCATTCCTGTGTCCAAGAAGTCCCAGGAAAATATATTCCTAATGAAAGACTCTATGAATAAATTGTTATATTCTAATATTAAAGGACCCGTATTACTAGAATATGAAAAATATATATTTATATTTAGACAAATGCATATGAATACAGCTATGAGCAAAAGACACTGAAAGGTATTATTCATATTTATTTGTCTTTTTTTATTGTTCTTTCTCACTTTTCAATTTTTTCAACTGTCTATAGAGGCAGACTCATAGTAGAAAATAAAATAATAATCATCACCACAGTGATGGAGCCTGTGAATATGGATCACCCCACATTTTTCTCCTGAAAATATGTTTCTAATGCATTCCTTGAAAATTTGGAATTTGGTAACAATATTGGCATGACAAGGGGACTCCTCAATTTGACCCTTTGCCTTGAGCTATTCCACTGAACCCCATTATTACATATCTTAATGAAAACACTAGACAGAGATGGATGTAAAATGGCCACAACATTTATTCACATTTTATCAAATAAATATGACCTGAGCCAACATGAGAGAAGTTCAGCACTGCTGTAGGACCTGCATCTGCAGTGTCTCAATGATAGGAAATCCAAGCAGGCTGCCCTCTAGAACAAGTAGTAGTAGCGTCTGTATCAATCAATTCACTGTGTAGCCACAGTGGAGAACCTCCTTTCCGATCTTCTAAACTTACCTGTGCAGTACTCTGGCAAGGTCCTACCACCAAAATGAGCCCAACTGAAAACCGGTGAGTCAGAACTCACCCCACCAAACAGAAATATTACTTTCTTAATAAACAATAACATAGAAAATGAATTAAAACACAAATAGTCATAAAACATACAAAAATGTTGAACAAACAAACTGTACCACAGGATGGATTAAAACTGGTTAATAGCCTTGTGATATACATATTTTAATATTCTGTATGTACAAAGCATAAATTGTTTCCTTTTTGAAATACTTTAAAATAATTAATGACTATGTGCAAGTGCTTGCAAAGGCAGCCACCCTCCTCTGGATGTATTTTGCTTGGGCACATTAAAGTAATGCAAACTTACTAGTAGGTTGCCTGTTATGCTGGACCATACAGTTGAGTGCTAGAGATCTGGAAAAATTAGGAAATGCCAAAATCGCTAAAGCATTACACTGGGGAGGAGACTTGACCTAGGAAGTGGTAGTATTGTCTTTCTACAAATTACCATTTTTTATTAATAATGGAGTGATGGTCAACCTGCCCCATCTGTTCCAGAGACCCTAAGCTGCATGTGCCCAGCTCAGAGGGTATAATCACCAAACCACCTTGCCATGTTACTTCCCTTGAATCCCCATCACTATTTAGTGGCCTACCTCTAGCCACAAATGTCCAGCTCATAGGGGCCAGCATAGAGGGTAAGGTCAACCAACCCCTTTCCCATGCTACTGCCTTAGCAACTACTCCCAACTATAGAGACCTCTATAGGCCATAAAGAATATCGATAACCCTGTCACAACTGGGATGGGGGGCTAATAATTTCTTGTGTATACTCTAATTCGCCTCCCATATAACCTGAGCTTTCCCAGTACTCTATGAACTAAAACCTATCTAGGGATTCCCTATCAGCAAGTGCAAAAGTATTTCTGGTACTTACAGTAGATGCTCATTGTAACAAATTTCAGCTATGCATTCATTTTACCATAGCAGTAGCCTCTAAATGTGTTAGCTGCTGTACTATGTTACCTTATTCCACCACGGGTAGCATAACATATGCAGGACCCATAGTACCAGGTCACCAGCCACCTGTGCCTTCCAGCATAGTGAGTAAGCCTGATTGTATGTTTCGACCCAGGTATCTCAATGTCCCACCATGGGCCACTGTAGCATACAGTACTTTATGCAGGAACCAGGTAAAGCTGGCCATAGATGCAAAGATTTTAAAAGATCCAATGGTTATCATGAGACCATGATTGTTTCAAAATGATCTTTTTTAAATATAGGATGGGTCCATGAACTAAAAAGACCATTTCAGGCAGAATTGCCAGCAAAACTGAAGGGTAGCTGCCTGCTTGGCCCTGCAAACATAGATAGATCGCACGGGGACCAATAAAGATTTTTTAACCTGGCCGATCAATTTTCGTAAGATGTACGATCGTTCGAATCCCACTAACCGCACGATTATTTGACAGATTGGTCGGACTTCACTAAGATCAGTCGTTCGGCAGAAAAGGATCTTTTCGCCTATGGGGGCTTAATACTTTCAGGATCCATCATACCAACCACCAGCCTTTTGTCCTCCAGCATGGTGGGTATGGGCGATTGTATGCTTTCACCCAGGTAACTCTATATCATATAACACCTCCAAGAGACCAACACTCTCAAAGAGGAAACATCCAACCATGGGCAACTGTAACACATTCCTGATTGATGCAACACTTGCAGGACCCACCGTACCAGCCACCATCACCTTGTTTTCTCCAGCATGGTGGTTACGCCAAATAACATGGTGGGAATACCAGATTGCATTCTTTGACCCAGGTATCTTGATGTAACATAACACCTCTCAGAGAAAAAACATCCAACCATGGGCCACTGTAACACATGCATGATCCATGCAACACTTGCAGGATCCACTGAACCAGCCATCAGCCCCTTGTGTTCTCCAACACAGCCCAATCACACTTTGGAAACCAGCACTCCAACAGCCCTTCCATGCTGTGGAGCCCCATGATCCAGCAGTCCTTCCACACTGTGGAGGCCACGCTCCAGCAGCCCTTCCACGCTATGGAGCCCCGTGCTCCAGCAGCCCTTCCATGATGAGGAGCCTATGCTCTGGCAGCCCTGGATTGTGTGTTAAATGCGTCATGACTCGGGATCAACTGAAGAAACTGTGTTATCTAAAGTCATCTTAACTCATGTAATGCATTTAACCTGTTCATTAGCATTCCAATGCACCATTGTTCATAATGGTGAACGCTTTCATTAGATGGGATGCTATGACGCAATTTACTGTGTTAAATAGGATAAGTGGGATATCTGGGTTTAGATATTTTGTGTCAAACACACAAACCAAAGTGGCTTCATCTGTATATGCGCACAACCTTAAATAAAGTAATCTACATCTGATCCAAGCTACGATAAGCAGTCACTGCTTTATACTTACCCCTTGATATCTAACAGAGGATTACTATATGTAGGCTCCATCTGCCGTAGTAGCCGATTGAAATCAGTAACTCAAAAAAGTCCAGTAAAATAGTGGTCAGAATCTGATAAAAAGGCTGCTGACTCAAGTAACTTTATCTATAGAAATACCATACAGTGTGCTTTTTCCTATTCCTAACTAAGCCCCACCACAATCTCTGTATACTACAACTACAGCTCTCTGTATCCTCTAATTAGTTGCAGTAGCAGCAGCTAACTGTCACAGCTGTAATATAGAGGGTCCCCGTTTTGGACCCCAGGTTGACTTCCATGCTGCCACCGTGTGACGGACTGCTGTAAAACAGCAAATAAACATTAAGAAACTAACACCACCCAAAGCTAGCAGCATAGTGAGGAGTGAATGTGTATATACTGCAGATAATAATCTTATGTAAAAGAGAGAGCTCTGCCACATGTTCCATGACAAATGCACAGGGGGAACTCTCCTATAACATTAGAACTACTTTGTCCTATGCAAATAGCCTGAGTGACAGCATCCAGCCTCTATAGGGCAGCTGGAATGTTGTCCAAATAAATATATGGCTAACCTACAGGCTCAGTCATGTGTGTATAGATAGATAGATAGATAGATAGATCATCTGTAACTCAATAAAGCACAGTAACATTATATGAGACTCTGAAGACATGCTGCCAAATTAAGTAAATATATCTATAGAAATACAGTGCTATACACAGACGAAATAAAGCAAAGCTCAAGAAATTTACTGCATTCTGGATGATTTACTCCCAAATGAGCCCCACTACCCTAACTGTATATCCAACTAGAGGTCTCTGTGTACTCCAACTGCACCTCTCTGTATACTCTGATGAGTTGTAGCAGCTCAGTGTCACAGGCTTGTTTTTTTATATAATACAGAGTGTGCTTGTTGGGCCCAGGCTGACTTCCATGCTGCCTCAGTGACTACATTTTGATTAAATGCTGTTAAACTTCAAATAAACAGCAATAAACTTACAAGCAGTTGCCCGGATAGTTCTACCCCCAAAGCCAGTAGTTTACTGAGAAATTAGTGTTATATACTGTCGCTAATAACATTATATTACAGAGAGATCTCTGCCTCATGTTTCTACCTGCTCAGAAGATAAGGAAGTGAACTGCTTCTTGCCCTGACATCACATCCTTCTCTTACTCCACTCCTGGGCCTGGCCATCTCCTGCTTTATCTCATTCCTTCTCACCTAAACACAGCTACATGTGATTCTGCCCATCTCTGACCTAGACCAGTATAATTTGGCTGTGGTCATTCAGTTACCTTGTCATGTAGCCCCTGTGCTTATAAAAAAAAAAAAACTACCAAAATGAGACTGTTGCTAAAATGGCCTCCACAAGATCAGTTAATAGAACTTCAGTGACTCCTCTGAATCCTTTTGTGTCAGATACCCATACATCAGAGCCATGAAATATTACATTTTTTTACAGACCTATGTCCAAAGATCTTCATATAAATAGAGTGAAATTATTATAGGGACAAAGACTCATATGACTCATGTGATTGGCATGGGAAGCCACCATTAAATTAAACAGTCCAGAAGAAAGCTTTGAAAAAAGTCCTGCAGGAAAGATTGATTATAAATCATATTTTTAGTGTAACAAGAAACTCAATAACCGTTAATTGGAAATCTGTATTTATCCCAACACTTAAAGAAATTCTTAAAAAAGTAGAGTCAAACCTCTTGGCTGAAAAATCCTGGTCGATTAAGTGTGGTAGTCTAAAGTCTTTCCTGAGAAAGGCTAGTCTCTGGCCTAATGTATATAAAGAATAAAAAATTCTGGATTTTTGAAGTAATATAGCTCTCTCACAAAAGAGATGGATTGTTGACCTCATCAAGTTCAGTCCTGAACATACTAAATATATGTAAGCCTATATCTTTATGCTCTGGAAGACCTTTTGGGACAATAATGTAATGTAGAGTAAAATAGAATAGTTTGTTAAATAATTTAGTTTTATTGTTTAAGAATAATACGATAATTTTGATATTTATGTAAATTGGAGTTTTAAATCTGCACTTTTCTGGAAATATATTGGATGCTAAAGGTAAATCAATGTGTTTAACGCTCACATAGAACTTCTTAATGAATATAGCGTTAAAAGTGTACTTACTTTGACCTTAAGAGATATGTCAAAATTTTAGGTTTGACTGTTATATTTCATTGTTAGTAATAATTTTTGAAACAGGTTTAAAATAGTAATGATATATACTGATATACCATCAATGCCTGTATCTATGTATATATACTTTTGAAAACTCCAATAAAAATTATTGAAACCGAAAAAAGTCCTGAATGGAGGATAGCTTTATTCTATTAAAGTAAAGTACATAGTGTAGATGTGTCCATTCCAAAAGTCTTTTATGGGGTAGGAACTATATAGGTGGTCACATATTCGGCATAAATGTAAAACATATTTTCAACTAATTTCTGTATTGTACATGTCCCCCATCTTAAAACAGCACATGGAATACCAGTGATGGTCAGGGGGCAATGCCCTAAACGTGCCCCATGGTAAGAAATTAACCATTATACTCTCTGGGGGTTGCAGACAAAATGGGACCTGACCAATGATTCTCTCTTCTCTAATACATTTTCATTGCTATTAAAGTTGTTGCCTTAACTTTCAGTTTTCCTTGATTCTATGGCTTAAATAACTGTTTACTATCCATAGTCTATTGCTTTAATACATGAAACCTAAAAAAAACTATCATCTTGTTAATAACACAAATGGTTATTAAGTATTGTCAAGTCTACCATGAGAAAAAAAAGTATATTTTTCACTTCTATGCTGATAAATGAAAGCCCATGCTGCCTACTTCTTTTCAGATTAGGTAAGCAAGCCTCCTGCTCACACCCACTACAGCTGATTATACTTAGCTATTCTTTGTGTAGAATCTGGCATGTTGACAATATTCTTGAATATAAGTGTAATGCCTGAGCTCTGTCTTAATATTTCTGACGGATCCTGATTCATCAGATACATTCACAGAAGTTGTGGATCTGTGTCTAATTACCTCTGCCATCTGGTTGCCATTTGTTTGTTTAATGATCTCTTGATTGGCTCCAAGCGATTAGGTAGCCCAATAATGTTTTCTTCAGTTTATGGGTTTGCTTGGACTACAGTGCTGAGTGTACAGGCTTCGGTTTAAAAAGAATAAAAAAAATTGCTGATTTCTTTCCTTAGCTATTTTACTTTGTAACAAGCACCAACACTGCTGAAAAGTTTTTTGAGCTAGTGTTTGTCTATGCTGTATGTGAACTATGACAGGCCCCAAATATAAAGAAGAAAAGAATATTGTGAAGAACTCTGTGAGGGAGTAAAGCTTGTTAATAAAATGTGTCTTACATCCTTCATCATGTAAATAGCCTGATTTCAGTAGAATGCCATTTCTCTATCTCTATCAATCACAGCCTCTCTGAATCACAGTGCAGCTCTGAAAACTGTCGCCTAATGTTATCATTGTGGGTGATGTACATTAACTTGTACTGGTTTGGAGGAACAAAACACATTAAAGAAAAATATTGCTGCAGCTGTTGAACAAATATTGATTCTGCTCAGCAAGTTTAGGCACCATCATAACTTTGGGAGTGATCATTTCCAAAAGAGAACCTGTAATTATTGAGTAACTAATAAACGTATGTTTCCATCAATCTTTTACAATTTGCTAAGCTATGAATAACAGTAAACTATAATTATGCTTCACAAAAACAAAAATGAAGGGTAGGGTGGACATCGCTGACAGCAGTTCAATGGTAAGATGCATTTATTACTATCTGTCATTCAAATTCATATAGTAGTTTAGGCAATTTTAAAAATCTGTCACTTAATGAGAAGTTTCAAACTGTGTAGTGCAATAGAAGGGTTCAACTGGACTATTATAGGTCCCCATTCTGGAGGCCAAATTGAAAGAATATTGGTTTAAATATTTATTGTACGCCCTATAACTCTGAGCTATAGCTGAATGTCTGAAATCTCACCCCCATGTGTAATAAAATTTATTCACGGCAAACAATAAGTTGTGTAATTTTAAACCACTGGTTGCTTGCACCTGGGTAAACATAATTGGGGTCATTTACAACTGCACACCAATGACAACATTTGATTATTTAAATATACTTGCATCAGCATGCACTTCCAGAGGCTCCTGGTGTGTTCATACAAAGACACTGTTGTTTTTGCTCCCGTTTTACATTGCCTGATGAAGCAGGAAATGCCTGCGAAACGCGTTGCAATATTGTTGTGAATAAACTATTACTGAAAATTACCACTTTTGTTGGTGTCTGCCTGGAGGAGGTAAGTTCACTACTACCTCCTCTGAATTACCCATTGGGTTTTTAAGTGTTTTTAGCTAATTTTATCCTTTTGGCGCCTCTGTTTTATCTTATCACTATGCACTTCCATAAGTTGAGCTTGGTGCTGCTACCTCCCTCCTGCCTCCTGTTCCAAATCTTTTGTTTTTGTGTCTATTGACATAGAAGAACCATAAAGCTACTACCACTTCCCAACTAGGCAGTGGCTTCTGGGTTCCCACAGTGACCTTCAACAATGGCCACTATGTAGTTGCACCAAAAGAATCAGGCACACTTGTCCAAAGTGCCACCATGCCAGAAACCTTTCAGAGCATAAGTGTGTAATTTCCAGAAAAGTGCAAATCCCATCGGGTGCAGCTCCCACTAGCGACTGCAATGGAAATGTTTCTTTGTGGGTAAAAAAACAAAGCATTTACATCAGAAAATGAACTTAGGTCACTGTTGTCATGTCCACAAATCATTATGTCCTTTATTACATAAACCTTGTTTTGTACATCTAAAAATTATCTTAAGGATGCAAGATTTTGGGGTAGGGTTGAACTTGGAAAGTACTGAAACCACATGCAGCATCTACATAGTCTCCAAATTGAGCCTAAAACCTTGCAAGGAGACTAAGGGCTCCTACACATGGGCGTTTTTGACCTGCGCTAGACGCACCTCATTTTGTTCAATGAGGTTGTACCCACGAGACGCGTGTAAGCGCCGAACGCAGATTCAGACGCAACATGCTGCATTTTTCCTGCGTTCGGCGCTTACATGCGTTAGTGTGAGTACAGCCCCATTGAAAATAATTGAGTGCGTCTATACCTGCGCTCCCCTGCGTTTGAACGGAGCAAAACGCAACGCAGGGGAGCGCAGGTAAAAACGCCCATGTGTAGGAGCCCTTAGGAAGACTTCATAGTCCTAATAGTAAACACAATTGCACACCTGCTACCAGAACTAGTTGGTAAAAATTGGGCAAAGACGAAAAATTAGATAATATGGGATATACTATGGTAAATAAATCTATACACAAATACAAATTGAATAAACAACTTTAAAGGAAACCTGTCATGATTGAGTTAACACTAGGAAGGAAATAAAACTTTTAAAACAAACCACATACCCCTATTTATTATGCTCAAATCTCACTAATTCTCAAATGTCCATGAGACACTAACTGAAGCCCTGACTTTCCAGAAAGTCAGGAGAGCAAAGCATCATGGGTAGAATCAGTCCTGCAGACTCCTCTCATGATATCACCAGTTTGTGCAGTTGTTAGTGGCTGGAGTATCCCACACAATCTGAATAGAACAACAGAAGGTGTTTCAAATAATATTCATAGAATATCAAGTCCTGGTGTGACATGAGTTATATAGAGCCTGTCTATCATAGAGTATACTCTGACTAAGCATGAATGAGATTTGGCAGTTTGGCACAGCCCACACATGGAAAACAAAGGGGTGTTTAAACATGGCAGCGCCTAGGAAGCACTTTTTACATGTAGGATATTTTCGAATCCGTTTCAGATATAGACAAAAACAGCCGACTAAAGGGTTTAACTAAGGATGGAAAAGAAATATTTTACTCATGTCTCAAGGTGACGGGTCCTCTTTAAAACAGACTTTAAATATAAGACAATATGGCTATTTTTCTGGAAATTGCTTAATTTTGTATTTATGTGCCTCTGCCAATAGGATGACTTTTAAACCAAATGCCCCTCCCTGACAGCTAGGTGTTAGTTATGAGGAATCTCCAAGTTAAATTACAAAAAAAGGGAAGCTGGGTTAGCTGAAGACTCATGAGTATCAACTTCTAAAGTTTGTCTTAAAGGACCAGTAACATCAAAAAAATTTATTTTTTAAAGTAATAAAAATATAATGCAGCATTGCCCTGCACTGGTAAAACTGCAGTGTTTGATTCAGAAGCACTACTATTGTTTATATAAATAAGCTGTTGGGTAGCCATGGGGGAAACTAGTGAAAAGAGAAAAGGCTCAAGTTACACAGCAGATAGCAGATAAGCTCTGTAGAACATAATGCTATCTGTTATTCACTACTTATCCTGTGCCATATACAGTAGCATTTTTCAATTTCTGCCATTGCTACTTAGCAGCTTGTTTATATGAACTATAGTAGTGTTTCTGAAGCAAACAGATCAGTTTTAACAGTGCAGGGCAACACTAAATGATATTTTCTTTACTTTAAAACACTTTCATTTTATGATGTTACTGATCCTTTAAATTACTGTAAATAATTATGTTTTTTATATTTTTATTTGGAGTTTTTGACGTTATCTACTTAATAGATCAGGCTGTACATTTTGAAATTTCTATTTCCAATTTAATGATGTCCCTGCTACATTTCCTGGTTGCTTATTCAAACTGTGAGTCATGAATATTACCAAAGTTCAAACTAGTTTTATTCATATTCTGACCTAGCTACACGGGAGTCTAAATGATGTCTTATTCACACTGTTTTTTTTTTATATTTTGTTGCATGATCAATAAGTTAGACTTAATGCAAGAACAGGAACTCATTATCTGACATTTTACAGTCACAAGGATGTCACTAATAATATATATATATATATATATATGTTCAGGCAGGGAATGACGACATCCATGCCCACCGCTACAAGCAAATAAAGGAGCTTAGAAGAGAACAAGAAGTTACACCAATATGAAAGCCTTGCTAAACTGGTGGTAACAAAGAGTTATAGTAATGTTTGTTTTGTGGCAATTATTGATAGATGGCACTGTTAATGTTTTTTAGTTTTAAATATTTGGGGTGTGCATCTGGAGTCAATAGGCATTATAAGGAAATGAGATGCATTGGAAGATGGATTGGAAGACATTGGGGCAGATTCACTAAAAGGCAGCAGCGAACACTTTGCACACTTTGTGTAAGTTTGCCAGGTGAAAATTAATTACCACTACTCTAATTCACTAAAATGCAAAGTTGTGTCCTGGGTTCTGAATGCTTGTGACTTTTCGCTAGAATTACTTAGGCAGTTCAACCGTTTCAAAGCAAAATTATGCTATTGATCGCTTCTGCCTAGCGAACCTTCATTAGTCCTCTTACTCTTAGGTCAATTTGAATAGGGCAGGTACATTAAAGTAGTATGGATGTCTTTAATAGAGATGTTGGTGCAAATGCTTGAAGTGGCCACTTTGTATTACAAATGTCCAAGGAACCTGAATAAAGACAAAAGAGATCCTAAAAGATAGACTCCAAAGAGTGGCTGTAAATGGAATATTTTCTAATTGGACCAGTGTTGTTAGTGGGGTACCACAGGGCTCTGAACTGGGTCCCTTGCTTTTCAACTTATTTATTAATGACCTGGATGTGGGCATTGAAAGTACTGTTTATATTTTTGCAGTTAATACTAAATTGTGCAGAACTATAGTTTCCATGCAGGGTGCTGCCAGAGTGATTTGTCTAAGTTGGGAAACTGATTGGGGTTGATTTCTCTGGAAAAAAGGAGCTTGTGAGGGGACATAATTATACTTTACAAGTACATTAGAGGACATTATAGACAAATATCAGGGGACCTTTTTACCCAGAAATAGGATCACCGCACCAGAGGCCACCCCTTCAGACTAGAAGAAAAGTACTTTCATTTGAAGCAGTGTAGGTGGTTCTTCACAGTGAGGACAGTGAGGTTGTGGAATGCACTGCTGGGTGATGTTGTGATGGCTGATTCTGTTAATGCTTTTAAGAGGGGCTTGGATGATTTTTTGGACAGACATAACATAAAAGGCTATTGTGATACTAAACTCTACAGTTAGTATAGATATGGGCATATATAATTTATGGGAAAAGTATGGAGGGGTGTGTGTATGGATGCTGGTTTGCTGGGTTGATGCTGGAGGGGTTGAACTCACCTATAGTTGCACTCTGCTCTGCTCAGTCCTTTCTGCACTTTGCTTGCATTTTCTTCAGCAGTGGGTTGCACCGTTTATTAAAGTTACTTTCACTTCCCTATAGTCCTTCCTGCCTTCTGTTTGGAATTTAGCACTGCTGCATCTATTGATGTCTGGGAACCCTGGAGCTACCGCCACCTCCAAACCAGGTGCCAGCTTCAGGTTCAAAAGCGTGCCGCAACTCTTTTTGCGAATTTTTCGGCGAAGCGAAACTGGGGAGATTCGCCCATCACTAATCAAAGGGTGATATTTCACTTCACCCATTGATAAACAGGCCTTTCAAAATCCCATAGAAATGAACTGAGAGCTGCGGAATTTCCCTCTAGTGGCGGATCTCCCCCATAGAGTCTATTTTAATGAAATAATGAAGCTAGTTTATTTGGATTATTAAATGTTTATTTGTGTTTCTAGTAGACTTAAGATATGAAGATCGAAATTAAAGAAATATCAGTTATCGGAAAAACCCCAGGTCCAGAGCATTCTGGAAAACCGGTCCCACACCTGTACACATACAGCAATGCATCTGTGCCTGACACCGATTTTAGCCTTATCTATGTCTCCCCATGTGAATAAGACTCAGCTGGCAGAGGGCTCAAACACAACACAACCTGTACGCATGCTTATTTCTGGCAATTTCCTCCATTCAGATGACATTTCTCTCTGTGTTTCAAAAACAGTTTTCAGACTAAAGTATATCCTTACATACCAGAACACGGAAATCAGATGCATAAAAATATTATGGTAATAGCTGCATCCGTAACCAATATACTACTTGCAGCTGTTATATTAAAGGCTCAATGAGGCAGTTCCCTCGTTTCTGGTGTTTCTATTTAATTGCCAGCGCTCACTATTTAATGTATTT
Source organism: Xenopus borealis (assembly GCA_024363595.1). Classification (NCBI taxonomy): domain Eukaryota; kingdom Metazoa; phylum Chordata; class Amphibia; order Anura; family Pipidae; genus Xenopus; species Xenopus borealis. The sequence continues at coordinate 18,903,543 of CM044433.1, read as the reverse complement.
TTTTTAGAATAACACCATGTATATTGTGAAGCTCCATGCAAATAAATATGATTTAAGCAACTTCTGAGCTCTGCTGTAACACTTAAAAAACACACTGTACTCACAAATGGAGCGAGTGTTATTGAACAGTCCTGGTCTGAAATCAGTCTAATGCTCTGTGAATGCCGTCTGCATATTAAACACAGTGAGAGATCAACTTTGTCTTTTTCCTGCTATCAGCTAATGCAGGTTTTAATAATAATTATATAAAGGGGGTCCAGGAGCACACACTAAACTAAGTTATCTGCCTGTGGGAAAATAAGTATCTTTAATGTTTATATATGTTTTGAAAACATTCCTATGGATAATATTGTACATTAGTTTTTTTTCTCCCGTCACTTTGCCATCTGCTGGTAGAAAAGGGGTGGTACAATACCTACTGGGTTTTATAAAGAAAATATTTCTCTATTATGCAAAAAATTATATATATATTTATATATATATATATATATATATATAAGTGTGTCTGTATGAATGTTAATTTACGATCACTATGAACAGCAGTAGCACCCATTAAAATTCAATACATGTTGCATGTGCACAATTTCAGGGCATGTAAGGAGTGTATGCCCACCCATCTGCTGCCCCTCTCTCATAGGAGCATATTTATACTCAATTTACAGATTTAGGCACGAATATAGAGTAAACTTGTTTCCTATTGGTGTAGTTATGCTCAAATGAGACAAATCCATTGTGGGTAAGACCGCAAAAATGTTTGCTCTACTTTAGGCTTATTTACTAAAACACCTGTTACATAAAAAATGGGCAGATGCCAATAGAAACCAACCAGGTCTTTGTTTTTTAGTTTCTAACACATGGGGAAAATTTATCAAGGGTTGAAGTGAAAATGTGAATTGTTTGACTTTGATTCAAGTTTTTTTTTTAAAAAATTGATTTTCGAAATTTATCATACACTGGCCCTTTAAAAATTCAAGTTCGGCTATTCACCACCTTAAACCTGTCAGATTGCTGTTTTAGCCTATAGGGGATGTCTTGGGGTCAGTTAGGAGTTTTTTACTGCCTTTCTAAAGTTCAGTTTTGTTGGAAAAAAAACTTGAATCGAATTCGATTTGAATTCAATTCGAATTTGCATCACTCGAGTTTTAAAAAAATCTAAGATTTTAATAAATTGCAGTTGGTCGAATTTCCAGTTCATGTGAGCTTTAAATAACTCCCATGATTTTGAAACTAGACCCTTGATAAATCTGCTCCAAAGTAGTCTTATTAAAGCTAACTGCTGATTGGATGAGTTTTTAGCACTTCCGTTAGTAAAGTAGTCCTATGTGTGTTGCATAGGTCAAACTGTGCTAAATTCATTTTTGCATAAACAATAGATACAAGGGGTCATGTGCAGTCTTTGAGCTCCTTAATGGAGTGCTTTTGGTAGCACTGTATTTATGAGGGGCAGGAGAGGGAAGGCATGTAGGCATCCACTCTTCCATACTGTACCCTCCTTTCCCCCAATTTTGTTACAAAAAGCTGCCTGCATTGTTTTTCCAGTTCTAAGGTTGCTGGCTTACAGCTCCTATTATGCTTTAATCCTTTAAAATATACTGTAGAATTCTAGAGGCTTTTGTCCAATAATATTTGCATGAAACTACAATAGTATATGTGTATGCCACCTATATGGATAAAAACCCAAACCAGTGGCACCAACTGCAATAATGATGTCCTCTTACACCTAAAGCCCCTTACTTACCTGTCAAGCTGGGGCCTATAGTACTTAGATAAGGCCTGTCTTGATGCCCATTTCCCTTATGGTAGCATGTTTGACCATATTGGTGATGGAAAATCTTTATAGGTATCTCGTTGAGTGGAAAGCATAGAGCACTATATATCAGAAAAATAAAAGAGCAAAAATACAACTGAGATTGACAAAAACATGTACAAAAAATGTCTATAGGTTTGCACACTCAAAAAGAGTCCAATTCAAACTGAAAGAGTGGTATCCAAAAATTCTTTACTTATATGCAGAGAATTATTTTTACAAAAGTGCCACAGCAAATAAACATACAGTATATGCAAAACAGACAATGAATATATATATATATATTTTTTTTTTTAGAAAAAAAAGACCATTTGCTACAGTTATTACTATAGTATAGTCAATAGCAGTTCCCTTTTAGTGCATTTAGTTGCATATTTTCTTTTCCCAAGGTAACAATTTAATTCACATGTATTTATTTTTCATTCTAAAGATTCTTCAAAATTTCACATACTAAGGGGCATTTTTTTGTGGTCAAAACCTCTCAATTTGAATTGTGAATTATACAAACTCGATTAAAATTTCAATTCGAATAACATTTATCAACATTGAATCTCATTTGCCACTTAGCTGTTGCAAGTCGTGATGGGCGAATTTATTCGTCAGGCGCAAATTCGCGGTGAATTCCTGCGATTCGCAGCCTGCGATTCGCTGGCTTAAAAAAAAAAAACAAGACGACCGTCAAAAAACTGACACGACATGCGTCGAAAACAACACGGCGCACATTAAAAACGTGACGCGACTCGTTTCGCGATTATTTCACCAATTCTCGAATTTCGATGGAAATTCACAAATTTTTCAGTGAAGCGAAACGGGATAGATTCACCCATCACTAGTTGCAAGGATGCCACATCCTGGATGGAATTAATTGGGCTGGATTGTTTTGTGTCATCTGCAAACACTGATACATTACTTACAATACCCTCCCCTAAGTCATTAATGAACAAGTCAAATGAAAGTGGACCCAATACCAAGACCTGAGAGACCCCACTAAGAACCTTAAGTTACAACCACCCTCTGTACCCGATCCTGTATCCAGTTTCCTATCCATGTGCAAACCCCTTTATTAAGCCCAACAGATCTTAATTTTGAAAGGAACCTTTTGTGGGGCACAGTATAAAATGCTTTGGCAAAATCCAAATACTGTATATCACATCTACTACCCCCCTCCACAGTCCAGCATCTTACTTACCTCATCATAAAAAGCAATCAAATTTGTCTGATATGACCAATCAGTGCAGCTATGTAGTGAGCTTGAGACTCAGAACTCAGACTAGCACATTTTCTGTATCTGTTACAACAATACTGGTACCATTATTTAATGGAGCAACACTCTGAACATGCATATTTTTATTATTAATTATTATTTAAATTTATTATTATTAATATATTAAAAAAACTTTTTAGTGTTAGTTTTCGTACTTTTTAGTGTTAGTTTTCGCCTGTGCTGCAATGAAATCTTAATTTCTTTGCCTTCCGGATTATGGATTTACATTTATTATAGTGTTTATATTTATTAAATGCAGCTTCTGCCCCAACTGTTGATTCCAAAGAGAAATAGACTTTATTACAATAGAAATAGAAAATAAGCTAAGTAGGTTGGCAGGGTAAATAAAGCGGACATTGCAAAGGCAGGATTGGGAAAGCTCTAGTAGTACATAATGGAGCACAAAACAGGTCAAGGTCTGACAAAATATAATGGATATTGTTGCACTTACTCTCAGCTAAAATGCCCACCACGGGCCAAGGGGGGAGCAGTTAAGTAGGCCTATGTCCAGGCAGCACAACAAGAAAGAACCCACTGTTTGAAGAATTACTTGGGAGAATAACCAGTAAGGTAAACAGATGAAAGGGCAATGGAAGGGGTTCAAAATGAGGTACTTAAGGCCAAGGAATAAGAGGCTTTTAACAATCAGTTGCTCCTTCTGATTAATGCAGTGCAGTTGATCCCAACCAGCAAAGCCAGGGAAGGCAATTAACTTTCAATGAGCCCAATTAATGCAGTCTGCTTCATTAACACAGAGGAAATGTCAAACCAAGAGCCCAAGACCAACTCAAAATTGCACATTACAATATCAATTGAGAATTTTGTAGCACATCTGGTGGAATTTATACACATTTTTTTGTTGTGAAAATAACATTGCATTTGAACTACTATTACTATAAGCACAGTGGGAACCTTTTGGGCACCATGCCATTTTTTTTAAACAAGAACTTTACATGTTGCCATTACTTTTACATATTTCCTCTGTATTACAAGACATGGATATTTTCTTCAAGCTTTATAACATTACTCAACTTCACAGGCAATAAAAAATGACAGCTGTTTTGTCTCTTTTCTTAGTGTTAGTACAATGACTATTTGTAATTTACTATTCAACAGATTTGTGTTCTCAGATTGAGGACATTCTTTTTAATCTTGTATGTAGGTATATTTTCTCAGATGTGTTTCCAAACCCAATTTGTTGCAAGAGCAAAAAGAACAAGAGATGTGTGAGAACTAGTCTCTGATTGCCTCTTACCTGTATGTATATCAAGGGGCTCTGAGGTGGATCTATTATTCGTGGTTGAGTTCTTTCATATTATAATCATGTTAATGTGTTGGAATGACAATTGAAATTTTAGAGCAACCTGAATAATCCCCTCTGTTCAGGAGATCTAAGGCCTTTTGTGGGATAAATAATGGTGATGCATTTCCATCTGTTTCTTCCTACCATGTAGCTGCCACATGTAGACAATAACATTGAATTTGCCACTCTTAAAGCCAGACTGGTACCTTGAATAGATTATGTTTCTGTATAAAACACTAGGAATAATGTATTTTCAAATGAAAACCAATTACTAAAAGGACTGTTGGAAAACCAAGGTGATGACTTTTTAGATGTCTTCTATGTTGTTGTGTCTCTGTGAAATTCTGGACTCACTGGTTGGAAGAGGGATTACTGCAATGTGCTTCCATATTCTGCAGTCACCGAATACACATAATTGTTATAATCCATGCCAGAGGTCATTATATTGTGCAGCAGTGTAACCTGTATTGCTTGATGGTGTATAAATCAAACTTTGAGGTCCCTACTAAGCATTTCTATCTACACACTACATATTCAAAAGGATCAATCCAATGCAGAATTGTGGCCAATACCATATCATTCTCAATGCAGTCTGTAATGCTCAACTACATATGTCATCACCCACAAGGGCACTTTGAATCTTACAGTCAAAAGACTGCACAAAACCTTACAGAGAAACCTTATATACAAGTGAAGCAGAATAGCTAATTTTATATTCAACACCAAATAATAGTCAGGTTCATCATATCCATCTATTGTGATTATACAAAAGATACATTACATTGGTGCTGCTCTTTTCATTTAGTTTAAAAAATTATACCTTCATTAACCTTGCATGTATAACTACACACACATAACAAGAGAATACATTTAATGAATTCTTATATCCTACGCATAACAGCTCATGGACTTAAATGTTCAGTAGTGATGGATTTCTTGCTAAGATACTGAATACAGTTCTCATTGCATCAACGGAAATTGTTAGTTATGCAAAATTACTGTATGAAAGAGGCAGTTTACAGTAAATTTAAACGTTAAGATGTTAGTCCAATTTTTTTAAAATATTTTTTTTTTAATTTCCTTTTTCTTTTTTTAAAATGTCCATTTCTATTTAGACTAAAACAGAAATTATTTGAAGCATCACGAGTAAATGTGTGTAAACTCTTATCACAGTAGAAACGTGGCCTAGGAGCTTCTGCCCTAGGCCCTCAGCTCAGGGAGCGGACATTTCGTAATTGTAATACAAACTGGTTGGTGCAAGGCACACTGGAACACCACGTTCAGATCAGACCAAAGTTTACATTTTTACTTATTTTTGTTTTGGTCTGATCTGAACGTGGGGTTCCAGTGTGCCTTGCTCCAACCAGTTTGTGTTACATTTCTATTTAGACCCTGTCCTATTTATCTTCTAGTCTGTCTAATGTGATCCTGGCAATTAAATTCAAGCATAAAGTTTGAATTTGAAAGCTGCAAAATCAAAATGAAATACAGTACAACCCCAATTACAGTACATGTTCAGCCGAGGACCAAAATGGTGCAAATTATGGGAAAACATAAAATCTAGTGATATAAAATCCTAGTTCTACTTTAATTCAAGCAACACAAAGAATACAATTTTTTATAGCTATTCCAGAGCACTGACCACACAAAAGTTGCTGGGATGCTTCTCTCCTGAAAACCCCCCGTACGTCTAACAGTGTATGCACAAATAATTATAAAATGAGGATAGCATTCCATCCACAGAATCACTGCTACAAGTTGTTTTATTGCTGACATTATTTAGTTGTCAACCCAGGAAATCCTTGGCACCTAGTGGGCAGGTGCCTGTTCTTGGCATGTCAACGCTAACATCATGGAGCCAGGCATGGCTTGATAACATCTTCACTTGGGTCCAGACGGTATTGTTTTGGCTTTATGTGTATTGTAATCAGCACACAGAGACACAGATCTGTTCAGTATGCTTTACTCTCTTACTTCCTTGTTCTGAAACTACATTCAGCAACCTATTCATGTGATACTAGGTGGAGTGATATCATGACATCTTCCTTTTTTTTTTTTTAAACATACATATACAACAATCAAACAAAGTTAAGTAATTACTCTTCAATAAGTCTGCGTGGCTTTCTTACTATTCTCCCACTCTTCCAGATTTCTTTTAGGTGTAGCACCACTCTGGACTTGTTCTTCTGTTGATAGAATGCTCTCTGTATCTTCCTGACTCCACGTACCACAATAGCTTTCGCACACCCTCTTTTCCAAAAGAGAAAACAGATTCACCTGGTGCCTGGTGTATGGAGGATGCAGCTCCCTCCCAACTCCAATCGTAGAAAAATAAATCACACTGGCACACAGGAATTGTTGATGCAGGGAAACCCTTGCAAATAACTTTTTACTGCGGAAGTGCACTTCCGCAGTAAAAAGTTTTTTGCAAGGGTTTCCCTGCATCAACAATTCCTGTGTGCCAGTGTGATTTATTTTTCTACTCTTCCTGACTCCACACCACATTTGACTCATCATGTTTCACCATTAGTTCACCTAAGTCTCCTTGTTGAGTTTTTTCAAGAACCTTGTATTCCTCCTGTATTTCTGGCCATCAGGTGTCTGTACAATGTAAGAACTTCATTGTTTAGCAATTGCTGTGATGTTAGCTGGACTCCATGTTCTGCCATATCCTTACACTTTCACCAACTTTAAGTTGCTGTAAAGGTTTAGCCATTTGATCAAAATAGTGTTTTTGTTTTAGTTGCCTTTCTTTCAGTTGAGATTGTACATTTGCAGAAATTGTTTGAGGGTTCAAACAATTGCTAATCCATTGGACTGTGGATGATGTGGACTTGATGTTGTGTGGAAAAACTAACATACTTTAGCAAAAACTGTGGAGCATTGTCTGACATGAGAATTTCTGGAATCCCATACCTTGCAAATTGTGCTTTGAGGAGGTTAATGACTTTCACACTAGTGTCTTTATTTAACCATTCAACTTCAATGTATTTTGAATAATATTCCACAATTTATAGGTATTCCTGTTGGTAGTAATGGTTACTTAGATTGGAATCTACTGTGTGTGTTACACACATGACAATTGTTAATCATGTCTGTAATGTGCCTAGACATTCCAGGCCAAAACAACACTTCTCTTGCTCTTCTGTTGCAGCTGTCTATTCCAAAATGGCCTTCATGAATGTGTTCTAGCATTTCTTTCCTCATTTGTGATGGGACTATGATCCTTTCTTCCTTAAAAAGGATTCCATCTGCTTCTGAGATCTAAAATTCCAGAAGTCTTGTATCTCCGGTTGTATTTGATTTCTTTTCTCTGGCCATCCAACTTGTACTGCTGCTTGTAATTTTTGTAATATTGCATCATCTTGTGTCTTTCATCTAAGGTCCAAAATTTTGTCTGCTGACACAGGTAAAGTTGCTAGTAACATGTGTATTTGAGCTTCAATTTCTTCAGATGGTTCTTCTGTATTGGGTAGGTAAGCTCTCGACAGCATGTCAGCAATAAACATTTCCTTTCCTGGAACATATTTTACTTTGAGCTGATATTTTTGCAAATGCATTAACAGTCTCTGAATTCTTGCTGGAACACTGCTGAGTGGTTTCTTCATAACAGCTTCAAGAGGTTTATGATCTGTCTCAACTTTAACTTCTTTTCCATATATAAACTGATGAAATCTTTCAACTCCAACTCCAAAAACTATAGAGAGCATCTCTTTTTCTATTTGTGCATTTGTGCTTCTGTGTGTTTGTCATGGCCTTTAAAAAATAAGCCACTGGCCTGCTATTTTGAAGTAGAACAGCTCCAAGACCACTTTGAGAAGCATCAACAGAGATTGTCACTACATCACACACTTGAGTCAGAGCTTGTGTCAGCAACATTTTCAGATTGTTGAATGTTTGCTGATGTTCTTCTTCCCATGTCCATATTACATCATCTTTACTAAGTTCACCAAGTGTCTTAGAGATTTGGGATGAATTTACCTAAAAAGGTAACCAGTCCTAAGAATCTCTCAACATCTGCTTTACATTTACCAATGTTGCATTTATCCTTGTTGAGTTTAAAATTCTTTAGCCTACACCCCTACAGTACTTGTCTAAGTCTCTCATCATGTTGTTCCTTTGTCTCTGCCCAAATCAATATACCATTAATATAGGTCTCCACATCTTCAATAGCTCCAAACAGTTGCTTTACAGTTTTATGAAAAACTTCTGGATCAGATTTTAAACCAAATGGCATCCTTAGGCATCTGTAGCGCCCAAATGGTGTGTTAAATGTACACAAACGTGAGCTATTGTCATCTAGCTTTATTTGCCAAACCCCAGAACTTGAATCCAGTACTGAAAAGAATTTTGCTTTGTGGAGTTTATGTGTGATTTCCTCAACTGTTGGAAGTTGATAATGTTCTCACATTATTGCTATGTTCAAGTCCAAACACTCTCAAACTACCGTTGGGATTTTCTACAATTACTAATGGATTCACCCACTTTGTTGGCTCTTCTATTCTTCCAATTACATTCAATTTTTCCATTCTGTTTAGTTCTGCCTTTAACATGACATATTTTTCTAGGAGCATGCACTTTTGGGGAAATGCCTTCATTTATTTGTAAAGTGTGATGCCCCTACAGACTATGCCTTGAAACACATCTGCATATTCAGAAAGAATGTTTAGATTTTTATGCTCAATTATTGCCATCACTCTCTGGATGAGATTCATTTCACCACAGGTTAGCAGACCTATTGTGTAACTTCCTCTTTCACAACTATAAATTGCACAGTGCACCTTTTATTCTTGTGCAGCACTTCCAAATAACACATTCCTTTAATAGGGTTTTTCTGTGTGATGTCAATCTCACTTTAGTGTCTTGCAGCACCTGTGTTTTTTTCAATCTCCTCAGTAAACTGTACGGAATGATATTTGCCTGAGCACCAAATTTAAAGCTGACAACAGTATTTGCTATTTTCAAACTAACTTTCCATTCCTCTCTGTGAGTCTGTGATTCCACCACACTGACAAACTGAAATGTTGCTCTGTATCCTCTACACTGCATCATGCACTTTCTTAGATTTGCACATTTTTGCAAAATGGTTTGGTTACTTTCAATTGTTTCACATTTTACCATAAGCAGGGCAGTATTGTGGTAAATGTTCCTTTCCACATCTTTTACAATGGAACTTGCGGATATTAGTTTCACTTTCAGTTTGCTTGTTACTGTGCAAGTTTCTCTGTTTCACAGTGTCCACATGTTTGCTCTCCTGAATAAAGGCCTGTGTATTTATCTTCCTGCATTGATTTTAACTGCACTTTTGTGTTTTATGCTGCCACACACAACTGAACTTCTTTATCCAAACTCAGATCCATTTCTCTCAAAAGTCTCTCTCTTATGTTATCAGCTGTAATGCCACATACAAGTCTGTCTCTGATAAGAGATTCCTGCAACTGTCCAAACTCACAAGAATTGGCTTTATTTTTTAGTTCACTCACATACTGAAGAATGGACATGTCTCCCTGCATGTATGTAAAAAACTTATATCTCCCATATGTGATATTCTTTTTTGGACTGCAGTATTCCTCAAACTTCTTCATAATAGTCTGCAAATCCTATTTATCCTCTTCTGTGGCAAATGTGAAAGTATTATAAACTGTACTTCCAGTGCATCTTCCCCATGTAAAAAGAAAGAAGACCTGAGCTGCTTTACTTGTTCCTCCATTGGCAGCAAGGTATAATTCAAAGCGCTGATGAAATCTTCTCCAATTTTCTGATAGATTTCCTTGTAGAATGTCCAGACCTGCAAGTGATTTAAGATTATTCATCTTTTAAGTTTCCTCTGCAGCCACACTTCTAAAACCATGTATTGTTTTGGCTTTATGTGTATTGTAATCAGCACACAGAGACACAGATCTGTTCAGTATGCTTTACTCTCTTACTTCCTTGTTCCGGAATCACATTCAACAACCCAGGCCCGCCATCAGGGGGGGAAAGGGGGGACAAGTGTCCCGGGCCCGGAGCTGAAGGGGGGCCCGGCAGCGCTGCAATCTTCAAAGAGCCGGGCCACCCTTACGAGCGCAGTAGCGAGCGCTCCCGAAGTCCTGCGGCAGAATGCGGAAGTGCCGAACGTCCTACAAAGTCCTGAAGAGGCGGAAAGACCCGAAGTCACGAAAGGAGCCGACACTGAAGTCCTGAAGCGGTGAAAATACCCGAAGTCATGAAATTTTTGGCCACCAATTTTTTATTTTAATACTCTATAGGCCCCTGCACCAATTTTTTTTTTTTTATATTTTTTGGGTCCCCAATTTTTTTTTTAACTTGTTGGGGGGGCCAAAAATATTTTATGGGTCCCCAATTTTTTTTTAATTTGTCGGGGGCCTGACCACCAATTTTTTTTAAAAAAATTTTAACTTATAAGGGAGCCTTGGGGGGTTACGTTTTTAGCGCTGATGTCTATGTGGTCTTTTAACTTTGATGTGGAGTGGGCAGGGATTAGGGGCAGGGCTTGGGTGCTAGAGCAGGCGGGGCCCAGGGGGCCCCCAAAATTTTGTTCTGCGGGGCCCCGTGATTTCTAATGGCGGCCCTGCAACAACCTATACATGTGCTAGGTGGAGTGATATCATGACACAGACCAGTAAGTCCTTGACACATAAACTGTTTGTGGAAGAAACTTTTTGCTTGTAGCTTCATGTAATGGCCCATATATTACTGTAGTTATTTAATCAATGTACTGTATGTTGCATGTAATTAGCTAAACTTAAAGACTTTACAGTAGACCAATCAAAGCTAAATATTTATTTGTATTCTCAACATTAACTTTGAACATGTGATTTTTGCAAACCTGTAATGACCTGTGTCCATAAACTTCTAATTAAAGTGATATTTTATGTTACACAATAAAGCAGCTGCATGTAATCATTGCATATAATAGTATAGTTTTGGAAACCACAAATAATATTTAAGAACTCAAACCACTAAAATTATTTTTTTTGTTCTATATATATATATATATATTTACTCTTCGGGATTTAACAAAAGATCAAATTTTTTTTTTAATCAAGTTAAAATGTTCACATCTAGAGATTAAAGAGTCTGATACTTCATTTCATGGGAATTCTTTCTTTTTAACCTAAACAGGATAAATTCACACAATTCTAAACATACCTGATTGAATATTGAATTCCAATGATAGCAGAATAGCCTGACTTTTCTATTTCTATTATTAGACTTTGAAATATCATAAAAACGTTTGCTGCTCATTTATCTCCTTGCAATTTCTAAATATCCTCTTCTACTCAAGCATTTCCTGAAAGTTTAAATATGCAGATAAAAATTAGATCTAAGCACTAGAAAACGAATCTGCTCATAACCAATCTCTCTGGCTTCCAAGTTTCTGTCTTTCAATATCAGCACAGATGTAGAAGAAAATGAACCTTACCTTTTTTATACATTGTTAAAGTCTGCCTTCTCATTATCAGATGTGTATGGATTTTTAAATAGACAGCTAAATAGACAGAAAAAAAGCTTAATTTCCAGAATGAAATATGGAAACCTTAAACTCAAGAAAGATGTCTAGATTTTTTTTCTTAAAATATATTCATACATAAAATAGTATATGATGCTGCTGTCAGCAAGTTGGTAGGATTTTTATAGACATTCATGAACACAGGCTAATTCTGAAATTGTTTTTGTGCAATTAGATTTGTATATTGTTTGAAGTTAAACAACCTTGCATGCAGATGTGTAGACATGCAAGACATTCTTCCTATAATAACATATGTTTAGGCCACATCCACCATGCAAGTGACCCATTCCCCATTTAAGATCTGGTAGCAGAAATGAGGAGGATTGCAGGAACATCTGCCAGTGCACAGGTTTTGGGGCAAACCAACTGGATCTGCTCATTTAGCCTGGGTACATAAAGACCTAGTAAAGCTATAGTCCAAGAGGGACCTGATCCTCCAGTGTCTGAGTCAGGGAGAAGGGACCCTGTGAATGAGGTTAGCTGAAAACAGGGTTATATCTGTTATAGGCTCTCTAAGAGAGTGAGACAGAGAGTAGAGATAGTAAGAGCAACTTTGTGCTCCATCAAGGATCTGTAGCAGGGAGTAGCTTCATAGAGAGTACAGATAGTAAGAGCAACTTTGTGCTTCATCAAGAATATGTAGCAGGGAGTAGCTTCCCAAGGCTCATAGATTGCGAAGGGGCCACAGTGGGTAGGGCATCAGGCTTAGACTCCTTCTCTCTGACCACTCCACTGGGTGGGATCTGGACCACTTCAAGGTACATCTGACTGGGATTTCCTTTACTGCTTGACTACAATGCCTATGGGAGTCACATTCCTCAGCTCTATCATCCTTTACCTGTCTCAGTCTGCTAACAATACTGCATATATCTCATCTATGTAAGTAAACCTGTGGGTCATGAACAAATCACTTTGTTACTCCTTTATTTCACCATAAAAACCTCCTTGCACCCATTATTCCTATTTTTATTGCACAGTAGCCTGAGAGTTGTAGTTATACTACACCAAACCTGAAAACTTCCACTTAGCAAAGGCCTTAGCCTGAAGTGTTTGAGTCACGCGTAACCAATGCTCTAAATACTAGCTGGACCCCTTTTGTTCTGCCTAGCCCAAATTAGTGTTACATGAGTAAAACTGTTCAGTGAGAGTTGTTAATGAAATCAAAATACTACTTGAATCTACTTGAATCTACTAACTGAATATACTTCTGCCCTCCTTACTTTAGGAATTGAAGAGAGTAAAACATAATTTAACCCAGATGGTCTCTCCATGAAACAAAAAGTCAAGCAATCCTTAATTTTTCACAGAAAAATATCACAAATAGTTCTCTTAAGAACTGAAAGTAGAATTTAGCTTTACATTTTCTTTTTAAATTTTTGCTCTGTTTAACAAAACTGGGGTATGTTGTCCTTTTAAGATAAAATAATTATATTAACAAGTATTAAAATATAGCAGAGGTCATGTATAGGTACTGTATCAGAATGTTTTGACCAATGTATATCCAAGTCCTATAATTTGAGGAGGTGTGAACATATCCATTTCATGTCATCATAGACTTTGAACTGGAGGTTATATTGCTATGGTTACAACTGTTTGTGTTGTTACACATTTCACCATGTCCCTACATTGTTCTTATAAATGTTGTGCCTTATTCTAATATACAGTCTGTTACATATCTTGTATACAACAGACCATGGGTACAGCTCCAGACATCAGAGTTTTGTTGTCTAGTTTTGTAATACCCAGTTCCATTAAATCATTATTTTGTGACCCCACAATTAACTGCTGGCATTGCAACATTGGTGCATTAGCTTTAAGAATAAATATAAACCCTACTCTCTGCCTTTACCTTTACCAAATTGTATATTTTGTTAGCTAGCCAAGTTTATGCATGTATTATTATAATCTTTATTGTAAGCTATTCTGGTTTCTATCTCTTAGCCTGCTTTTCATTATCATGGTCCCTGTCAGCAAAGACATGTGCCTGATATCTGATTCTACTGGAAAAGCTTAGTAATAGACTCCAGTGATCTCCAGTGCCAGCTTTAGCTGGAGTTTCCTGATCCTTGATTCTGGCACCTTGGCCCTGACACAGATAGAGTAGAATAAAATACAAACAAAGTGAAAATAATATATATATATATATATATATATATATATATATATATAGTGAATTAAGGACTTACAAGTCATCACTAGAAAACATGGAATAGAGGCCAGGGCCCCTAAATCACCATTAAGATGGCTGAAACTAATAAACTTAAGTTTTTAGGAAAGATGATGGTTTCTGTTGTTATAATATACAAATAAATTTAATTATCAAGAAGAGCTAGAATGCGCCTTTGTATTGGGTTAATACCCCTTTTCTAACTGTCCCTTTTGATGAACCCACAGCAGAACCAGGGTTAAAACAAATCTCCTAACATTCATACAAATATTTTAGTGGAACTGCAAAGCTGATGTAGGCCATCATTATGGGTCCCATTTATTAAACCTCAAATTTATCTGAATCTTATAATACCCTAAAGCTGCTGTCAATGGCAGATATCCCTGAAGTTTTTTCTTGCCATACTGATTTGAGATGGATAATCCAATAAAGTCTGGATTTTAATCTGATAATCTGACAATGCCAAGTTTAATGACCTGGAGGTGGGCATTGAAAGTACGGTTTCTTTTTTTGCAGATGATACTAAATTGTGCTGAACTATAGGTTCCATGCAGGATGCTGCCACTTTGCACAGTGATTTGTCTAAGTTGGGAAACTGGGCAGCAAACTGGAAATGAGGTTCAATGTTGACAAATGCATGGTTATGCACTTTGGCAAAAATAATATAAATGGCAGTGTGCTGGGAGTTTCCTTAAGTGAGAAGGATCTTGGGGTTTTTATAGATAACAAGTTGTCTAATTCTGGGCAGTGTCATTCTGTAGCTACTAAAGCAAATAGGGTTCTGTCCTGCATAAAAAAAAGGGCATAAACTCAAGGGATGAAAACATAATTATATCTCTTTATAGATCCCTAGTAAGACCTCATCTGGAATACGCAGTGCAGTTTTGGACTCCGGTAAATGAGCTGGGTAGAGTGCAGAGACATGCAACTAAACTGGTTAGAGGAATGGAAGACTTAAATTATGAGGGTAAACTGTCCAGGTTAGGGTTGTTTTCTCTGGAAAAAAGGCGCTTGCGAGGGGACATGATTACACTTTACAAATACATTAGAGGACATTATAGACAAATATCAGGGGACCTTTTTACCCATAAAGAGGATCACTGCTCCAGAGGCCACCCTTTCAGACTAGAAGAAAAAGAAAAGGACTTTTATTTGAAGCAGCATAGGTGGTTCTTCACATTGAGTACAGTGAGGTTGTGGAATTCACTGTTGGGTGATGTTGCGATGGCTGATTCTGTTGATACTTTCAAAAGGGACTTGGATGATTTTTTGGACAGACATAATATCAAAGGCTATTTTGATACTAAACTCTACAGTTAGTATAGCTATGGTCATATATGGTTTGTGTGAAAGAGTGGAGGGGTGTGTGTGTGTGTGTGTGTGTGTGTGTGTATGCTGGTTTTTTATTTGGAGGGGTTGAACTTGATGGACTTTGTCTTTTTTCAACCCAATTTAACTATATAACTATTAACGATGTAAGTTTATGCAGGGGCAATTCATCAAGTCAAGTTTTCAGATCAGAAGTTTTCATTTGGCGTCAATTATCCTAGGATTTTGGATACAATCCTGTTGACCCACTACAAATTGATTAGACACTGACGGGCAAAGGCAATAGTAAGAAACAAGTATGCTATTATTGAAACCTTTTCCAGCATCAATAATATATAATCATATTGCCTTTACCACACTTACAACATACTTAAAGGGCAAGGAAAGTCTAAAATAGAATAAGGCTAGAAATGCTGTATTTTGTATACTAAACATAAACATGAATTTACTGCACCACAAGCCTAATCAACAAATTATTTTTGCTTTCAAAGTTGGCCACAGGGGGCTGTCATCTTGTAACTTTGTTATACATCTTTGCAAGACTAGACTACATACACATGCTCAGTGTGGTCTGGGCTTCTTAGGGATCATCATAAATGATCAAAAAACAAAGCTGCTTGAGTTCTGCATGGCTGGTAATTGAGGCAGGGGTTTCCCCTGCTGTTCATAAGTATGATTGTTTCCCTGAGGAACCGTCTGGCAATTCCTATCCACAGCACTAAATGAAGGGAGAATTTCACTGCATACAGTCAGGTTTCTTATAAAAATGGTACACATTTTTTAATTAAAGTATAGTGGAGATAGATTTCTTTTTCATTAAAGAAAGTAAATATGGGATTTTATTTCTTTGCCTTTCCTTGCCCTTTAACTGAGAATCTGGTACAGGATTGCTTTGTTTTCCATTAGCAATGAATACATAGGGGCAGTAGAGGAGCCAGATGTATGAATAAAGTCTTGAACACAATTTTTTTCAACCAAGAATGCCTTGACTTGTTTATATTCATATGCTTATATTAAACTATTAAATAATCATGGTCTGCCAGACAACTATATGCAGTGAATAAACAGGAACCTTGATGCGTAACATTGTAAACATTAAGGGGCAGATTTATCAAGGGTCTAATTTCGAAGTGAAATGTTTCAAAATAGGACCATCGAATTTTAGTGGAAGTCTTTTCCACTATGTCTGTTCAAATTGTTCGATTTCCTCAAAAAAATTAGATTTCTCAAAATTTGGCAGAAAACTCAATAAAGGTTATGGGAGGTGGTGAAGGGTTGAAATAAACATTTTTAAAGAGACAGTCCTATTTTCGAATGGTCGAATTTTTCAATTTGAATCAAATTTTGGTCTATTCGAAAGTCGAAGTACCCAAAAATTACTTTGAAATTCAAATTTTTTAAATTCAATTTTTGACTTCGACCCTTGATAAATATCTATGCCCCTAAATATCTATGTATGTGGTCAATAAAGAGGTGAAAACTTTAACATATATTGTGAAAAACTGGCAGCATGCACACATAACTTTTGGGAGAATTAGCCAATGGTAGACAGACAGCATAGGACAAAGGTGCAGAAAGACAATGACACCCACTGCTCTTCAAGGAAACACAGATTTATTCTTCCCACTTTTAAATGTAAACAGTCAATTATACACAAGTTAGCAAACAAATAAATCATAAAATAAAAACCTTGCCCACTGGGCACTATGTTCACACTTTTGAAGCAGTCCAACACAATAAAACAATATAGTTTGGCTTTCTTTCCTGTTAGAGTTCAGCTTTTTGGCTATCTCAGTACCTGGGGAGAAATAAAAAGCTAGAGTGACCTTTTTCCTCCTTATCCTGGTTGCTAACCCAATTATTTCTGAGAAAGGTCCCCATGTGGGACCGAAGATGTAAAACTTGTGAAATAAAACAATACTTTTTTTCACCATACTACAGTGAGTGCTGATCCTCCATTTGCATATTATTACACAATTACACAGCTGGCTTGTTTCTTTGTTTCTTTGGTTTGAGTGCAGGCACTGTGGGACAGTGTATATATATATATATATATATATATATATATATATATATATATACAGTATCCAAGGCTGGTGCACTCAAATAGGTATCCAAAATAACAAACAGAACCACACTAACAGGTCTTTTTAGTAAATCAAAAAAATTGATTTATTTCAACATTTCAGCCTTCATCTGATGTCCTGATGGGATTTCCAGACTTGCAGACTCATAGATATCTGCCAAATTCTCAATCAGATTAAAGTTGGTCAGGCCCATCAGTTAGGTCTATGCACAGGCTACTAAACTACTGACTTGGACTGACTTGCTGCACAAAGAGACTGCTCTGACTGCTGCACAAAGAGAATAGAGAAAGAAATATCAAAGGCTAATACAATTATTTCTGAAACAGTACAGAATTTTTGATTGATTATATGCAGAAACTTTTATATGTCTGTAATAAGAATCTTGTATTTAATTTTCTCAATAATCCCCCTAAGTGTTTAAAAATAAAGCATTAGGTGGATTAATTGTTTCCTTTCTGTTTATTCTTACACGTTTCTATAAGACTTCATGTCGGTATGAATGGTTCCTTTAATCTCATTATACTTTCCTATTTAATAGTCATTGTTATAACATTTGTTGTCCATGGTTACAGAAAATGGCATGGCTTGTAAAGGCAAGTAATTAATAATAATACACTTTGAGAGTTTGATAATTGAATACCATCTTACTGAAGCTGAAATGTCTCATTTACATTAATATTCTAGTTTTAATTTTACACTTTGCGCCACCCACACAGCCCGACACTTAACTGTGTAATTTGAAAAAGTAATGAAACTTTGGTGCCTCAGGAAATTTCTCTTTATCTCAAAAGGCCTTTGAACTACATTTGAGGTGTGAAAAAATGGTTGTTGCACTAACATTTAGAATATGTAAAAAAAAAGGAGGTGTTGGAGTGCAACAATTATTACGATTACACAAAACATAGAAATATTCCTGCATAATACATATTTAATGTGAAATTAAGGAATTTAAAGTAAGTTAATAGGTACTGACAATCATTTTGCCAGGTGTGACTGTTGACAGCAGTGCGAAGGTAGATTATTAAAAAAAACCAGGACAGAGGAAGAAGCAAATGATGTAAGTAACACTTTGTTCATGCCTGCCAGACTGTCACCAGGTCACAAGTGTGAGCAGTGAAATTGTCACCCATCTTGATTAGATGTACTTGTGAGAAAGTAAGATATGTTTGATGGTTAGACTGTAATCAGTCATAACTGAAGATAAAGAGCTGAATCAATAAGAATTAATTAGCGTTCATTTATTTTATTCATGCCTTCAGAATATAGTCCATGAGGAAGGTTAAAGAAGAAGAAAACGATCAGTAATAGAATTTAATGTTTTAAAAATATGTGCAATGTGGACAATATTATAGCATATCTGTTTTACGAGGAAAACCATAACTGACCATTACATTCACAACCAATTTAGGACTTGATTTTTACTTTTTTTTTTTTTTTATAAAACAAGCCCTCATAAAGACATGTCATGTGATTAATTACTCAGGTTCAATAGAATTAGATGGTGTCAAATTGTGATCAGAATATACAATACATTTACTGTAAGAAGACTAACTCACCATTTAGGAAATCATTGTAATTTGCTCTCTGTAACATAGAAAGGGGCAGATTTACTAAGGTTCGAAGTGAATTTTTGAAGTTTCAAAAGTTCAAATTTAGAAGTATTTTTTGGATACTTTGACCATTGAATAGGCCAAAATTCGATTCCAATTGAAAAAACTTTGAAATTCGAATATCGAATGTTCGAAGTACTTTCTCTTTAAGAAAACTTCCACTTTGATATTTCGCCATAGTAAACCTGCTGAATTGCTATGTTAGTCTATGGGGACCTTCTGCAATTTTTTTCTAAGTCTTTTCATTGCGTCATTGCGTCAAAATCGTACGATCGTATGAAGAAATTGTACGAATAGAGGGATTTGTACGATGCCTAAAATCCTCCAACTTCGACTTAGGATGTCGGAGGATTCTATTTGAGGGTCCAAAAAGATTTAAGGGTACTTACAGTATAAGACTGTGCCTAGGCATGGAAGGGTAATGTAGAGAAAAAGGAACAAAAATGCCTTAGAAAGCAGAATAGTACAGTATGTTCCAATTCAGCAGGAATGGACATGAAGCCTAAGTCTAAATGCCATGCACAAAAGCCAACATTTCTACTGGTGAGCTAATCATTTCTTAGATCTATGAGAACTTTGTCTTTCTATTATATGGACATGAAGGATGCCATAATGTATAAGATTTTGTTTTCCTAAAGTTACCAGATGCTAGTATGCACAACAACCCCAAGATGGCAGAGGGCCACACTACAGCCAGGCTGTTAATACAGGTTTTTGGTATTGAGAGCTATAAAGGAGGTGTTGGAAGAATATTGAATATTAATGTGGATGTAAAAACATCTTTCATGAAAAAAATTGCTGAACCTCAGGCCACATTTTCTGGAAGCAAGTGCATAATCATTTGTTCCAAAAGCAATGAAACACACTGAAATCAAATCAACATTATTATACATTGGTATGCAATGAGGGAATTACAGTATGTGGCCAAAGTTCTTAAATCTTAAATCTTAGTGCAAAACAGTCAAAATACTACAAACTAAACTTGTAGTCACTGATCAGCTCACAAATAGGGACCTCTATAACCTTTATAATAGCTTAAAATTGTAGGTCAGGGTTTTGAGCAGCAGTTGTAGAGAGAGAATAGTGGTTTACATGAACAGAATATTTAGAATAAGCATGCAAAACAATATGAATACCTAAATTCCACACTATTTACTCCTGCATAAACTATTAATATAATTAACTGTGAACATTTAAGAAATCCTCTGCATTAACTACTGCATTCAGTGCTCTTGCTTTAAATTACATACATTAAGGGGCAGATTTACTATTGGTCGAATTTCGAATCGAAAAAAATTCGAAATCCAACCATGTGAATAGTTAGGGAATAAAAATCCTTCAAATTCGAATTCGAAGGATTTTTACCGCAATTCTATTGGTCGAACAATTGAATATAAAAATTTGATCAATCGATAAAATCATTTGATTCGATCGAATCCCAATTTCAATCCCAATTCAGTAGGTTGAAACTGGCAAACTAGGCAGTCGAATAAAAATTTAAAGTAATTCGACAGTCGAATAGTCGAATATTCGAATAGATTTTTACTCTAATTATTCTAATCATTTGATCTGATCGAATTTACAAAATTCACTGGTCAAATTGGTCTTCAAAAACAGTCGAATATTTGAATTCGAAACTTTTTGAAAATTCGATCGAACTTCGAATCCTTCACACGAATTTAGTAAATCTGCCCCTAAATGTCAAACATATAAACAAGTTAAAATTTATAACAATGGACACAACACACATTAGAAATTTGAAATTATACAGGTATGGGACCTTTTATCCAGAATGCTTGGGACCTGGGGCCTGCCGGACAATGGGTCTTTCCATAATTTGGATCTTCACACCTTCTACTAGAAAATCATGTAAACATTAAATAAACTCAATATGCTAAGATTAATTATATCTTAGTTGGGATCAAGTACAAGTTACTGTTTTATTGTTACAGAGAAAAGGGAAATAATTATTAAAATTTTGGATTATATCATTACAATGGAGTCTATGGAAGACTGCTGCAAGGTGGGTATACGTGATCACATATCGAATGAGTAATCAATTCAAAGTGCATTACAACAAAACTGTTTTTGGGAACCTGGCTTTGCAACAGATAATGAAACAAAACAAAGCACCTGCTGTTTCATTTCCAAAAATAAAAATATTTTGTAGTGATTCAACCATTTTGCCATGTTCCGTGCATGGTGACAAATAGCTTTAAAATGAATTTCAAAACTCAAAACAACACAATTATGGCATCTGCCAATTTGTTCTGCCCTTCTCTACATGTACATAATCCAGTTATAAATTAGAATGCAATTGTGGCATATTACTATGCCTTTGCATGCTATGAAATGTGAAAAAATATTTTTAAATCATCAGGTTTCTTTTTGTTACATGGATTATTGCACAGACTTCAGATTTATATTTTTGTAATTCTGTCTTCTATGGACTTCAAAAAGTTGGCTATTGAATGTAATATTAAATATTTTTATTTTTATATGCAATGTTCTGTATTGCAAACCCTGAACTAACTTCAAGGTTCAGGTCTCAACCAGCTCTTCTGCCTTTGGCTTTGGGAGGAGCCCTCTGGTACTCAGATGCTGCCAGGTCTTATTTCGGAAGAGCAAGGGAGAGAGTTCTGGGTGAGCACGGGAACCAAATGTGTACAGATAGGATGGGGGAGCAGATCGTGAAGTTATGCTGCTGACCTGGCAATTAAAGCAGCACCACTTAGCCTGTCTGATAAAGTGTGGACCCCCAACACCTGTGAAATAATTTTTGCAAGGAATACAACTAGTGATGGGCGAATCTATCCTAATCTATAAAAATTTGCGAATTTCCAGCGAAATTCGCTAATTGGTGAAAAATTTGCAACTCAGTTTTTTTTATGCCAGCGAATTTTCGGCAGGGAATTTTCACTGGCCTTTTCGCGAATTTATTCGCTGGTGGCGAATCGCAGGAATTTGCTGCGAATTAGTGCCTGGCGAATAAATTCACCCATCACTAAATACAACACATTTGATGAATTGATGTAAAGTATAATAAATTAATTCTGTTCAGAATATTAGGTTATAGTGGGGCATTGCGTGAATATATACGTCACAGATAAAGATTAGTATTTCAATATAAACAGCATCACTTGAAAAACTTTAGGGTCTAAAAGGCCACTTCCTTTGCCCATTAGCTTCAAAGAGATATTGTATTGGTTTAGATGCTGTTAGAAAAATATGCCAATTATAGTTCATTTAGGGTCCAGAGGAATGTGATAAGTTTTATTCTCGCATCAAGAGAGACAAGCAAATACAGAAGGAAGCTGAAGGTTGTCTGACTTACACAGATGCTGTAAAGATGCTGTAAGCTTATATGCAGCTGGTCTGGTCCCGCTTACATATTCAACTGTCTGAATTGTCACAGAGAGTTGTTATCAACACATCATATCAACACGTCATGTATTTCAAGTATTAACTCTTAAATTCCCACACATTTCCTTTTTATACTTGTGAATGCATTATGTGTAACAGCAAAACATCAATGATTTGGACTAGCATAGCTTTTCATCCGACGCATCATATATCTGTCTCGCAGTTATCCACATAGTCATAAGAGCAGAGTTAGGCTGCAATATACATGGTTTTAGTAAAGGTAGTATCAAGAAGACGCTGCAATAAGCCATGATTACAAGGGATGCAACAACACCCACAGGTTACCAAAATAGCTGTAAGTATTGCAGTTGAAATTAACAAACTGGATACAAGTCTGCTCCATTTCCCAAATCAGGCCTGAAGAAAATCTGTGAAAGGGCTGTATATCCTAGAGTTTTCCGCCAGTTCATTAGAAAGCATAGTCAGTCCTTCCAAAGACTTTGTGATGCTTCCATTGGGAGCGGTGTTATTAGGGAT
The DNA here is from genome assembly GCA_024363595.1 of Xenopus borealis. Classification (NCBI taxonomy): domain Eukaryota; kingdom Metazoa; phylum Chordata; class Amphibia; order Anura; family Pipidae; genus Xenopus; species Xenopus borealis. The sequence continues at coordinate 18,880,563 of CM044433.1, read as the reverse complement.
GAAGGTGTCACCAAAGATTTTGCATACACAACCTCTTGGCAAGAAGCATGTCCAAGGCTATACGATTTGCCAGGCAACCAAGGAGGTGGCTTCCAGTTGACATGTTGTACATTTAAATCCATCATGGGTAAAGTTGAAAAATCTCTGTTGGTTGTAATAGATGTAGTTGATCAAATCGATGTTCTTGTTTATAGTCGTCCATCAGGCAAGGAAGGATTCAAAACCAGCGGTGTTTTGATTTCTGGCCTTATATTCATCTGGGACTACTTGGGGTACTCCTATAGCATCAATGTATACATGATTGTCGAAAGACCGTTTAGGCCTGGTTTCTCATTTGGAGCGATTAATCATTTCCAATCTTGGTATCTGCGGAAAAGAGGTTAAGGGAAAAGTATAGAAAGGCAATATCAATTGTACCAAACAGCAGCTCCCACTCCAGAGACTCAGGAGTAAGGGGAGCAATTCCTTGTCTCCACATAACCACTATATATCTGCCCAGACATTACGGTGATCCTGGAACCATCATTTTTTAAATGTGGTATCATTCGGTGTCATAATTATATTCTGGGCAGAGAAGGAAGCTGGCAGTGTCTGAATTTCTGACCGCATCCTTGACTCTGGAAACATGTGTGATTACCTGCATATACGGTAAAGGCAGCTGGCAACTCTTTCAAAGGGCTAGCAGGGTAAAGAAGGGACAGGGTGGTACAGTTTGCAGGTTGTTTTTTAGTATATAGCTTAAACACACACTGCAACCCTTCTAAGTCATTATCAGGGTTTAGCTGGAATGGCACTGTACCAAGGGCTGGCCATGATTTTGCGCAAGTGAAGCATTTTTCCTTCCCTTCCCGGGTGACCGTGTATATGACCCACTTTAACCATTCATTCCCCTCAGGGACACCTGTCTCTATTGCAAAAGTTTTTTCGAGGGTGAGATTGGGTAAGTAAGTCACCCTCCCTTCAGTGTCTGGGCTCAGAATTCCAGAAATAGAGATGTTTTCTTTGAGGAATGGGTTTGTGGAATCACTTATTATGGCCTCCACCCTACTTATGGTTACATTAATTAATCCCATGGGGTCTGTTCCAGTGATGGCAATCCTGAGACCAAAAAGGTTTTGATCTTGGGGATGTGAATTTTTAATGCTTAGGAGCAGTGGGTTACATGTCTTGATTTTATTATAGAAATTTGGTGCTGCTTGAATTTCTCCTACCCACAGTGCTATCTCCCCCCCACCCCTTGGGGATCTGTACTCCACCAAACTGTGGACCAAATTGGACAGGGGTTAATCTGGGGTTGGTTTGTGCAATAATGCACATATACTTATTTTCCCTGGCAAATGATCTAGCGGTCTCTAAGGAATCACACTGAACTACTTCACAGGATCAAATTTAACTGTGGTAGTGGTCCCTTCGACAATGGTAATGTTGAGGTTTGCTACTAGGGAGATATGAACAATACTTAGGAGGTGGTTCCCAATCTTGTCTGTCTGTGGAACCTACACTCTGAAGAGTCCTATTTCTTGAGAGTGAGGAATGCTCCTCAGAGTGTGTATTATTGTAGTTGGTAGCATTTTGATGTAATGGGAAGAAAAGCCAAGGGAATAAGATAGATAATAATATTAGTGCTGACATGCATGCACAACCCCACCTTGAGAATGGTGTCCAGGTATCTTATGGTTCTACTCTTTCCCTACTTCTGTTACTGCTCCAAAATAGTCCCATGGTTCTTCATTGACATTGAGACAACCCCCTCCCTAGTGGAGAGAACCCCTTTGTAGCCAGACTGTATCCAAAGGACTATTTGATTTCCCTAGCCGCTTGCCCTAGTTCTTTTACTAGTTTACAATGGCTGGCATGTACTCAGGACACTCTTTCTTGATTTTTACAGCTGTGGGGCTTGACAATAATACCTGATAATGCCCTTCCCAACTAGGAGCTGCCTAATTTTTCCTTCTTATTACCTTTACCCACACGTATTCTCCAGGTTTCACAAGTTCTGTTGGGATGGGCTCACCCGTATCTGGAAGAGAATTTGGGGTAACAAGCTATTTTTTCAATTCTGCACATATGTTCAGCCAAACTCTGATCTTCCTCTTCCTCAATGTGTGTCAATTATTCCAGTTTGTTTAACTGAGATATGGGTGAATCCGGGAATTAGGGCAATTCTCAGTTTTACCAACATGTCCCTTCCCAGTAAGTGGACCGGACACCGGGAGGAGAGAATGAACTGATTAAGAATAGTCTATTGAGTGACAGGTCAGTTACGGCTAATGATGGGGAAGTATACCGTATCAAATTGTCCCCCTAATGTTCTTAAAAAAAAAAAAATTCTCAGTTCTTTGGACAGTTGGCACATCAGGTGGGTGTATAAGGGATCTACATTCCCCAGTGTCACATAGGAAGGTAATGGGTTTTCCCCCAACTTCAAGGGTTATTTGGAGTTTCAACTCACAAAAGACCACATTAAAACTATGTACAGGGGAGGGTGTACTCTCACCTAGTCATGCCTCGCGAGGAGGACTTCTGTCGTCCTCCTTATCTATTTTAGTTCTGCATTTCCTAGCAATATGCCCCGGTTTACCACAACGAAAATTTCTCCTTCATCTTTCACTTTTTTCCCTTTCACACTTGTCTCTAGTTGGGGATTGAGCTCCCCCTCCCTCGTTCTACCAAGTCCTCTATCTTGCTTTACTACATACACGTTGTCCTCGTCTAAGATACATACCTTAACCTTTTGTTTTTTTCTTATTTAGAAAATGTCTCTCAACATGTCTAGCATACTCAAGAACTGTTTGCAATCTACCCACGTTGTGATCTACTATATGCTTAGTCACAAAACCACTAATCTGAGGCATACATCCACGTAGAAATGCATTTTTTTAGTTGATGCTCATAAGGACTATAATTTGCCATGCCCTGGTCTAGTATAGGCACACCACTATATGTGCCAAACACTTCCTTCAGTTTACCATAATATCAATCCACATTCTCATCCTTTTCAAGAACCTGATATTATTTGGATCCTGATCACACATGAACTGAGCGTCCTCAGTTAGATCATTGAAACTTTTACAACATTTATTTCCCATGGTTAGTTAGTAAAAATGACAAACAATTGGCAAACAATTTTGTCGAGTCAAATACCTGGAGAAGAAGTACTCACTGCCAAGTAAAACCTGAGGAGCAAGGTAGTCCGTTTGCTGAAAGCGTTCACCGGTCAGTGTATCACCCTTTATGGCCTGTTGACCATTCCTTCTTCGACTCCCAAACACGCTGTTTCACACACTTTCATATACAAATTCAATGGTCCTTGGAGTACTTTTATCTTTAACGTGCACAGAGTCTTCTCACACAGACTATGGACTTGTTCACTTTGTCACTCTGTTTCTTTATTGAAGGTGGGGCAACCTTGCCACTTCACACCTCATTATCAACAGACTTGTTGACTGAACCAACTATCACTCCCTGTCTCTTTATCAAAGGCAGTCAATGCTGCCATTTCCCTCCTTAATATCAACAGTCTAGTGACAGGACCTTTACGTAGACAACTAGTAACAACAACAAAAAGAAAACATATACATTACCAGATTCCAGTGATTCCAGTCCTGGTTGCTGTGTTCTTTGGAAACCGTCACTGTTCCTCAAACGAGGGTGACTGGCCTCTTTTTACAACAGCTGTTGGAGGTCTTTTCTTTTCAGTCTACAGAGAGAATATGATTAACCCTTTGCAGTGATCACAGTCATGTTTCCCATTTGGGAAGACAGCTTTTGGTTCCTGGCTGAAGGACTAAGTTGTTAGAAAAATATGCCAATTACAGTTCATTCAGGGTCCAGAGGAATGTGATAGGTTTAATTCCTGGGGTGAGAGAGACAAGCAAATACAGAAGCAAGCTGCAGGTTGTCTGACTTATACAGGAAATATCAGACTTTTTATAGATGCTGTAAAGATGCTATAAGCGTATCTGCAGCTGTTCTGGTCCTGCTTACACTTTCTTTATTTCGGGGCCAGCTAGCTGCTTACATATTCAAGTCTAAATTCAAGTTTATAAAGGTTTACACTTAGAGGTGATACAACGAAGCCCCATTTCTAAAGCACAAAGTGGTGTTGTATGAAACAATATTGCCCTATATTTCTTTTTGTTTGCTGGTCCTGTGTCTATAATGCTGGCTCTTTATTTATAGATATTACGTGTCGGGCTTGAGGGGATACAAGTGCGAGCCGGATAAGGATTGTGAACACAATTGACTTTGGGACTCAATTTTGCTTTGGACTTACATATTCAAGTCTGAATTGTCACAAGGAGTTGTTATCAACACATCATGTATTTCAAGTATTAACTCTTAAATTCCCTTACACATGCAAAATGACCTTTGTTGCATTGGCATCATGAAATATTTAGTATTATTTAATCTGAGTTGTCCATAGAGTAATCTTGCAGATGTCATTAAACTTCACCTTAATGGCCTCAGTATTTTAACATTTTTAAAAAACCCTAATTAAATCTATCAAAATAGTCAGAAGTCATATGTAGAATATGGATAAATGATGTACTGTTAATACAATTATTGTAACTATTGCAATCAATATCAATGCTACAAGCTGTATTTGAAAAGAGCTTTTTCATTATTCAGTTTATGCACTCAAATGATAAACATGTTTTAAATTGATATATTGCAATAAAGCATGGATGACTGACCATTAGTATTAATAATGTATGTGTTTTTTTGCCAAATATTTTTTGCATGCAGAATTTGCATTTTTCAAAGTGTAAGGTCCAACAATACTTTACTTCCTTCTGGGAAGTTCTAGATACAAACCAGTAACTATACACCTGGCATATGATTATGGAGGCTAGAACTAGCATTTTTGATAATTGCTTTTCAAGCTGTAATTGGCATATTCCAATTAGAACACATTTGGTTTTTAACATTTATAGCTTACCAATTAGTCACCTGTTAACATATTCACGACAGGCAATAAGCCACTGGTCATAGTATGACTGCCATGCTGCCATATCCTAAGTGCTTCACTTAAATTATTTTGAGCATAAATCTTCAAATACGTTCCAGACTCTATAGCTACAGGAGCCTAACTGCTATTCCTGAATGCTTATTATACACTGTACATCTAGCAATATTAATTTGTTGATTAGAGATGAACACAATCATATGGAATATCATTTAACTTTCCAAAGACTGTTTAATTTTATCCAAATTTGAAAACGTTCATCAAATTTCAGTGCAAATTAGTAATCAGATATGTTTGACTCAAGTCACCATTGGATCACAGCTTTCATTCAAGGCTTTAGCTACAGGAACATTGGTGTTCAGTCACAGTTCCAAAAATATACTGTATAATGAATAAGTGCTCAAACCTAATTCCACCTAAATTGTTTCCTACATTGTTCTTACTGAATGCCTAGGGTGACTCCAAAAATATTTTGTATCATTTCTGTAGTCATGAACAAATTAAGGAGTTGCCCAATCTATACCCTGCTCATCTGGCCCCACACCATGACCTCACAACACAGGCGATAGCCTGCTAGACACAAAAAAATGTAATTCATTAAAGGTATTTCCATCGAAGGTCACTTCTTGCACCTCTAGTTGTGCTGAGTGCCTGTCTGACAAAATTGTACACCTACTGACAAGGGAAACCCTGCAGCTTCTGCTTCATTGAGCTCCAGGCATCTTGGATCAATTGCTACAACATACTTGCACCTATAGAAGTGGACACAGACATACCTGAACACCAAAAACTGAAAGTAACTTCAACAGGATTTATTTTCAGCACAACTGTGTCCAATTCACTGCACATGTTTTAACACATTGTCCACAATCGCCTTAGGTGCATTGCCCCCTCATGTCCACAATGATGCTGTACATGGGAAGTGGACACTAATGTCAGTAGCAATGTCAAAAACAATTTTGAAATTATTGAATGTTTTAGGTCAATGAATATTGGAAAAATACTTACAATTATTTTTTTTTTATTTGGGTGGAGTTGGCCTGAAAGCAGAGCCCTTATTTGACATTTTAACTGCAAACGCTAATACAAGGGATACAAAGGTCCTTATAGCCATACACGTAAACTATGAAGAACTACCTTCCATTCTAGAAGAACATTGAGAAGGGTGAGAAAAAGTTACAGCAGAGCAGCAATTTTATCTGTAACTGTCAAGCTGACAGGACACAGAAGAGACCTCATACAGCAATTTTTAATCTGAGTGTGACCAAAAAAGAAATACACATAGGGAGGTTGATGAGCAAAATGTAACACAAATAAAGAAAGGGGAAGAATGAAATCAGAGTAAGGACACTTAAATAAAGGCAGGTCGGTTCCTGGTATATTTTTATTGCTTTTGGATAAATATAAAAACCCCTGGGATTCAGATACCTTACATCTGTGATATTTAACTTAATATATTGTTTTTCCATGTTTATATTCCTCTGTAGTCTGTCATAGAGCTGTATAAACTGTGGTTGAATAAATATATTTGTAAACTTATAAATGTGTCTTGCCACAAATCATTAATGTCCACGTGCATATATAAATTCAGCCTCTGTTGCAACAGAGATGCAACAGCAGATGGTTATTAGTTCTACAGGGAGACCCTAGATATCTGCTGATAAGCTTACTGTTCTTAATATCACCCATTGAATCATTCTCAGTGTTTTATTTACATGTTAGATGGAGTTGCCCAAGTCAAGGTAAGTGATATGCATTCCATCGTCACAGGGCAAGCAATTGAACTGAACCACCAGGCAATGTATAGATGCTCTAGTATTAAATGGCTCACTCTTTTAAGATCATCTCCTATGTTTTTTTGATGTCTAGCAATGGCCATGGACTATTATTTAACTTTAAAACCTTAGTTACAAGTTCAAAGAAAAATTCCTTACATACATAATTATATTTTATCTATTTGTAATAAAGCAGGGAATTACATGATTGTGGATTTGCATCACTAGGGGGTACATTTATTAACATTCAAATTCACATTTTTTTCAAAAACAATTATTTTTGAGGTAAAATTCTCAATTGCAAAAATGCAAATGCATTTTTCTACAGAAGGTGACTTTTTCCAAATTGAATTTTTGAGGTTAATCAATCAAGGAATTTCAAACGAAAAAACAGGATGCATATTTTCGGCATTCAAACCATTTTCCAAACTTAACATTACTTATTGAAAACTAATAGCAAAAAAATTTACTTTTTTATTTAAGTAATCTTCTAAATATGCTACTGAACAAGAAAATCACAAAGTAAACTTGCGGTTTTTTAATTTTTTGTGGTTGAATTTCAAAAGTACTCGAATTCAACAAATATAAGATTGGTCTCCCCATGATTTTAATTATGTATCTGTGGTAAAGCCATATCTGGCATCTACTTTCTGTACTAAGGGGCAGATTTATCAAACTTTGCCCCTTAGACTTATAAGGAAACACTACTAGCAAGTAGGAAATTGCAACATCAACGTGTGCAAGTATAAATGTAATTTAAATAGTTTTTTTATTTTGACTCTTAAACGTTAAGCCTCTCTGTTACTTGAGTTATGTCACTGTGTTAGATCCTACTAAGACAAACATAAGTCATGTATGTGTAATGACCACTTGGCATACCCCCTGGTTGCCAAGGTTTTACCTGCTTACCAACTCGAGTCCTGAGTCCCCTTTGCAAAGTGAAAGGGAATGCTTCTCTGGCAGTTCCTCCACCTAATGGGATCCAGAAATTCACCTGCAGTTGGCCCATTAGGATAAACATGCAAACACACACTTTATTTAGGAACAATTAACTTTTCAAAATTAAAGGCAAAGTAAAACTTGTAAATTTGCATTCCTACAAATGACCCACTACCCTGGAAACCTTTGGCAGTCCCATTGTGACACCTCCTTGCCAGGCAAAGTCCTGCACTACTCCCTTTGGCAGAATCAGAGAGTCTCAGTCCCTTTTCCCCAAAGGAGTACTTATGTCCCAGGTAGCACTACCTGCCCAAATACCTTTCCCACTGGAAAGTACTTGCTCCCACATGGCAGGCACACAAACAGACTGTTTCCCAAACAGGAGTTTGCTGGATCTTCATTCTTATTCTACCCTCCCTCAGGTAACACTCACCCCTGTGGATATCCACAGACATGTAGGTTCCTCCAGAGCTGGAACAGGCATCCACAGTGATGAAGTCTTTAGAAGCTCCAAGCTCTTCTACCTGAGCACACAACAAAGCTTTAAATACTTCAGGGTATTGCTCCTAACTCTGTCTATAGCTTGAGCACTCCAGACCATCATGTCAAGTGGTGCAGCAGTGACACCTTGCATGATTCTCCCTCTAGCCCATACCAGAACTCCAGGAGACCCCACAGCTCAAGCTGGGAATTTCCACACCATATGATTTAGACTGTAGGATTAACCCTACAGGTCCCTACATTTGCAAGAGGTGAACCCCTTCATGCAACACTTTTAATAATGACGGTGAACTATTTTTATGTTGAGAATACATTATCCCAAAGGATATCCTCATTGTTCCTATGTAATAAAGACTACATTATTAAAATTACTTAATTTTTCATCTGTGTAGAGTCTATAATGTATGAAAATATCCTATTTATATATTTATTATTCACACCAAACAAAACTACGCCCATTGAAATAAAGTGAATTTGTATTGCTTATTATTACCATGCATTTTATCTGAAAGTTTGAGGTAAACATTTCATTTTCACATTGCCTTAATAATGTGTGCATCTGCATAGCCTTAAAATCTTAACATTCAATCCTTTATGAAAGTCAGATATTGCATATTTAAATATTCTCCCCAGCTGTAAAAAAACATGCACACACAAGAATGCACTTGAAAAATTAATAATACCTTGCAGAATTAATTAATTTAAATAAAAGATAGTAAAGCCTTCAAAAAACATAAATGGGACTGGAAATGCTGCAGAGCACCTCTTAGTAGTGAAGTTCTTTTTCTCTGAAAAGGCCTTTAGAAGCACCAAATCTTTCTTTTCCAGCCCTGCTCTGGCTGCTGTCAGGTGAAATTATGGATCTTTTTTCAATATATTGAGCCAAAGGTGATTTCAATTTAAATTGGTGTTAGTGTTGGAGTTAGTGTTTTAGCAACTAATTATCTGCATTATAAACCTAAAGAGGCCTCCTCTGTAATCCATCTGTTTAGATAAAAGAACACTGATATCAACTAACACCATGTCATTAGACAAAAAGAACTGCTGCACATTGTGGTTTGGTGAAAATTTTTGGACCATGTCCAGTTTGTGCCACACCCCCCAAATACCATATCTATTTTACAAAATGTGGCAGGTTATGGAGAGTATAAACTTATCTCTGGAGGTTATAGGGCCATGTTTTATGCAAATTAAGCTGCAAATGGAACAGTTGGGAGGTATGGTAAAGATGTAGAGCAGTGGAACAAAACATGTAGAGCAGACACTCAAGGAACAATCTTACAAAATAGGTATGTAAAAACAAAGAGAGGTATAGATATCTAATATACAGACACATAACGAAGAATGCGGTTAATAAAGGGATATACAGTATATGCTGGAGCTCAAAGCAAGATAAACAGTTTATTTGTTTGACATAGGTGAATTTTCTCACCAAAACAGGGCACCAATCAAATCTGCTGCCTTCATCAACTCGTATGAGAGTGAAAAGTGCATTCAGTTATGCTTAGTTTTAATATTAATGTTTGACATCTAGATGGGGATAGGGAACTGAAAAATTCACCTGTTCAAAACACTACTTTTAGGGTTACAGACACCCCAGATTTTGGGGAAAAGTCAGGGCAGCAAATCATTAGGGGCTACGTGCTGCAGTATTTGTGCAACATACAGGGAGCTGCATATAGAACTAGAGATTTAAACAGCTGTCAAAACTCCAGCTGTACAATCCCCAGTTTAACTCCCTTCTTTGCATAAAACAGGGGTGAGCTGTGAGCAAGGCTAGTGGTGGTGGGGTTTTGCTAGCAGATGGACCAGTCTAGAGGTGCACAAAATCAAAATCTGCCCTGGGTACCGTTGATACAGGTGTCTATAAACACTACTGTAAAAATAGTAATCAATATCATTTGCACATATATAAAAGGTTGGTCACTATGAGTTACTAGCAATGGTGAAAAACTAATTTTTACTACACTTCCCCTTAGAAGAATAAATGGAAGGCAAGTCTACCTGGCCTTGACAATTAAAAAAAAGCAAAACACCACTGGGACCACAAAGATTACATGCACCTCAGAAACTAGTGGGCACCATGTTGGACTCTTTTTGTTCTGCATTCATCAGGGGTGGCAGCAGGGAGGGTTGGTGGTCATTGGTGATAGTGAAATGAGGAAGTGCCGCTTATTTGCTTCCACAGCTTTGGCTCTGGACATCAGTCTTAGGTTATTAATTGAGGGTGAAAATAAAGGGTACAGTAATATGTGTAGGCAGACATAAGTCTAAGGCAAAGCAAAGAGCTGGGAAGCTTATTGACTTGCAGCCCTGCATCAGGCTGGAGCATTGGGGGCCCACCAAGGGCCCTCCTGGCAACCACTGGAGGCCCCCTCTTGACTTCTGAAACTCATCCCCCACTGCACGCATGCTGTTGCTCCATGTCACAAGGTGCACCAATAATCTGCTTTTCTTTAGTGGGCAGTCTATTGGGGGAGTGGGCCAGAACCCTTTGGGTTTTTTAAAATTAAAAACATTAGTGGTTTGGGAGTTTCCTATTACGCATCGAATTGCTACTAATCATTTTAACATTTAACATTTCTTTTCCTATTGGCCAGCTGCATTGGGCCAGTTTCAATTCTGTGAGAATAAATTATCTCATTGTCTATCTCTTCAAAACTCATTAGAACAACACTAGGAGATATGTTTGAATTTGACCTATTACAGTATTTAAGAAAGATTTTAATGGTAGGGAAAGGCATTATCATATGCAGGGACCAGAGAAAAGAAAAGGACAAGGATCTTATATGAAGGACATCTCCCATAGAGTCAATTTTAATCTAATAATTCTAGGTTTTTTTTTTTTTTTACAAATTATTTCCTTTTTCTCTGTAACAATAAAACAGTACCTTGTACTTGATGGTAACTAAGCTACACAAATCCATACTGGTGGCAAAACAATACTATTGGGTATATTTAATGTTTATAATGATGTTTTAGTAGACAAAGTACGGTGATCCAAATTACAGTCAATTTCCCCATAAGGAAAAAACCATGTCCCAAGCATTCTGTATAACTGGTCCCATACCTGTATAATTCAGAAATAACCATGGGTGCAAGATCTGTTTCTATAAATATTAGGTTACATTGAAGGATATAGTCTTGCTTCCAGTCTTTACTAGAAGACAGGTTGTAGCTGCAGTAGTGTTAGGGGCCAATGTTTAAATACAGTCTACAGTGACTTGATCCTTCATTGACTTGATTCTCAAACTGCTTGGAAAGGAACTAACTTTCTGTAACTTTCTTTCTTTTTAAACTTATGGCACAACCAACTTCAAAAAGAAAACCAAGTGATTAAATGTACAAATTACTTTCTTCTCTAAACAGAAGAACTCTATGCATTTGGATATGTCTGTTAAAAATGCAAATGCAAACTATTCATTTTTTTTTTGAGAAAGATGTCTTGAATGTGGAAATGCAGGTGGCTTTATGCCAGGCGGAGAATACTGTCACATAAAATATGACAATCCATTGGAGCACTGTAACTCCACTTCAGATTTCATGTTTTATAGTGACATCCAGGACACTCTGTGACCAGATTTATACCAGCTGTGAATATTACAGAGAAGTCTTCAAGGTGCTCCTAGAATGAAACAATTTTTTCTGTAGATTTAACAGTACTTTGCCTTGCCTATAATATATACTTTACTCCTTAATATTGTGAGGATCTTGGGTTTGGTTGTATAGTGTCCAAACTTCATGGATGTATGACCTATAGCTTATTGGTGGTAACCCACCACAACCAATGAGATGTTTGCCTTCAAATGGGTGACCAGCGGTGATGGGCAAATCTATCCTGTTTCGCTGAAAAATTAGTGAAAAATTCGCGAAACGAGTATATCGTTTTTTTTTTCCGACATTTCATTGTTTTCAGTGCGTCTCATTTTTTTTCACATCAATGAATTTTCACCCGGCGAATTTTCGCTGGCGTTTCGCGAATTTATTCACCGGCGGCGAATCGTGGGAATTTGCACCTGCCGAATGAATTCACCAATGACTAGTGGCCAGTAAATTATAATAATAAATTATAGTAGTTGTTCAGCTACAGTTATTGTGGCAAATTCATTATAGTGCGAAGCGTCTAACGCTAGCGCTAATTCACCAGCGTGACGTCAATTCGTAACTTCGGAAATTCACTAACACCGGCTCTGGCGAATTTATGCTAGCGAAGTAGATAGACTTGTGCAACTTCGCACCCTTACACCAGCCGAAGTTGCGCACTGACGAAGGGTTGTAAATTCGCAAATTCACTAAGATGAACATTTTCCTCAACGTTAGCACTTACGCTAGACGTTACTTTGCCTGGTCACACCAGGCGAAGTTCAATACAATAGATAGGAGGTTGGAAAAAAAATGTAAAATTTTTTCTAAGCACCAAAAGATATAAATCTTTTTCAGACTATCACCCTCCTATTTTTTTGGGGAGGTTACCCTCCTTCCCCCCTACATTTCCTAACATATGGCAACAAAACTATACAGGGGGCACATGTAGGGCACTAGGGCAACTTTATTTAATTTATTAAAGGTTTCTGGGCTTGTGTAGTGGAATGTAGTGGCTGTAACATATACTTCTATTATAACTTCCCGCCGTATGCAAATTGGGCTTTGCTAACGTAACAGCGCTCTGCCTAGCGAAGTAACACTAGCACACTTACACTACCGTTCGCCGACCTGAGCGTAAATTCGTACTTTAGTGAATTTGCGTAGCGCTGGCGAAAATTTGCCTGGCGAAGTGCGGCGGACGCTAGTGAATTTTCGGTTCTTAGTGAATTTGCCCCATTGGATTATATTGTGTTTATGTGTATATATATATATATATATATATATATATATATATATATATATACATGTGTGTGTGTGCGTGTGTATGTATAAATCGCAATTCTCTATCTATCCATTTATCAATCTATCAATCTAGATATCTATCAATCTAGCTATCTATCTAGACGTAGTCAAGATATCCTCTGCACTCCTCTGCACTCACCCATCAGATAAATAAGTGCATACAGGGCCTGTTTACTAACATTTGGATTTCATATTTTTTCAATGAAATTCATATTTATTAAAATTTCTCTAAAATTCAAGATTTATTAAACATAAAAACACAAGCAAAATCACATACGAAACTTAAGTAAAAGCAGTCAAGATCCCATAGAATTCAAAGGGAACTGCAGTGATCCTATTGGAGTTTTTTTTTCATTCAGACTTTCATTCATATTTTAGGTTTTCAGAATTTTGTTTTCTGAAAAATTTGAAGGTCTTAGAGGTTTTAGGATATTTATCAAATCATTCAGTGTTTTTTCCATTTTCATTTATTCAATCTTTTAATAACTGTCATGGCATTCGTGGTTTTAGAGAAAAGGAGTTAAATCATGGTTTCTAATAACTCTGATACCACTAACTTTCGACCTTTAGTAAATGGGCCTTTTTGTGCACAAAGTTACTAAAGAAACAAGACAGGGATTGTTTGCCCATATATTGCAATCAAACTTGCCAACTATGTCATCCATGGTCTGGACAGTTCTACACTGACTTTCATCTGATTCATTAAGAATTCTACTACTTTATCATGCATTATTAACATTATGTTTTACCTGCAACTTACTATCAATGATTAAAACACCCAAATGGTTTCCTATTTTACTGGTGAGCATTAGGACCACTGTAGTTCTGAATGATTGAAATTACAAAATGGAGCTGCCCACTAACCTACTAAGGGTGTTTACGACTGTGCAACATGCAATAGATCAGATTGATACTGTATCATTAAATTTAAGTTTTATCTACTTTAGGTTTTAAAGCCTCTCAGCTGATAAATTGAATAGGCAGAATAGAAGAAGTGCTATAATCAGAAGTTAAACTGTTAAATTAAATTATAGGAAGTATATAGGGTTAAATTATAGGAACATCTACTGATAATAGTAAGTATATGAATTTCATATGTACAGCATTCTTTTAATTTCTATCAAGAATATCATAATATTTGTCCAATCTTATGTCTTTTGCAACAGTTTTCCATTTTTTGTGGGGTCTGTCTGGATTCACAGTACAAGTTTGTATATTATAATGTTAAAATGATAAATTCTTATTTGAGATATAATGTTAGTTTTTTTCAAGTACAAGTAGACTAGAATGGTGCTAGAGCTCTAAAAGGACCATTAGAGAGAAAAAGACTGACTGGGGTTGGTATCTTGATAAGGCCCAGATGATTTTTCCATTACCCAGAAAATACAGTAGTTCTGATTTCTGACTATACTGACTAGTTTGTTCCAACCTATGGGATTTATGTTTTTTATGTTATATTAAAATTCTATAAATAGCTCAATTTATTATTAATTATTTTGGTAGTTCGATAAGATACCACACTAATAATGCCATACTAAGGACCATACAAGGTCAACTGACATAATACCAGTGAAGTCACTATAATTCCTTGCATGACTTTAAGTATTTTATACTTTCCCATATAATTTGTTTTCAAACCTTTGCACATTAATATAAATTATTTTTGCTAAGTGTAGCCTTCCAAAACTAAATAGGAATGACTTGACCTTTCTGAATGTCTGTATCACCAAGGAACAATTAATTTAAGTAATTAAGAGTCTTAAACCTCTCAAACAGCTCATACCTGATGAGTTCACCAGAATATATTAAAAGACATATTCTGGCCAGTTCTTTCATTCGTTCACCTTCTAGCACTATTAAATTATATTATGGAAGACGGCCACCTTCCAAGTGCTATAAAACAAGGTTTTACAACTTTTAATTCTGAAATCTCATAACGATTCTCTGGTTAGAATTATGGGCCTATAACTCTTTTACATACTAACCTAAATGTGTTTTCTAGCATTCTACTTTGTAGGATTAATATTGTTTCTTTCCTTGCTATAAAATGCAAAGTAAAGGGTAATCCTCTAATACTATGAAAAAATATATGCAAGTTCAATTAGACTATAAACTTTTAAAATACCTAACATTTGTGACATTTTGTTTTTTAGATGACATCAATTCTACATTGTTTGAAATCATGAATGGGCTTCCTTTTTCTTTGGTACCAGAATACGTCTCTTCTCGTGTTCCCAGAAGAATGCACCCCTAAAGCTAATTCTTTTCATCTTTTTTTTTTTACTGTTCTACTTTTATTCCCTTTGGGAAAGGAATCAGTACATCTTTCCCCTACTGCCTGGAGTCCACACTGTTATAATCAATAGGACCCAGCTATTATATTGAATCTTCCCAAGATGGCAGTTGTTTATGTGGAATCTGAAGTACTCTATTGTTAACAGAATGGCAAGAAAGGTGGTAGGTAGCATAACATTAGTCAATAGTTAGGAGTAGTTACCTTGGACCTAAGACCTATGACCTATGTTTGCATCATAAAACCTTTTTTTGGCTTAATTCCTTGCAAATTGTATGTTTCATAAACATCTTATAGAAGATGACTCATTCATATAAGCACATCATTCTACTGATTTTACTAGTTCTGGTTTAGGGCAGAGAGCCTTGGGACTTTACATTGTGCATCATGCATTCTGCAGCCAGGACAATCTTATCTCATTCACAAGGAATTTTATTTCTTGATGTTTAAAAAATATAGACCTGATTATGTTCATTTATATAATGGAATGCAGTGTGCAAAGTGGAAAAAATGTCCACAATGTGCACACTACTATCAACTGTTATATTGTCACAGGTCTTTGTGCTCTGTGTTTGCAGCACTGTATTCATGAGGGACAGGAAAAAGTAATGCTGTAGGTGTGTACCCTCCATCACCCTACCCATGCCATAAATTTTGGGTCACTGGTGATCTTGTACTTTTGCCTCAGGGGATACTATATGGCTTCTATGGTTTTGTCTGTTTCTAATTTCCATCCTGTATATGTTTATAATGCAGGTAATATTGGACATGCCAGAAGTTAGTTTGAGTCCCTGACTAAGTTACTATGAATTTAATTTACTACGTACTACATTAAGATTATTTCATGATTCTAGCAGCTGTTAGGTGCATTCACATTTCTGATGGAATATGCAAAGCTTGTATATTTATGATTATATTTATTGAAGCAATGGTCTTCTGTAGGAGAAAGTAATACTGTAGTTGTATACCCTCCAGCTCCCTACCCATGCCATTAATTGTGCGTCATTGGTTATCTTCCACTTTTGCCCTTGGGGATACTATATGGCCTTCATAGTTGTGTCTGTAAGATTGTTTCTCATTTCCATCTTGGATATTCATAATGCAGGTAATTTTGTACATGCCAGAAGTTCATTCTAGCCCCTGACTATGTTGTTATAATATAATTTACTAGGTACTACATTCAAATTATGTCATGGTTCTAGCAGCAGTTAGGCTCTCATTTCTGATGGCATGTGTTGTTACCAAGCTTATTCATTTCCCCTTATATTCATTGAAGCAACAGTCTTTTCTATTTGCTTGCTGAAGTTTGTCTGTAATGTATATGTCTGGGTGCTGATACTGTAAGGGGCAGATTTACTAAAGGTTGAATTTGAGGGTTAAAAAACACTCAAATGTGACCATGGGAATACCGCTATTCAATTGGTCGAATGATCGAAAAGCAAAAATTCGATCGAACGATAAAATTGTTGGAATCGAATGATTCAAACTATTTTAACCATTTGATCGAATTTTTTTATTCAATCTAAATGGTAGGTTGAAACTGGCGAACTAAGCAGTCAAATAAAAATTTAAAGTGGAAGTTATTCGACTGTTGAATATTCTAATAGATTTTTATTCGAATTATTTGAATAATTCTGTAAGAAACTCACCCTGGTGTCTAGTGGAGGGACGGCAGGGACGCCCCCCACATCCTTTTTCCCCTGGCGCCGGCCTCTTCTTAGGCGCGCGTGTCGCACTTCCGGGTTCCCTGAAAGGCGCAGGTGCGCTGACGTGATGGTGTCAGTGCGCATTGGAGTGAAATGTACTGCCCGTTATAGGCTTTGTTCCTGGTGCCTGTTGCCTAGCTATTTTGTCTCTGAGACCTCTTGATTCCTGTTGTGACTCCTGCCTGCTTCTGACTATTCCTGACTTCTGTGATCCTGACCTCGGCTTGTGACCTGACTATTCTACACTTTGTACTCCGACCCTGCCTGCCTGACCATTCTGATCTGATCTTCTGGTTTGACCCTTGCCTGTCTGACTCCCGATTCTGCCTGATCCCTCTGCTAAGATTCCTGGTTTCGACCTTACCTGTCTGACTCCTGATTCTGCCTGATCCCTCTGCTAAGATTCCTGTTTCGACCCTGGCCTGTCTGACTCCGTCGGTGATCCACCTGTCCTGACCCGGCCTGATCTGTCTTCGTTATCTGCCTCCGTCCAGTTCAGTGACCTTCTGCCCAAAAGACTTTGCTTTACAGTCGTGCCCCTTGCTGTTCTGGTTTGGGTGCCGACCGTGACACATTCGATTCAATTCGATTGGATCTTCAAAAACAGTCAAAAATTCTAATTTGAATCATTTATTTTCATAATTAGGCAGTATTTGCCTGACAATATGTCATTTGCACAGAAGCACTACCCGTAACTGTTAGTGTGTGTTTTGCCTTATGGACATTATGTTTATATACTGTATACATAATTCTCAGAATTTGTGGAAATTATTCTCAAATTCTACATAAGTATTTTGATGTACCCTGTATAGTATCCCTTGTTATGTAGGTGTTGTGTGTCTGTCTTTTACCTTGGTTTATTTTGAATAGACCATTTCCCTCCTATATTATATAGTAAAATAGTAGAATAGTATCTTTAGAGACCATTGATATATAAACCCAGAAACAATCATACAATGTATTGTATATAAAATTATACATATTATACATATATCTGTTTTCAAATACCTTTTACATTGTGGCCTTTCTGTAGAAGCTTATGCAATTTTTGCTTGATAAAAAGCATTACATTTTCTAAGGAGCAGTAACTCATAGCAAGCATTAAGATGTATGACTTTAAATAGGTGACCAATAAAAGTTACCTGATGATTGGTTGCTACTGATGGCTGACCCATTAGCTAATTTTTGGAGAAAAATTGGCCAAACACATTAAAGTCAATGTGTGTTTTTCCACACAACATTTTTTATACATCATATGGTAATTTTTTCATGGTAAAATATTTTGCTCATCCTCATTGGTTGCTATTAGTTACTGCACCTGGGCAAACATAGTGTTTTTTATTACATAACCCCAATAGAATCCAGGCAAGAAAGCATAACATGCAGAATTCAGTTGCAGAACAATCAGAATAATTGCATTTGTTAAAAACTAGTTAGAAAGAGTGTTTACCAACACAGACACAAAACCGGAAGAACCAAACAACCAGGAAATCAGTCAAAAATATATTTGTCAAGCAATTGTGTATTTTTAGGCAAATTATAGCAATTCAATTTAAAAAAAAAATCAGATAGCATCATTGGTCTGCATCACTACACATTTAATTTCTACAATAATACTTTTATTTTGCAACTGCTACACATTCTGCAGATGGATGTTTGGCAGGTGTTCTATACACATATTGTATATTGGTCATAGAAAAGAGGGGGTTTGTGGGTGCACACCAAAGGAAATTTGAAATTACTTTGAAAATACTTAAAATATATTTTAAAAAATATATTTAAAACCCTGTCTAAGCAATTCAAGTAAATAAGCAAATGCATGTACATTTTGAAAAACTGTTTTTTTTTTGTTACAAGGTAAGATCATAAAATTGATAAGTCACATACCACATCAAGGTAAACCCCACACAATGGCCCCACTTGTTTACCTCTAATCAATGGTAATTTAAACTGTATCTTACTGGTATGCTTAATAGCATTACTTTGAGTAAACATCTCCTGTGCTCTGGTTTCAACATGTGTGCTAAATCCTCCCACCCGCCGACTGCTTATGCAGCTTTAAGAGGGAGTGATTGCCGTAACCAACGCTCATTTTGAAAAAAATGTGATGTGAGGTATAATTAAAAACAGAGTGGAATGATAGGTGCAGTTTCACATAAGTCTGTATGTGTGTGTTGGTGAAGTGTGGGGATGTATGTGCAGGAGTGTACCTAGTGAATATAGCAACAAATACAATATGTGACCCATGTGCTAAATAAAACCTTGCTGTGTGTGGTAGCACAGAAGTGTGTAAATGTGAATTTTGCCTTTGGTGTGCACCCACAACCCCATTCTTTTTTATATTGGTCATAGTTTACTATTTTCAGAATCAAGCTCAGTCTTTCATTGTTGTTGTGTTTGCATTCTCAGGTTTCTTGTGGTTATTTATGACTTCCTGTATGGCATCTTGTTTTATTACATGATCCATTCAGTCTCTGAAATTGTATTTTTGTTTTCCTTTGTCATCTTTATCTACTGATCTACCAGTATGGAAACAAGGAATCCATCCATAGGTTTCTTATGGACATGAACCCAAGCATATGCATCTATTGTAGAGATCAGAGGGAAAAATTATTAAAAAAAAAACTAAGACTTTCATTGCTATGTAAAACACAATTTATATTATTTACTAAATTATAATTGGTTGTAATAACATAAAGCACAACTTCTTACCCACGGAGACCCTTACCATAGAGTGATACCACAGATATGGATTGCATTTATGGGGATATTGTTAGTAATATTGGAACTTACCTTTAAACACACATGTATTTTTCAGATAAAAAAAAAGATACCATAGCTTTATACCTGAAGTAAAAGCTTTTAAGATTCATAAATTGTTGTAATGATTTAAATGAACTGAAAAAATATCAATATTTAATCTCACGGATGGAAGTCCAGGTGCAAAGATGACCCACTCACTTTGTATTCTAACTTTTTAGTTCTGATGCTCTCCTTAAAAACAAATAACTTTTTCTGTAAATAATAAAAACAAATAAAATAGGGATGCAAATATGATTAATATTAATAATATAAATGTTAGTAATAGATCTTAATTATTCTTTATTAATAGATTGTAATTATTGTGTTTTACAAAAAACACTGTTATTGCTAAATAAGGAGATGCTTCTTGCTTCTGGACTCCATCCAAGATGTTCTGCCAGGCAAAAGAGGCTGTTCCTCCAAGCCAAGCATTCCTAACAAAGAACTAACTTTGCCTCCTCTGTTCTAAAATAGTATCTGCTTCTATGGAGTATAATAAAGGTGTTTTGTGAAGCCTTATGTGTCAGAGGCTGTTAACTACCAAAATTTAGGCACATGGGCTCTGCTGTGGCTTCTTGAGCCAATGCAAGTGTAGGGACTAAGAAGCTTAAATCTCAGGAAGTCCCAGTTACTGTTACCTATGAACTTTTGAGAAGAAGGTCCCTTATAGGAGCAAGGGTGTTATTACAAGTTCCTGCATGTAGTTTATATAATAGGAGGGAAGACATGGCTCTTCCTCTTTGGGACTTACAGGATTGGATGCTGCTGGAGATACTGAAGCAGTTATCCAGTAAAGAATATCTGTGCTCTAAGAGAATTAATACCTCATTGTAGCAGGGTAATAGAGAACATGTTAATTAAGTATAAGGAAAGAAAGGTTTAAGATAGTCAGGACAGCTTAAAGGACAAGGAAAGTTAAACTAAAGAAGTAGCTAGAAATGTTCTACATGATGTTTGTACAGATGTGTTTCTGTACCAGCCCAAGGCAACCACAGCCCTTTAGCAGTAAAGATCTGTGTCTCCAAAGTTGCCCTTTAAAAAGTGCAGTTCCAGGATTCAGCAGGTTTTCAGGCAAGAAAGTGTTTGATAGTTATTCTAGTTAAAATCATATATATATATATATATATATATATATATATATATATATATATATATATATTAAAAACTAAATAGGTTATGGTGGTCCAACCTTAACCACTGCATATCTGTAAGTGTGCATTAGTATTATTGTACATGGTGCTATCACATTGTGGTATAATTTATCAACCTGTTTAACATGTCTTTTTCTATCAAACATATTTAACCAAAGTTGTCATATCTTACAAAGTCCCTCATTTCAGTAACTCAAGGACATTCTGAGTAGTTGTTGTTTACAGTTATGCCATTAAAGTGAAGTGAATAGCATTAACCTTAAGAATTTTATGTTTATTTCGGCAGCAAACTTACTGATTAATGTTCTCAAGAAAGATGAAGAACAAAGTGTGCCAAGATCAATCTATGTAGCACGTGAAAGGCAAAGTTATATAATAATGTCAACATGTATATTTACATTCCCTTGTGCCAACTGCTCATTGTGTGAACTAGACTGCTTTCAGATCAGCTGAAATTAACTTTGCCATCAGCCAAACAGCACTGAATTACTCTGTACGCTCATATACTGTGTAGCGCTATAGTAAACTGGTGTGACTATAATCAGTTAAAGCTACCAAATGGTATTAAAACCACGAATGAAACTATTTCTCTCAGGGGTGAGCCCTCGCAGCGAGGTGGAGGAAGGATGTAGTTGAACTGTAACCATGTGCGATAAGCACAATAAAGTTGGGCGCCAGTAATTCTTTATGATGAACCAAAACAGCATTTATTCAACAGCAGAGCAATAGGAACAATCACCACAGTGGAGTATATTCAGTTACACAGCATGGATATAAAGCACACCGCATGAGTAGAGATACATACACAGCATAAAGGAGCAAATACTCACAGCACCACACATGGGCTGGATCCCTTCAGGCAAGGGGTCATGTCAGCAGTAGTTGAGCGTTGAATATGAATAGAAATACACCAGAATTCAGCAGTTGTACCAAGTGGAACCTGAGGGGAAACCCTATCCCTGAGGTCTGTACACTTAGTCCCTATTTCTGGGTTATGAGTACCCGAGGATCTTAATCCTTCTAAGTCTCCTGTCGGAGCGTGAGCTGCTCAACTAGCTACCTAGCTATCACTCCTAGAGTGATCTATGACAGAGTATGCTATACTTTACTAGGGCCTCTGCGCCTAGGGATCATGCCCATTCCCTTCCAGCCTGCAAGGTTGGGCTAAAGCAATGAACACTGACCGCATGGTTCCCATGACCTTTATACTTTTACACAGTGCCACCTTGTGTACACTGTGAGAACTACAGGGATTGCATAAGCACAAAAGGTCCCCATTAGGACCCATTAGGCGTCCATAATACTAGGGATGTGCCTGACAGAAATATGTGAGGGTGTCTAATTTTCACATCCCTACAACTGTATGTGATTATTTTCCGTGGGTGGATAAACTATGTTTGCTTAGAAGAAATCATATTATGGGCGTAACTTACAATGTAAGTGCAGTGTGCAAAGTGCTATATTGGACACAAATCACCTTATACTTTGCACATAATGCAGCTTCTCCCCATAATTCCATCATAATTATAATGATAAGATGTTGGCTGCAAGTTGCATCCAGCATTTTCAAAGTAGGAATTGCATCACTACTGAAGTTCACATTCAAAACAGGCAGCTCCAAAGTTCTCCAGCCTCATCCTTCCCAGGATTGGCAGGATGGGTGCATTGGCAACTACTGCATGTAGAGGTGCAAGTGCATGTTTGGACACAAGTACCTCAATGAATTGTTCCCTTATGCTCTCCTAATGCTCTGTTCAGTTTTGAGCACCAGGTGCATTTCTAAATTATGTATTTGAACACAGAGCACCAGCGGTTTTAAAACCATCGCTTTATATAATCTTCATTAAAAAATAAAACAGAGCATACAACCCAGAACACACTTGACGCGTTTCTTGGACAAAGCCACTTTCTCAAAAGCTTTTTTAAATTATGCGTTGTCATCCATATTTTACTACCAGGTTATAAAATGGTACATATAAAGATTCTGTCTCTGGAGCGCTCCATATAAAAAGTAAAAAAAGGGGACAAAATAAACAGTAATAGTGTAGTGTTTTGTATAGTGTTGTAATACACCAAGTGCAGTCTTTTGCAGTTCTAATCATTTTTCTGTGATACAAGCGGCACCACACCCACCATACACCAATTAGAAATTTAAAAAGTTCAAAACCACATTAAAATGTGTCAATAGTTGATAAGTATTTATGAGTTGCACAATATCCAACCAATTGTTAACCATACCTAATGCCCCGCCCCCCTATGATACCACATTACTGGATAATATAATGAGTAAACTAGCAAGCTTTCCACCAGCACCATTGCTCCTAATGGGGAATTTCAATGCATTATTGAACCACTCACTAGACAGGTTGACACCATGTCCCAAAGCCACTTCTAGACTCTCGCTCTGGACACAGGCCATGAACCTCACGGATCTCTGGCACTGGAGAAGTTCTGATACAAGTGAATTATCTTGCTTCTCAGCTACCTATCCCATATTGACCTCGCTCTAGCCTCTGCGGAAGTTTTTCCCTGGGTGAACTTGGTGAAGTACCTACCTAGAGATGTGTCTGATCATTCCCCCTTACTGGTAAAATTAGATCTAATCCCAGGACCCAGAGAACATCTCTAGTGGCTTAGCCCAATTTGTCTAACACAATCTAACATTATGGAAGCAAATGAGGCAGGGAACTTAATCCTGGAATGGCAACCCTGGGGACCGTGTGGGAAGCAGGTAAAGCCACACTGAGTTGAGCACTTACATCAGCAATCAAAGGAGCTAGGAAGGAAGCTACTCAGGCATTAGAGTAAAAACAGAAAACACTGACCAAGGCAGAATAGCATTATATTAAAAATGCAGGACCAGATAGCACAAATAGCGCTAGAGGAAACTAGAGTTAAAATGACCCAAAAGAGGTTGCTGTATGACTCCCAAAGAATAATTTATAAAAGGGAAAACAATGGGAAAATCCTAGCATACCTCTCTAAATCCCAAACTCCATCCAACACTATACCCAAAATTACCTCCCCTTCAGGGAACAAACCTCTCTCAGATAGCTGATGATTTTGCAACTTTACTACCAAACTCTCTTTCCCACCAAAGTCCAATATACAAATTCTTCATCTGTCACCACATGCATATGCCCTCCTTACCTTAGTAGAAGTGCAAGATGCAATAGTGTAATCCCCGCTGCCGAGCGTCTGCGCATAAACGCTGGCACGCGTCAACTTAGGCGCCGGCATCAAAGCGCGCCTGAATGAAAGCTCCCGCCAAAATACTTAGGAGCGATGACCTCTAATTTGTGCGCCCAGCTTCTTATTGGTCCTTGATGTATCTGTTCTACCTCAGCCTGCTCCTGATTGGTTCCTGCTCCCTTAAATACTTTCCTCTTCCTCCTCTCTTTGCCCAAGCTGGCTTCAGTTTCTACTGTTCCGCTAAAGCCCTGGCTGTCCGTGTTCCTGATTTTGACCCTCTGCCTGTTTTCCTGACCTCTGGACCTTCGCTGCCTGAAACTGACCTTTGCCTGAACTTGACTACACCTTTGGCAGATCCTTTTGGTACCTCGCTTCTCTGTCTCCTGAAACCGACCTTTGCCTGTACCTGATTACGTATTTGCCTGATCCCTTGTACTACGCCTTGGTAACACGCTTGGCTCCTTTGCTGCCTCCGCCGCAGAAAGCCCGGGGCCCCAAAAGGGCGTCAGTGAAGACCGGAGACGTAGAGGAGTTCCTGTTGCCACCTGTCCTCTGTGGACCAGCCATCTTCCTATGGGATCTGAGGTAACAGCACGTTACAAATAGTCTCCCTTCAATCCAATAAAACACCTGGTCCAGATAGCCTTCTGTCAGGCTGGTACAAAATCTCCAGTTACATCCTCTCCCCCTGGTTACACAAGACCATAATACATGCCACTGAGGAAGACCACCTCCCTTCCTCAGCAAAATCAATACAACTAGGATATATTTGAAGAGTGATTAATACTTCCTTTTCTTTATTGCTTGTGTTAAAGACTTATAAAGAATATACTTAAAAATCTATTATGTCTTCCAAGACTAACAATACAGTACAAGTATGACACCAAGGGGTGAACATTATCAAAAATCTAAGAAGCATTGTTTAATGGGAGGTATGTTCACCTTACTTAATGCAATATTTTAGTTAAATCATTAGCAACTCAATAAATTTGCTACTTTCAGGTCTTTTCCTCTAGCCCAGTGGTTCTCAACCTTCCTAATACTGTGACCCTTTAATACAGTTCCTCATGTTGTGGTGACCCCCAACCAGAAAATATAAAAATATTCCCATTGCCAGCCCAGAGCAGATTGTTAGGAAAGTACAGAAGACAGCGTGTCTGCATAAATATAAAAAGTTGTTGTGCAACTGGCTTCCCTACACAGGTTACTGAACTACAACTCCCAGCACCAACACTCAGAGAGCTACAATTTGGCCCAGGGCTAGTGGGGAGAGAGATGAACCTGCTCCTGGAGCCCCTTAAGTGACCCCTGTGAAAGGGTCATTTGACCCCCAAAGAGGTTGTGACCCCAGGTTGAGAACCGCTGCTCTAGCCATAGCAATCAAAATATTGTGTAACTAGGCCTTTTCTGCATATTAAAACATGACCTTAGAGAAAATGTTAACTGTATAACATCCAAAATCAATAGAAAAAAAAGAAATCATGAGCTACTGAGATTTTGATGGATCCCTAGCTGGCAGAATTGAGTTACTTCTATTTGGTCAAGAATATGCTTTATATCAGCACTAGGATGTGGCATATTCATTTAAGACGAATATTTGCATTCTCACTCCAGGATGCCTTAAGATTGTTTTGGAAAGCTGAAGGCACTGTGAATGCCTATATGCATGAAAAATTGGCAAGTGGCAGTTTTATTTATGCATTTAATTATTGTCGAGGACATTGGCTGAGGGAGGTGAAGAAAAATGAGCCAGCAGTGAAACAGGTTTAGGTTGCCTGAGGTCAATGTAATGTAAGATTGCAGAAAGACCTCCAGGTGCAACAAAGTAAATGTGTTTTGTTAAATTCTTACACAATGTTCACTTATCACTCTCTAATGTTATATTAAGATCTTGCAGGAAGCAGTGACCTCTATTGGACAACTGTTCATCAAATATGGAGGGAATTTTTGCATGACTGCATTGTGCTTACTGCATCATACTGTAAAACTGAAAATTGTCCACAAAGCCTCATTTACAAATGCAGTGCAAAATATTTTATTTTTGCATGCAAATCACCATTTTTCTGACCTGACATTGGGATAAATAAATATTTATCTGAATTTCATATTATAATGGCACCACATGTCCAATATGTTAATAATGGCATTAATGCCCAATTCACTTGGTGCCTGTCAGTTGCAGCTATAGAAGCAACCCTTTAAGGCAGTGGTTCCCAACAAGTGGCTTGTTGGCACCATGTTGCTCACCAACCCCTTGGATGTTACTCCCAGTGATTCCTAAAGCAAATGTTTATATTTGAATTCCTGGTTTGGAGGCAAGTTTTTGTTGCATAAAACCAGTTTTACTACCAAACAGAGCCTTCTATAGGCTGTCAGTCCGCATAGGAGCTACCAAATAACCAATAAAGGCATTTTTTATGCTTGTGTTGCTCCCCAAATCTTTTTACATATGAATGATGCTCACATATAAAAAAAGGTTGAGTTCAATACTTTTCAACACTTTTGGTTAATTCATCATAGCAGATTAAAGGGGCACATTTGCTCTCAAGTTTATTAACATTATTAACATGTGTTTCTATAGCGCCAACTTGTTTCGTATGGGGCACGTATGAATAGCCACAATCTGTAAAGTTGCAGACTTGTTAATTACCCTTCAGTCAGTTGAATTTAATATTCCATTCATTAAAAGTTCTTGCATAAACATTTTTTCCTTGCACTTTTATATAATTGGCTTTGCCACATTGCCTTCCTTCTCTTTTCCTTTGGTGTTACAGCTATTGACACATGCCCCAGGCTGCTGCGAGAACCCTGAAATTACCACCAACTCTGAACCAAGCAGTAGCTTTTGGGTTCTCATAGAGACTTTCATCACTTCACACATTGCAGATGCAACAAAAGAATCAGGTACACATCGCTCTCACAAAAATTACATCCACCGTACGTAAATTGTCAGCTTACTTACATTTCACATCCGATTTGTATCAAGTGGAATACTCTGGAATAGCGATAAGTGCAATTTTTTACTAGTTTCAACACTAAAATAAAACCCATAAACACAATGGTGAAAAAAATTGTTATGAGTAAATACATTTGTCCCGCATTAAAACATTTTGGTGGATTTTCATCATTTTGAGTATTTTTGGTGAAGCAAAATGGGTGAGATTCACACGCCACGACTCTGGAATAATCAGGAAAATGCTACACGTGGGTAAGACATATGTCTATTGCATTCGAAAGTGCACTTATCAAGTAGGAAGGCCAAGTTGAAATGTGTATATGTACACATGAGGGAATCTGTTTGGTTCTTTGTTATTAACAGGAGCAAGTTCATAATATGTCCTTAGCAATAACTTGAATACATGAGTCTTTTGAGACCTTCTGTGAGTAAAGTGCAACCAGGTCTTTCTTGTCATACTGTAATACAATATATTTTAGCTTAGGAGTTTTTTTATTTTATATACTCATTCATTGTATAGTAAAATGCCTAATAACAGGGATTTTATTTTGCAGTTTGATAATAAATGATTTACTCTTTTCAAATAATTTATGTGTTTACAGAATGGGAATGTTTTAATGTGTCCTATTTCAAGTTTGTTTGTACAATATTAAAGGAACCTTAGGTTTCCCAAAATTTTATCTTATATGTTTTCATTTATTGCTTTGTTTTGTTCATTCCCCATACAGAATATTAAATTCCACTTCCCTAATTCTGCTTTTTATTTCATTACTTTAGCAGCAAAAAAACACAAATGATGCTGGAAAAAATAAAAGCTACAACCAGATGAAATACAATCTTCAGCTTGGAAAGAGCTCAAAGCAAGGCTTTTTTTGGCTGATTTTTATTTAAAAGGTTGTGGTTTGAAAAGTTAATTGTTAAAGTAAACGCTTGTATAACATTTTGAACAGGGAGTAAAAATGTAAAAACCTCTGGTGCAGTATGGAAAAAAATTTGCCCGTGAATTCATGTGTCTTGGAATGTATGTTCTTCAAACAGATCCATAATTAATTAATAAATCTAATTACAAAAAAGCAATTAAATGTAGTTACTTAGCAAGTGGAACAGCTTTAATTTTTTTTCTTTGCTTACATATGTTCAGTTCGCTCTTGGGATTATAAGATATTATATTACCTTGAGGCCCCTGTTTTATGATTTTATTTTATTCTTAATGTGTTACATTGTAATTAAAAACATATTATATTAATTTGCAATTTGTCCTAATTTGGTTTCAAATTACGCTAATCACTCTTTATGTAATCTCAATGATCGAATCTTTGGAGGCTTAATTGCTGTAGTAAATCTCGGATATATCAAATGCTTTAATATCTGCAGAAGTCCCAGTGAATTAGATTCATTTACCCAGAGTTCTTTGAGAGTAATTATCTTGCTGTAAGAAATAATGCAGTTGTGCACATCTGCACTTAAAATATTGTTACAAAACTATTTACACCATATCCAAAGTAGCACAAACACATAAATGTTTACAATTTTATCAGAATATATTAACATTTTTTCCCAGTCACCCAAAATTAGTAGTTACATAGTTACATAGATTTAACACATTTTCACTCTGTTTTTTCTAGTGCCATGTTTTGGAGCCAATGTGCATTTTTTTCTTGTGTTCAACACTTTAGAATAAATGGACATTTTTTCACTTGCTAATGCATTTGAATCAGATTTGCAAACATCTTCCCCACTTGCAAAACCACAATTTTCACCACAAATCTAACTTAAAAAATGTCCTAATGCTTAGCTGTGGGTATACTGGTCATGTGTTGCTCTACATGCCATACCCCATGTAACACATCAGAACACAATCCAGTCTAACCAACCAATGACTGAATTGTATTATATACAGCAACAATTCAGAGCAACAAATTGATTGCACTGAGAAAAACATTAAAAAGATAGAGTCTATTTGTAATAATTCCATTCGTATGCATATTTATGAAAAATCACAAATAGGTGAACCAGGATTCAGTAAAGCCACAACAAAAAATTGTTGAATGAATAAAAATTTTACATTCATTTTCAAACAAGTTGATGAATCACAAATGTGGGAATAAAGCTTATTTGAAAGTTGAAGAAATAATGTAATAAAATCTACTTGCCCTGGTGGTCCAGTGGTGCTGCGGGGACGCCCGCCACAATGCTTGTCTTTCTCTGAAGTGCCGGATTCCTTAGGCGCGTGTGGTACACTGCTTCCTGTATTGTTGGCGCATGTGCACTGGCTTAATGACGTCAGTGCACAATGGTGCGAAATTTCAATTATCTAACCCTCTCATTGATCTCCTGGTTTGACCCTTGCCTGCCTAACTTCATTTGTACTCTGCCTGCCCCAACCCAGCCTGATCTGACCACAAATTCTGTCTACGCACCTTCTGTCCAAAAAGACATTGCTTTCGGCCCCTAAAATCCAGCCCCTTTGCATTCAGCCCCTGAAATGTCCACTAATTCTTTAGACACATGCCACAATTTGGGAAAAAATATCAGTTGGAGGAAAAGCAACCAATGACTTTATGAAGGGATGCAGACACCCTCATTGCTAGTGTTTTGTGTCCAGAAATGCACAGTTGGGTATTTTTAGATTTTTTGTTTCAGTGGTATCAAATAGTTTAAATAAATGAGTGACATGTGGGGCAGTTTCAGTTCCTATCAAGTTGGCTCAATATCACAAACAGAGAATGACCAAGCTTCCTGAATGCTGAAGCTTTAATGAAACATAATTTTGCTAAACTAATTTTTTTGTGTGTTAAAGAATATATTTATGCATCTGCAGAACTTCAGTTAATATTTTTATACTGTAGTTTCACTGTGACATTTTAAATATAAATGTGAGTAACTGCACTTTTGCATAAAGTAAGCCAATAATTGCTCCCACAGCACTCTGGGGTAAATGAATGTAATTCATTGGGACTTAGAGATATTAAAGCTTTTGATGTATTTTAGATTTACTGCAGTAATTAAGTCTCCAAAAGTTTTGACCATTGCCATTAGCTAGACAATGATTAGGGTAGCATAAATCCAAATAAGAACAAATAGAACATTTAAATAATACTTTTTTTAATTACAGTGTAACACATTAAAAACAAATTAAATAAAAGCCTAGCGTAGCTGTGCCAATATAAAGATTTAAATTCCCAAGAGCACAATAAAAAGGTACCACAGCCCCACATTTCTGAAGCAAAGAAAGATCCAACCTAGACTTATTTAAAGGGCACCCATTTTTTACCCCTCCAGAGTTATGAGCTAATAGAGCCCACACTCTGGTTGGAGTTTTTTTTCTCAAAAAGATTGCACCTTCGAGCACTAGGCTACCCAAACCCAGAAGCACTTTGTGCAGGTAGCCATTTTGGTGTCCACTCATCATAGTATGTGCCGAACTAGCTCATTATGCGCATTTGCGTGACATCAGCTTGTTGCATATTATGCGCATGCACACTATGAAAGCAGGCAGCCTGTAATGAGAGCTCCCTTTCGGTATGGGTGACTAGCTGGAGCTTATTTTCTTGGAAAAAATACTATTGTATCCATCAACCTGAGTGCGGTTGCTAATACAGCCATGTTATAGGGGAATGTAAGGTACAAAGTTTTCCTAGCCATAGTACCATATAGTAACAATCACACTGTTTGCTTATAAATAGGTGATCATCTACCTGTTTGGAAGAAGTTATTAGACCTATAGCATACTTTGCACCTTTTATTAAATTATACCTAACATTAGTCTAATATTGGTAAAACAAGACAAAGATAATCTAAGACAAAAAAAAAGCTTTATTAACAAGAGGAAAAGTTCAAAGAAACAAATTGTTGTGTAGCATTGTTTCCCCCCACCCATTCATTGCAGTGTCTTCCCAGAATTCCCATCACTAAACAGCAAGGGGCAAATTTACAAAATTCCCATGAATAGATCCTAGTTTGATCTAATATGATCGAATTACGATTGGAGGATTTAATCGGATATTCGAATATACACATTTGGCCTCTTTGATCATCGAATACCGAATTATCGAATAGATCGAATGATCATATATTTGATAATTCGATCATTCGATGATCGAAGGAATCAACATTTTAAAATCCTTCGAATGCCTACTTCAACAGATTTGCAATAGAAGCCTATGGGAACACCTCCATAGGCTTCTTTGTTTAAGTCCTGCTCGAATACTACTCGTACGATCGAATCGTTTGATCGTACAAATTTTTCAGAGGCTGGAAGGAAATTTTACGATTTTTTTCGTGAAATCGAACAATCGGTATTTGATCGTACGATTTCATCAAGAAATCGAATATCGAGCAAAATGATAGCCTAAAACTATTCAATAAGCATTCAATAATCAAATGCTTATGGAATTTCAAATAAATGCGTAGGATTTTTGGGGAATAATAGTAAATTTGCCCCCAAGTGTATGGTGAGCATTGATAAAATACAAGCACAAAATGTGCTGGTAAATGATAAAAAATTATATCAAGTTTGATTCATAGTGCCAATGTGGTATAACACAGGCTGATTCATCCAAATATGGTCTGTTTACCACTGAGTTTAATCTCATAAACATATCCATACT
This sequence comes from Xenopus borealis, assembly GCA_024363595.1. NCBI lineage: Eukaryota > Metazoa > Chordata > Amphibia > Anura > Pipidae > Xenopus > Xenopus borealis. The sequence continues at coordinate 18,848,782 of CM044433.1, read as the reverse complement.
AGAATGCCCATAAACATATCTAAGAAATTATTGTTGATCACAGCCTTTACTGTATCGGTAGGTACTACCCCTTTCAGTTAGATTAGTGGGTAGCCAGGTCCCCATAAAAAAACAGCAGGTTACTATACTGTATATCCTGCAGGGCATTATCAGAATTCTGAAAGAACCTCAACTCAATATTAGAGTATAATACTGCTGGTTTCTTATTGAGCAAAAACATAATCTTACATGATCTTACAGCACTCCCTATATTAAAGAACAAAAGTGTAACAAATAATTACATTGTAGGCTAGAAATGCTGCACATGATGTTTTGAAGTTCTGCTCAAGCTCAAGGCAACCACAGACCTTTATCTGGGAAGATCTGTGCTTCTGAAGATCTCCTCCATAGCTCACCAGTGTTTTCTTCTGCTGATTCACAGCATGTGCTTTAGGCTGCTGTCAATTACTTGTGGTTAGAGACCAACTAACAATATACTGTATATATAAAATGTAAAAGTCATGATTGAAGGCTGATAATTAATAGTGATGGTCGAATAAATTCGCCTTAGGCAAATTCGTGGCGAATTTCCGACATTCGCGGATGGCGAAAGTTTCGGCGAAGCGCTCACGAAAATTAGCTGCGTGTTTTTTTTTTTTTACAATTTATTTTCACATTTCCATACCTCTCAACATTTTGGAAGTAAAAAGAGGGACAGAAATTTTTTTTCCATACATAGCGCTGCAACATTTTGACCACACCCATTTTGTGGCCACACCCACTAATTAACATGTTCGTTTTACCAAATTTGGCAGGTTATGAAAGTTTGAAAATATGTCTCCTTATCTAAACTGTTACAAATACAATCAATTACTTATTTTAGTATATCAAAATTGTTAAAAAGCATCTTTTTTGCACCTGTTCTTCTAGGCTCTCTGCCAAAAACCAATTAAGTTAGAAACTTCTTTCTTTTTCTGGCTATTCCGTGCAGAGAAAAGAGGGACTTTCCAATACAAATGAAATGAGGGACTGCATGTTGCGCTGTCAAAATAGGGAATGTCCCTCCAAAAAAAGGGACCATTGGGGGTATGCATTTCACCTGGCAGTTTTATTACATTGCACTGTGCAAATTCTGACGCGCGTCAGAATAAGCGTGCTTCAACTTGGGCACGCGACAAAACATCAGCGCGACTCGTTTCGCAAATTTTTTCGCCGTTTCATGAATTTCGCAGAAAATTCAGGAATTTTTCGGTGAAGCAAAACGCCACAGATTCGCCCATCACTAGTAATTAATTATTCATTCTAATTCTCATTGCATGGAATCTCGGAAACCAGTTCAATTTGCCTGAGCATTTAATCATCAACCCTGTAGCATCAACTTCTATGATAAATGGACCTTTTTCCCAGCTTGATGCTTTTGCAATGGCCCCTAAGCTTAGCTTCTCAACAGCTGCCCAGTCCATACTGAGCTTGTGCAGTGCCACTGACATTCTGAACAAAATCCAAAGTGACAATTTTTACAGTTGCTGAACCTTTAGGATGCTGCTTTAGGATGTACCTTCAGTATAAAAATACAGCATTATTCAGAAGCCATATTTATTGTAGGGTTAACTTTAGTAACTCATTACTCCTGTACGGCAAATTTGCATGATATCACCCCCACCTTTTCCCCCAGCAGCCTAGCAACAGTAGAAATGTAAAACAAGATAACAGCTTTGTGGTAAATATAACAACAGTACTCAATAGTAAAAATCCAGGTGCCACTGTGATGGTCCCTTCAGTTACATTGAGTAGGAGAATCAGTAGTCTGCAGAAAGAAGTTCCATAGTGCAGCACATAAGCAGTCAAAATTACCTGAGATGGCTACATACACACCATAAATAGACTTGCTGGTTCAGGAATGACATTAAATATTCTAGAGTGAATTATTTGCAGTGTAAACAGTGTAATTAAGACATAAAAACACCACCATAAAAATCATGACAGGGTCCCTTTTAATTTACTGTGAGGACTTACATTTATGCATAATAATCTTAATAATCCAAATCACCCCAGTTCAATTTTGCAATCTGTGTGTGGTAATATTAAACAATGATCCCACTACCCTATGTCAGCCTAACACTTTAAATGAATAATTAGGCAGATGTTTTGGTGGTACCCTAGTATAAATGTATATGCTGAAAAGAAAAACTGTTTTATCACTACTATCTTTATCCACCCATATCAACGTATCAGTTTCATTTTTCAAAGACCCAGTACATGGAGCTATCATTTTCACATTTATAGACTTATAAACAATTTACATGATTTCTTACCCTGCTTTGGAGACCTCTTTTATTTCATTTTGCATTTCTCTTTGCAGATTTTTATTCCAAATGTGAATATGTTGCCAGTGATACTGAATTAAAAGAAAAACAAATAGACTTTCCATTTCATTATTAAGTCACATAGATTTGAGTCTTTTTCTCTTACATTTTTCCCCCTGGTAAAAACAAGGGAGTGCATTTATGTAAAAGCACTTTGAAGAGAGACCATTTCTCTTCTGGGATTTCTACTTTGAAGATTTTATCTTAGTTAATATGCTGTAATGATTATTTTAGCAGAATAAAATTAGCGTATCTAAAATTAAGAGTTCTAGTTGATCTTATAAAATATTATTTTTCATAATATATTTCAAATGACACCATATGGTAATCATTATTGCCCAGGCTGGGATTACTGAACAGGGGTTATTGTTTCATTTCACAAGAATTCATATAACATGGCTGGTAAGCCCCATACTAGTTTTTCCTATTGATGCTCATAAATCCTTTTCACGTTATAAAAAGAAAAACTTATTATATTTCCGATATTGGTCTTTATTCTGTTTGCCCTAACTTTAGACTTTCTTTCAGAATATTGATGTGGCAAAATTAAGGGACCCAGAAAGTACAGATATGGGACCTGTTATGCAGAATGCTTGGAACCTCGGCTTTTCCATAAAATGGATCATCTCCATAATTTGTATCTTCATATTTTAATAAACCCAATAGGCTAGTTTTTTTAAGTGGATAAAATGTCTATTGGAGTTGGCCTTCCCATAATTTGGTGCTTTCTGGATAAAGGGTTTCTGGATAACAGATCCCATGTCATAAATAGATCAGGTCTTGAAAATCAAGTGTTGTACCCAGTACTGATGCACTGAAGCCACTAATTTGGGATTTGGCCAAATCCTGACACATTTATGAAGAATTTGGCTGAATCTTGGACCAAACCTGAGTATTATACCCTGATATGCAAATTAGGTTAAGGAATGGTTAAAACAAACCACTAAATAATGTCCTACTTCCTTGTTTGTGTGGAGAAAAGTTAAATGATTATTGGATTTAGATGCAGTTCAGTCAGGCACTTTGATTCGACCAAATCCAGCTGAAAAAAAGCAAAATCGTTGCTGAATCCCAAACTGAATCCTGAATTCAGTGCATCCCTTGTGCCCAGACAAGAAAGCAGGTAATCAGCTCATTTTGTGTTCAGGAAAATGGCCACAATTTTCCTTTCTTTTCTAGTCTGTTGTCAAACTGTGTTTCACACCAGCTCCAAACGTTCCTTCATTAGAGAAGCAAACAGGATTCTTCAATCAGAATCTTGCATTTCTCTGGAATTAGGTCTATACTGTATGTTGAAACGCATTAGGACAACGTTGTTTTAACTTATAGAATAAAATTGAGTTTTATCCACACCGGTGTGTCTCAGGAGTGCATGCTCATTCTTCTATTAATTAGTCATTACACTCGACCCATTGCAGTGCCCATTGCAGTGCAAAGAACCACTCCTCACTCTTAAAGGAACAAAAAATAAAAACTGGGTAAATAGGCTGTGCAAAATAAATGTTTCTAACATAGGAAGGCCACATGGGACATAACTGTTCACTGAGTTTGCAGTTCAGATTCAAAAGCAATAGTTATTACCCATGTACCCCCCTCAAGTCACTGAGCCTGGTAACCAATAGTGGAAATTAAAAGAGCTGCAAACCAGGAAGTAGTGTTATGGTTTTTATGTTTTTTATGACATCCACTTACACCAGCCTTTGTAGATTGAATTTGTGGCTAACTAACTGTAACCCATTTTGGCCACCCCCCTTGTGCCTAAATGGTACATCACAACATTTCACCAACTTACAGGTCCTGAGTCCCCTTTGTTAGGTGAAAGGGTACTGGGAATTCTTCTTCTCTGGCAGTGCCTCCACCCAGTGGGATTCTGGAATACCCCTAAGGATAGTCCCATTAGGAATAACATGACCCCACACACTTTATTATAAAAAAACCACAATAAAGTGAAAGTGAAGGGGAAGTAAAACACAAAGCATAGCATACAGCACATCATCACATCACACAGTAATGACCCACTCCCATGGGAACTTATGGCAGTCCATTTCCAGGCCCTCCTGACCCAGCAAAGTCCCGCACTACTCCACTGAGTACAATAAGTCCCAAGTAATGTCACAGCACATATACCTCTCCCTCCGGGTTAGTATTGGCTCCCTCGTGACAGGCATAAAACAAAGCCCGTGTCATAAATGAAAATTATCCTGGATCCTCTCTTTTTCTCCCCTCCCCAAAGGCACACCTTACCCTGGGGATTCACACAGATGGGTAGGCTCATCCGGAGCTGGAGCAGGCATCCACAGCGATTAATCCATTCTATGCACGCATGCAGCTTATATTATCCTCCAAATTATTGCTCCCAACACTCTCCATAGTGTGAGCACGATAACTTTCCTCCTTATATCCAGCTCCCCTGCTGTCTATAGCGTGAGTACTTAAGACTTCCACTGCTAAATTACAGCTCCCAGCACTCTGCATAGTACGAGCACACAAACCCGGCAACCCAGCTCCAAACTCTCCTAGTTGAGCTTACAGGCACTGGAGGAATCCTGCACAGCCTGGGCAGGCTTCTCGCTCTCTCCACTTCAGCCTACATGGTGCCGGTTGGTTTCACTTTCTGCTCAGTGAAAATAGTCAGCAGTATAACACAGTCTCTCTGTCTCTGCTCTCCTGCTGTGAGCACATGACCATCCCCTTTTATACTAGAGCACAGCGACACTTTGTGGCTGCTCCTCGGATTCTGACAACATCTAATGAGTCCCTACATAACTATATTGGAAACATTTTTTATTTTGCACATCCTATCTATTTATCCAGTCTTTATTTTAATACTGAACAGTTTCTTTAAGGCACCAATGAGTGCATTTGTGGCACACCATAGAAAGGTAAGTTGCACACTGGCACATACAGTATGCCGTGCTCAGGGGTGAAACTACAGATGAAACAGACTCTGCAGGGGAGCAGGGGGGGGGGCAGGAGTGTAGAGGCCCAAAGAAGCCTGATTAGTGGGACTCTCCAATCTGACCTCCAATATATCTGGGTAGAACTAATCAAGGTGCAGGTAGGCCCAGTGTCATCTAGTTACTCCACTGTGCATGCTCTTTGTGACTTGAATGTATAGTAGCATCAATCATATCTCTCACCACTCATAACAAACACAAAATTGGTTAATTTTACTATGCAATCTCCATATTTTACATTACTTGCTAAATGAATAGACCAATTAACAGTTTGTTCCAACTTACTGCAGTTTCCCTAGTTTCATAGTCAGAGTACTTGCATTTGCAAGCACTTAGTTTTAGGCAATGGTTATAAGAAGAGCTGTCAAATGGGGTCTATAATGCAAAATCCTGAAATCCATAATTCTCACAATAAACATCTATCTTCAATCTGAATAAATTTTAAACCATTTAAATTCTTCTCTAATTTCCTGCTTCTGTGCCTCCTTATAAATGAAACTGACTACAGATATGCTGCCTTAAAGTAACTTAAAAAAACACCCTTTTCCCGACATTATAATGCAATGCATCAGGCCTTTATACTCTGCCAAACATTTTATCAGCTGATTATCAGTAAAGAGATCTCTTCTTAGTGATCTACTGATAAAAAATCAAATTGGGATCTGGCAAGGGTCCACTATGTTTTATGAAATGATTTTTTGGACTTGGAAGAGATGAAATGCTGCAAGCTATTCTAGCAAACTGATTTTGATGGATTCCCTTTTTCTAATTATATGGAAGAAGACGTTGCTATTGAGTAATTGCTGTGGAACTACTTGGGAGATTTTCTTATTAAAATCTTACCCGAGTACATATTTTACTAAGCTGTGAAGATCATATAAATATAATGTTGTAAGTATCCCCTTATGTAACAAATCAATTTCATTTATCACAATCTGAAAGCCTTATAATACACTTTAAAGAAAAATAATCTGTTCTTCAGTAAAAGTAAAATGTGTTCATGTACTCAATTCTAAATCTTCTACATGATAAGCTAAGTTTCCTTCATGTTCGCCAGATTAAACAATTATAGCAAAGTTAAATATAACAGATTATAATTGGCTAAATTCTCATTGTAGTGTTCATTTCTCACCCTCTCTGCCCTGTTCATTGTCCATCCTCCTGCCCCTTATCTTCACTGCTTGTTCCTCTCCCTTGCCCTGTTATAATTGGGAAAAAAGAAAAGCAATAAATAATCTGCTACTAAAGGTATTTTATTATTTTATGGGGGCAATGTATGTTAGAAGTTAGTGTAAATACCATAGTAATTTTATACACAGTATAATATAATATCTTTTGGGATATCTATAGTAGGTATGTACACTAATTACCCACACTGAGAGGTTTTGGGGTAAGATAGAAATCCATATATATTGTTATTTAATAATTTTCTTTGAAGGTCACAACTGAGTGCTGGTACTAATATCTGCATGTTTCGAAGCTCAATAGAAAGAAAATGAATGCAGTACAGGTACCGATTATGCGTCTCAGAATAACCTATATTAGTAACACATTTGTAATTATGAGGCTAATTGATTTGCCTTAAATGATATAATGGGACTACCGAAAAATACACAGATTTTTTCACATACAGAGAAATATATAAAAAAAAAAATTATTTAAATTTTTTTGAACTTTGGGTACAAAAATTGATTTGTCATATTTAGGATGGCATATAAAAACTTTGACACATAAATACTTGTAATATGAAAATGTCTCTTTACACTTGTCCATTATGTTTTTGTGTATATTAAAAGGTGTGTTATACCTTCTCCTTTACACCTTACTCCTCTTTTCTTTTCTTTTTTCTCATTTCCTGCCATCACTCCACCCCCTTGTTAAACTATTTAACACAGTACACAGTGTGAAATTCTAGGCTTGATAAAGGGCCCAGCGTGGTCCAAAACGTTGCCTTGTTTTTGTCTACTAAGAGCCAATAAATCAATTTCACAAATTGAAAATTGGATCGGTGTGCTGAAGTTTCCCCGGATTTGCATACATAAGGAAATAGTCAAGGAGCAATGTAGAAAGTGTTTGCTAGCATAGAAAGCATTTACTAAAAATGAAACGGTATATAACAACACAGAATACGCATCATAAAAATATGAGTGTTAATTTTTTTTTTATTTCCAGGGGCAATACAGCCATTTTAAATATGATTTGCTAATTTTAAAATTAAGTTGAGTAGCAGCTCCCTCACATGGGGAGGCATATTTATAAAAATTCTAATTGGAGAATGTTCTAGTTTTTTTCAGGTTTATTTTTTTAGTGCAAAAATGAGATTTAAACCATGGTAAAATTTGAAATATTGTTACATTTTCTCCTTGGTGTTGAACTGAAATGTGCAAAAGCAAAACTCCAATTAAACATAAGGTGAATAATACAAGTAATACTAGTACGGTTTTGAATGTCATTTTAATGTAAATGGTAGTTTTACTATACATACAAAACAACTGATGCTCATAATGAAATAATTTCTAGAACAAAACAAAAATAAACTACTTTAAAGGGGCTAATTTACTAAAACTCAAATTTATTGTACAATTGACATTCTGAAAACACAATTTTATCCAGTTTTCACTACAAAAATAAAAATTTTTCAGACAAAACCCCCAATTTTTTTTGGATTATCCAGCACAGATCATGATATCAAGAAACGATTTCAGGCACATCTGCCATTGATTCTACATGGCCACAACAGGTTTGAGATGGCATATATTCAGATTTATATTTTTAGCATCTTTGGGGTATGACAAAACAAAAATCAAGGTTTAATAAATGGGCCCCAAAATGATGTATTGGCCATAAACAGATTAACAATAAAGCTGAATATCTGATTTACATATGTATAAAAACTCAAATATTGCTGCATGCAGAAATACTGCCAAATTCATTTCTAATATATTGGTAATATTTTTATGATGATGCTTAGCTGAGAAGTCTTGAATTAACTTGTTGATTGTTATTTCCTTATTTGCAGAAGACGATAGTGGTGGAATCAAGGGTTGAAGTGGCTATTATCTGCATAACTGCATCATATTCGATTATTATAATTTTTTTCTTCTAAGTGCTAGAGAAAAATGAACACAATAATGACATAAAATGGTTATATCACCAAACATGTTTATGATTTCTGATCTTACTGAAACAACTCGGTCCATGGTAACAACCAGAATTAAACCTGTGGCAAGAAGGAAGTATGTTACATTGCTGAGAAGGCCCAAGGGGCAAACTTTGCCATATGGATGTACCCTGACTACAGGAATAATGTGTTTAATGCCAGACAGTTCACTCACAGTACCCCCTAGAATTAAGAATCTCAAGTTATTATGTTTATTAGATAAAATAAACGTGGATCTTTCCCAAAAGAAAACTAATTTGAAAATTGCAGTTATAACTATTGCACACTGAAGAATATTGATAATACCAGAATTTAACTAATTATTAATGTGTGGTAAGTAGACAATCCAACAACTAATGATATTAAATCTACTGGTTAAGTTCACTCCGGTAATTATAAACTTCGGGTTTTAGCATTATTCTACCTCTCTTCATCTTGTGTTTTTGATGGGAAAATAAACATTTTCATAAAATACAACATATTTAGTTTATCGTCACACAAAATATATATATCAAAGAAGAAATATTTTTAGGAATATTATTCAAAGCCTGGTTTATAGAAATGAGCACCAAATGAGATAAATTTGCAGGCCAAGGTAATAATTAATCCCATGCAAATTACCTGCTTTACAAGACAGTAGCCTTTTGGCTGCACATGCTTGATCCAACTTAAACGTTGCATAATTTAAATGAATATAAGTTCTTCCTTATAATATGTGCAAATGAGCAGAGCCAAAAATATTCATTTTATTGGGTCATGCATTTGTTATGTACTTCAAAACAGAAATTATAATACAATTTAGGGGAAACAACAGTTAGGTACAAGTTAAACATACACTAGTGAGCATTTTTTTATTTCTATTATGTAGGGATCACATTGACAGAACAATATATAGACTAGTAGACAGATATATACATTTAGATGGACTTGCAGTCAACCACATAGAAATAGATTAATGTGGAGACAAATACAATAAATAAATATTTACACATACGGTATAAAAAATCACCATGTTCCCAAACAAACTGCAGTTGATCAGAAAGCATGACACACAAAAGCATATACAATAAATACATCCTAAAACTACCTAATACAGAGGCCTCCCTTTCTATTCTACATTATATTCCTCTAATGTTCTCACTTTTGCACAATTTGGCAGGCTCCTATTGAGCATCTAATCTACTTCCAGGCAGAGCACTGGAAGCTTCCAGATCCATATTTATTGGAAGTTCCTTCCCAAACATAGGGCAGCTGTTTTATGTTAAAAGCATGCTTAGAATACAGAATTTTACTATTAATTTAATTTATAGGGTACATTTCTTTTAAAGAGGTTTCAGTGATTCCTGTAAAACTAAAAATGAGATGACTAGGCACAGATTATATCTGATGACATTGTTAATTATGGTTTCTAATGATTCTTCCACAAAAAGATTGACTTTTTTTGATGAAGCAGATTTTAGCCTGATGTGGCCACCTACATTCTGGGCCAAATTTGGCTGATTCAATCATTTGGTCCCCGGGCAATGATTGGCTTATAATAGGCTTCAATGCAGGTCTGACGAGAAAGGACTACATAAATGTCATCATGCAGTCCCTACCCGACAGATTCTATTAAAAAGCAGTTGTAGCACAGTGGATGGGAGCTCCTTTAACAATGTAGGGCATGTGTGGAAACAGTATACTGAGTGCATATGATTTTGCCCTCCCAAAGCAGAAACAAGGTACCATGAAAAAAATGCCATAAACTCTAATGTAGTTTGCGACAAAAAAATCTTTTCACAACAAAAAAGTTTTGCAAATTTTTTGCCATTTTGCAAATTTCCGACAGTTTTACAGATTTTTTTTTGTGAAGCGAAACGGGACAGGTTCGCTCATAAATACTCTCCATCTTTTTCTCTGCTGATTCACTGCACATGTTGTTGCCATGTACATATTCACAGTGAATTTCAGCATTTCACCAGCTGTGAAAATCTTAGCGAAACTGCTTAAAAAAATTTGCCCCGCTGATTGTATCGATTTGTGCTGTAAAACAAAAATGATGTGCAACAAAAAAACAATAAGCGCGACAAATGCACATTTTATTTTTTCCCTCTTCTTCCACATCAACAAAATGCTCTGGGCTGCTGTCAGTTACCCAAGACTGCATACAGATGAAGCCACTTTGGATTGTGTGTTTGACACAGAATAACTTAACTCAGATATCCCATTTTTCCCAATTAACACAGAATATTGTGTCACAGCATCCCATCCAATTAAAGAGTTCACCATAGAAAACAATGGTGCTTTGGTATGCTAATGAAAAGGTTAAATGCATTAAATGAGTTAAGAGGACTTTAGATAACACAGTTTCTTCAATTGACCCTGAGTCACAACACATTTAACACACAAATCCAAGTAGCTGCATCTGTATATAGAATATAAAGTTTCAATCCAAGCCTAATTTGTAATTAATTACATGGCAGCTCAGAAACTGGTACATTCTGCATCAGAAATTTAATCAGCCCTGTAGCATCAACCTCTATGCTAGATGAACCTAATATTTTGCTTGTAAAGACCTCAAAGCCTACTTTCTCAACAGCTGACCAGACCACACTTAACATATGCAGTGTTACTATCACTCCTGACAAAATCCATGAGGGTGACCCCCTGTGCACATCCATAAAGATCTGAAACATTACTGTTATTGTGACTCTGAAACTTTAAGTTGGTGCGGTAAATTCAGTATATAGAATATAACATTTCTATCCATATTTGTATAGTTCTCCTTTAAGGATGTACTCCATTAAGTTTATGGAAAGCTTTTCTAGACATATTTTGGCATTCTCAGTATGAGGGCTTTTCCTTGCTATTGTGCAAAAACAGAAAAATGGCATTATCAAAGTCATTAATGTCTGCCTTAAAAGGATTTTCTTTTTAGTGTGAGGCTGGCTGATTTTTTTCACTAAAATAAAACAATTCTAGCAACATCAAGCATCAATGAAATTGCAGTATGTGAAGCCAACAAATGGAAGGATAGTATGTTTGTCCCTTTACGCAAACATAATTCTTCTATCATCTTCATAGACATTTAGAATTAGTTTGACAACTAAATATATCAGGCAAAGTGTAGAACGCACTTTTCAAATTTCTGAATCATTACAATAAAAGTGGTTTTAATTTTTTTTTTTTTTAAAGAAAAGGTTCTCAATTGAATCCATAGAAAATTCCTTGTTTATTGGTTCTAACTAGTGATGGGCAAATTAATTTGCCTGGGACGAATTTGCGGCAAATTCCTACGATTCACCGCCGGCGAATAAATTCGCGAGATGCCAGTAGAAATTCGCCGGCGTCTCATTTTGGACAAGGACATCTGTTTTTGGACATGGACATCTGTTTTTTTGACCCCCGGAAATGTGCGCCGGCATCCAAACATTTTCTGCCATTTTGCGAATTTCCTGATTCGCCCATCACTAGTTCTAACATGTTGAGCTGCATTGCTTATTTTTGATATCCAAACTGTATATAATAGAAAAATAGTAATTTTATACAGTATATAAGGGATAGGCTATCTCAAAACTGGCTAATAAAACAGTGCTGTGTGTCAAGGATAGCCTAAATCACTAATACACTAACCTAAAAACTGAAGTACAGGAGCACTTACCCAGGGTATCACGTATGTTATTACAATCACTGGGGGGGTGCCTAACATTTGGCACCCCAGTGATTTATACATTGCTTCTGCTTTAAAAAAAAGTCTTTATCAGGCCTTTAATAATAAAAAAAAGCTAGGGATGCACCAAACCCACTATTGTAGAACTCACCTGAACCGTAATTTGCAAATGCAAATGAGAAAGAGAAGCACACCCACAATGCCTTTGTATGATGAAAAGTCACATGATTCTAAACATTTATATTTGGTTTGGCCAGGCACGTGGATTTAGCCAAATCCAAATCCTGCTGGAAAACAGTGCTCAACTGATACAAATCCTCTTTGTTAGGAAGGTCATAAAAGGTCACAACTGGATTTCACTCATCAACTTATTCATATTAGCTTATGGGGTGCCACAGGGCTCAATCTTATCGCCAATATTATCATTCTCATACATCCTGGCATTTGGAAATATAATCAAACACCATTGTTACCATTGCTTCGCAGATTATACCCATCACTACCTGTTTTATAAACCAGATATTAAGGGGTAGATTTATCAAAGGTCAGATTTCGAAGTAAGACCAATCGATATTTATTTTAAAAATGTAATTTTTAATTGAGGGGGAATGGTCCATTTTGTAGTGCATTTGATCAAATTCGAATCGAACAATTTGCCCCCAAAAAATTTGATTTTTCAAAGTCCACCAAATGGGAGGTCCTCCATATGCTAACACAGCAATTTGGCAGGTTTTAGATGGCAAATGGTGGAGGCCAAATTTTTACAGTACATGATGAATTTTAAAATTTTAATTTTCAATTTGTTTGCATATATGAATTGAATCTAGATTATTTTCTATTCGAAGTACACAAAAATTGCTCAAAATGTTATTTTTTTTACTTTGACTTTTCAATTTTAACCCTAGCTAAATCTGCCCCTAGGCATAAAGTATCCACAATCAATAGCTGGTTAATAGATTTGAAAATGTGAATAAACCAGAATTGGCTGAAACTATACCCAAACAAGATTATATTACATTATTATTATTATTATTATTTTTATTATTATTATTACTAATATTAATAATAATAATTAGAGGATAGAGGTAGCATAGCATGTGGATTTATTAAGTCTATATTTGTTAGACCAGGTGCACAGCCAAGGTGTGATACTAGATAGTAATGGCTTCTTCAAAAATCAAGGAGCAGATTTATAAAGGGTTGAATTGAAGATTTAAAGTAAAAAAAATTCAAATTTCAAGCTATTTTTGTGTACTTTGAATAGGGAATAGTCAAAATTCAATTTGAATTTGTAAGAAAATTTGAATTTTGATATTTATCATGCACTCTATTTAAAAATTCTATTTTGACCATTTACCATCTACAACCTGCAAATTGCTGTTTTAGCCTATGGGGGACTCCTAGAACTCCTATTTGGAGTCAATTGGTGGACTTCAAAACAAATTTGATTGAATATGATGTTTCTTCGATTTGAATGATTTATATTTGACCGGTAATGGCCTATTCACCCCCCAAAAAAGTTAATTTTTAAAATAAATTTACATTTTTTTTTCTTTTTTACTTCAAATTCGAAGTAATAGGAGCTTTAAAAAACTCTGATTATTTCTAAATTTGACCCTTGATAAATCTGCCCCCAAGTGTTAGTTACCATCGGATCAGCATTCCTCCATCTCCAGCTGAGGATATGCCAAAATCAATCCAGGATTTTGAACCTCAATACTGGTTTACTGCTATACCCTGTATTATGGTCTTCCAGAAAAATAACAACACTGTTATCAGAAAATCTGCATTCAGGCTATTTACCTTTCAACACCAATTCTATGTTCCCTAAACTGGCCCCAATTAACTGGAGGATTTTCTTCAAAATCAGCCTTCTGAACTGAACTACTACTGGTCCCAATACCTGGGTTCCGACCGCTACCTGCAGCTTAGTCAAACCTGAGGTCAGAATCAGCAAAGGTGAGCAGCACAAGACAAGACCCATAGAAAGCCAAAACGGCAAAACTTCGGCAATCCCGCAGCCCATCTCCATCCATCAGCTCTACCCCCCAGGCTTCGTCCGTCCTAGCATCGGCAAAGAAAACATGCAAGCAAAAAAGGACTACCGACCCGCAAAAGATGATCACTGGACAGCTCTATCCATCTATCTCCCCACCCTCCCCTCCCTCACCTTCCTCTCTCTTTCAAGTCTTTTCTGTACCTCTTGTTTTGTTCATAATGTTTGCTTAACTCAAGCACAAAGTTTATAAAAATGTATGGTTTTATAGATATTAACCCATGCCAGCATAAACTAGCATTCTTCTTTGCACGTCTAGCATAAAACAAACTAAATAAAGGACCGGCTGACACATTATGAGAATAAGTAGGATACGGCTGCACTAATTACAACCACTGCATTAAACATATCCTAGGGAAGCCGAAAGAAGAATGATCAACAGACAGTAATGTATAGCGAAAATGTTAAGCTTGGTTTATTTCAATGATGCTGACATGAGACTATTTCTTGTTATGATGTGCGTAAAACCAATAATTTTTATTTGAAAAAAAATTGGCCTTCTTGCTTTTAAATATCTTTTCACCTCGGCTCCTGAATGAGAAACATCTCATTGAATGAGTCCTTTAAGTCCCATGGGGGGAAAAAGCTCTCTAAAGATGTTATTAGTCCTTGCCACAGAGGAACGTGCAATCTAAGGTCTAAATCCCATTGCACAAAAAACTAGGCTTGGTTTTTTTAAAAGTCAATAATACTGCCTGTATGGTTTTTTTTTTAAATAGGAGTGGAACCTGAAGTACCTGGAGGAAAAACAGGATATTTTAGGGTTAAGACCTTTGTATTAAAAATTATTTTTCCCACCTTGCTTATATTCACAACAGTTTTTTCAATACACCGACAGCTTAAACACAAAAATATTCCTTAGAAATGCTACTGAACTTTGAGATAAGAGAAAAGAGATTTTTACACCAACCTTGAGCAGAAATGTACATCTCCCCTTATGTAGCATAAACAAAAAAGGTTTTATAAAAATGCACCAACTTCCATAAATTTTAACCAACAATCCAAACATATTTTATATTATACCATGAATTATTCTCCCATAAACAATTGCTATACAGATGAAGCCACTTTGGATTGTGTGTTTGACACAGAATAACTAAACTCAGACTTCACACTTGTCTCTTAACACAGAAAATGGCATCACAGCATCCCATCTAATTAAAGTGTTCATCGTTGTGAACAATGGTGCTTTGTTATGCTAATGAAAAGGTTAAATGCATTAAATCAGTTAAGATAACTTTAGCTAACACCGTTTCTACCATCATTTAACACATTTAACACACAAATTCAAATGGCTGCATCTGTATATAAATACAGATGCAGTCACTTGGATTTGTAAGTTAAATGCGTCGTGACTTAACTCATCTAACCCATTTATCCCACTTAGCACAGAATATTGTGTCACAGCATCCCATCCAATTAAAGAGTTCACCATTGAAAACAATGTTGCTTTGGTATGCTAATGAAAAGGTTAAATGCATTAAATGAGTTAAAGGAATTGTTCAGTATAAAAATAAAAACTGGGTAAATAGATAGGCTGTGCAAAATAAAAAATGTTTTCAATATAGTTAGTTAGCCACAAATGTAATGTATAAAGGCTGGAGTCACTGTAAGTCTAACCTAAAAGAACAGGACACTACTACTTGCTTTTCAGCTCTCTTTTGTTTACACTGAATGGTTACCCTGGTTACCAGGCAGTAACCAATCAGTGACTTGAGGGAGGGCCACACGGGTCATAACTGTTGCTTTTGAATCTGAGCTGAATGCTGAGGATCAATTGCAAACTCACTGAACAGTTATGTCCCATGTGGCCCCCCCTCAAGTCGCTGACTTACTCAGATTTAGAGAGCTGAAAAGCAGGATGTTGGATTCTGGCTATTATATTTGACATCCAGTCACTCCAACTTTTATAGTTTGCATTTTTCTCTGACTAACTATAATACAAATATTTTTTATTTTGCACAGCCTTTCTATTTAACCAGTTTTTAATTTTACCCTGAACTGTTCCTTTAAGATAACTTTAGATAACACAGTTTCTTCAATTAGCCCTGAGTCACGAAGCATTTATCTTACAAATCCAAGTGACTGCATCTGTATATATATGTGTGTGTGTGTATACAATATATATATATGTGTGTAAATAAAGAAGACAATATTGTCTATATGTGTAGATGTGTAGTACAGATATGGGATCTCACAGGGGTTCCTTGACCTGGGCAACATCTATTCCATATAGAAATATAGAAATATAAATATATATATATATATATATATATATATATATATACAGTATAACTTGATGCTTAAAAAAAATGGAGCCCAGGATGGTGTTTAAAGACCACAGCTTAACACCATCAATATTAACAAAACATTGACCCAACTGGAATGCTTACCTAAAAATACTCTACCAAGTGAAAGAGCCATCCTGGCCATACAAATGCTGTGCCACCTGGATGGACAAGTAAAAGCAAAATCTCATCACTCAAGTCCTTTCCTCTCGTGGCTCTGTTACAAGAGGTGCCAGCAATATTGCCCCATTCCCCCACTCTAGCAAGCATTCCCCCATCTGCTCAGCTACCAAAGTAGCGCACTTACCAACAGACCTAAAGCCTTCCAGGATTTCCTTCAAGAAACAAGGGCAAGAGGGCATGATGCCGCTCCCACTGCTGCCTGAAACAGAATGAAGAGTTATGGTTCACACACTTCTCACCTTGCATATTAAGCACTCCCCGTCTCTGCTCCTAACACTACCTTAACTGCTTAATCCTTCTAACCTAATTAGCCAAGTCAAAGCTTTCCTCCCTCCACTATGCTCATATGGGAAGCCCTATTAATAATAATAATCATAATAATAAATAATAAGAGGGCTATAGGTAACTTATTATTTTTTTAAAGGGGTGGTTCTTTTTATTATTCTTTTAAAGGGGTGGTTCACCTTCAAGTTAACATTTAGTATATTGTAGAAGGGCCAATTCTAAGAAACATTTCAATTGGTCTTTATTATTTATTAATTTTCATAGTTTTTTTTAATGATTTACAATTTTCTTCTGTTTCTGTGCAGCTTTCAAATGGGAGTCACTGACACCATCTAAAAACAAATGCTTTGTAAGGCTACAAATGTATTGTTATAGCCACTTTTTATTAATTATTATTCTATTCAGTCCCTCTCATATTTATATTCTCTTATTCAAATCATTGCAGGGTTGCTAGGGTAATGTGTACCCCACAAACAATAAAAAATGAAAACCAATTGAAAATTGTCTCAGAATATCACTCTCTACATTATACTAAAACTTAACTCCAAGGTGAACAACCCCTTTAAACTAAAATATAGATACGGGAGCAATTATTCAAAAAATATGGAAATGCCATTCCCATGTCCTATTTTAATGACAATTCTTCACTATAAATCTTGATAGCAAATTAATCTTTCTGAAGTTTATTTTGTAACATTTCAGTAGCTTTGGCTCCATATTACAGAAATACCCTTACCATATTCAAATATATCCCATAAAAGCTATTTTTTTCTTTGAAGCTGTTTTTTTTTTTTTTGTATTGCTCATATCAGCTTTGGAAAGCCCATTCAAAGCCCAATCATCTTTTAGTTGGTATGTATTAAGATGACTGGGCCAATTGTTGTACCATGAAGGTGTAACTGAAAGTAGACATATTTCTAAAACCCATCCTAATGTTGAAGGCAATATTGAATACTATATGGTGCTAATATTATCCTTAAAAAACCCTTTATTGGAGTTCCTGTAGATCTTCTAAAGTCAATGCTCATGTTTCAAAATGGTGGTCATATAGTCACTGTCAGATATATAGTGGGTTGGCATAGCCAATCACAACCCTAGAGTCACACAAGCAAAGACAGGCTTAATTTTCCTATCAGGTTAGCCTAACAGCTGACTGGCCCCTATTTTAAATTGCAGTGTCATGAGTGCTGCTGGATTCCCTGCCAAGCCTGGGAAAGGAGGCAGCAAGAAGTGAACAGATGGGTGGGATTAGTACGGTTGCAGAAATTTTCAATAAAGTGATCAGATACACCACCACAGTTCTTCTATATTTAAAAGAGCATAATGCACCAGCACATTCTTGTATGTTTACATACATACGTACAGTTCTTTACATGGAACAAAAGTTAGGTGGGTAAAATATGGATTCCCCTGTGGCTCCAGCTACAACTTGTAGCAGAGTACAGTATATTGAAGCTATTCGGATGCAAGGAAATTCAGCAACATAAAAGAATTATATAGAAATGTGCTATAATATTATATTACTAAGATGTGCATAAATTAATTACAACAAAAAATAATTTTGAATAACTTTAAAACTGCATATAAAAATTAATTATTTGTTAATTAATGTCCTAAGATCATTTTCAGTATAAAGCACCATCTTATGCGCTTACATTTTTTTATTACTGTACATAAAATATTTAAGTTCCTGCCTAATTAATTGTCATGAGAATCATCTTGGATATTAACACTTTTTAGTTCCATAATTGAAATCTACTTATTGTTAGAATGTATATCTACTGCATGCCCATTAACTTCAATGCAATAGGACAAAATAGATGCATCCATTTTTTTCCAGCTTCAAAATTGTCGCTGGCATCAATTTTGATGCCCACGAATTGTAGCCGATGTCAAAGGTCCAGATTTGCAAATTTCAAGGGAAATTTGCTCATTTTAGGTGAAGTGAAAGGGGATAAATTCGTCCATCGCTAAACCTTTATTTAAAAAAAATAAATAATTACTTTAGGCTCATAGTTTGCGCCTCTGTACAATGTACATAATAAAAGTAATTAATATTGGGCAAAAATATACACAACCTTCAAACTGTATATTGAAGACTACTTAATTAATGTTAACATATTGCTTTTAGGGGCCTATTTAGTAACATTCAAATTTCCTTTCATTTCACTAATTATATTTTTTCTGTTTTTTTTTTTTCATCGAAGTCTATGTGAGTTATGCTTATCCTATTGGAACTTTTTTAAGCAGTCATACTGTACATTAATTTTTTGGAGATATTTTGTAGTAAAAGTTAAAAATTTTTCTAGTGCATCTTTTTTTTACATTGGTAATTCATATATTCAGAATTTTAATAATTATCATGGCATTTGTGGTGGTAATTAGTGATGGGCGAATCTACCCAGTTAAGCGAAACGAAGTGCGGCACGTTTTTTACAAGTTGCGCCGTTTTCGTCACGCGACGCGTCGTTTTCATCGCGTCAAAAATGCTGTGTTTTTCGCGAATTTTCGCTGGCGTTTCGCAAATTTTTGAATAAATAAATTTATGAATAAATTCGCCCATCACTAGTGGTAATCAATATTTCAAAAAGCTCAACATTCAACATTTTATAAATGGATACAGTGAGTGTGATACATGTCCATAATGGTGAAGACTTGCGATCTGATTAACAGTTTCCATACTACTGAAGTCTACAATTATCTGTCGAACGTACCCTAAATCCAGAACCAGTGCTAGGCTCCCTAGTTTTGGCTCTTGCTTCTGCCTATAACAGCCGCCTTTCACCTCGGGAGGAGCCCTCGGCTAATTGGATGCCGCCAGGTCTTACTTAGAGGGGAGCTAAGCAAAAGGATCTGGACAAGCTAAGGGGCTCGATCATCTCACCAAGGATACAGATGGAGGAATGTCAATACGGTGGCAGACCAGCCAACACAGAGTGGAACAGGCAGCTGGACCAGTGCAGGCAGAGTAGACAGAAAGGCCAGGGTCAGGATTGGAGAGATCAGAATGGTCAGCAGGCAGACAAGGGTTAGGATACAGAGTACAGAATAGTCAGGCATGGCAACGGTCAATAACCAGGAGATCAATATATAGAATCTAACAACAGGCAATGCACAGCATACTGAAATCCCTTTAAACAGTATTCAAACTTCACGCCATTGCGCAATGAGGTCACCATCTCTGCGTGGTTACACCTATGAAACCCCTGGAAGTGCGCGCAGAGTGCCATCCCCACTGGAAGAACGGCGGCATCCCCTCTGGCCACTGGACAACCAGGGTAACTTATAGTTACACTATCTCTTTTATTTTGTTCATGTTTAGAGACAGATTGTTAACTTTGCACCAGTCCATAGGCCATTGTACCTCCTGTAAAAATCCAGTTGTAGATGGAAGTTTTCAGCCCCAACAGGCTCAACTTCCAAATGAGGTGCTGTGGAATGATAGTATTGAATACTGAGCTGAAGTCTATGAACAACATACTTGTCTTTGTCCAGGTGAGCAGGTTCCAGATGCAGGGTAATTGTCTGTTGAGCCCTTGTGAGAGTAAGTGAACTACAGTTGATCCAGTGATGGTGACAGCAGACCTTTAATGTGCCTCATGACAAACCTCTCTAAGCACTTTATGATGATGTCAGTGCGACAGATCAGTAGTCATTGAGACAAGACACATAGGGCTTCTTTGGCAAATGAGTAATGCTGGTATCCTTTAAGCACATCAGAAAAACAACAGTACTTAGTGAGATGTTAAAGATGCTGATGAGAACATAAATCAGCTGTTTTGCATATTCTCTGAGCACTTTTCTGGGGGTGTTGTCTGGTCCCTCAGCCTTACATAGGTTAACTCAGTGGAGAGTTTTCCTTACATCTGTCTAGGTCAGACATAGCACCTAGTCGTTGTGAGGAAGGAAGGTCTTCATCACCTGACCATCATTTCCTGCATCAAACCGTGTGTAGAAGTTGTTAAAGTGGACCCTTCACCCCAAAAAAATATTCAAAATCATATTTTATCACATTAGTCAAGCAAAATGAACATTAATTACACTATATAAACTATTTTAATCTTGTTTTCTTCAGTCTGGGAATTCATAATTATAGCAAGCGGGCAGGAGCCATTTTGTGGACACTGTTATTAAGGGCTCCTACACACGGGCGTTTTTGACCTGCGCTCCCCTGAGTTGCATTTGGCTGCGTTCAGCCGCAGGGGAGCGCAGGTCTAGACGCACCTCATTTTGTTCAATGAGGTTGTACCCACGAGACGCGTGTAAGCGCCGAACGCAGATTCAGACGCAACATGCTGCATTTTTCCTGCATTCGGCGCTCACATGCGTTCGTGTGAGTACAGCCCCATTGAAAATAATTGAGTGCGTCTATACCTGCGCTCCCCTGCGTTTGAACGCAGCAAAACGCAAAGCAGGGGAGCGCAGGTAAAAACGCCCGTGTGTAGGAGCCCTAAGGCAAGCATTATATCGTCTTAGAATCTTGTTTGTGCACCAGAATGGGGGACCCAATGTCTATCCCCATGCCCTGATTACACAATTAAATAGTTAAGAGAACTGGGGGAATGTGTGGGGAGCAGTGGCATCTAGGAAGTGCTGAATGGAAAGTGAAAGTAATTATCTGCCCTGCCTCTATGCCTAAGGCATAGAGGAGTGGCAGACAATATTTGATTGACAGCTGAGATTTTTAAATGAGCTTAAAACAGCTATGAATGCTTTAATAAAAATTTGAAATTGGATTACATGTTTAATTTGAAAAGGACTTTTATTATACAGATTTTAATGTCTGGGTGACAGGTCCACTTTAAGCACACCTGAAACATCCTCACCACATAGCGATCGGTGAATTTACTCACAAGTTGCAAATTCGCAGTGAATTTCTGCATTTTACGGCCAGTGAATAAATTTGCAAAATAGCCAAAGAAATTAGGCAATTTTTATGCTGCTGACAGCTATCACTATCACCACAGGCTGGAGTGGTCATCCTGCAGTTGGTCATTGCTGAATGCCTTGCAACATGTGCCTTGTATCTCTGCTGTCTTGAAATTGACTGAGGAATCTCTGACTGTGTTCTCATTTTACTACCCTGATAGCCTGGGACAGTTTTTTCCTTATTGTTCTTAGAGCTGCCTTATCAATTGTTCTGAAGGCACAGTTAAGAGACTGCAGCAGCTCATGTACCTCAGCAGTCATCCATGGCTTCTGGTTGCCAATGCACTTGGTGATGAAGCTTAACACAGCTGATTTGCACTCCTCCAAGTTGGTGCTGTTGTCAACAGTTGCAGCCTCCCTGATCATATTCCATTCAGTGTGCTCAAAACAGTCCTTAAGAAAAGAAATTACACCTGCTGGCCTGGTTCTCACCTGCTTTAGAACTGGTTTGAAGAGTCTAATGAGTGGTCTGTATCCTGGGATTAACATAACAGAAAAGTGATCTGGTGGCGCAGTACTGTACGTATCGGATCTGGTGTGTTTTTCCTCTCTTGTTGCCAGGTGTGGATGCTGGTGAATGGAGCCTATATGCTGGATAACCCAGGTGACACACATTTACTGCAGGATTAACAGCAGAAGCCATGATATGGTGAAGGTGATTTAATGGAGAAAATGAAAATAACAATAAACAGAATTGTAACTGAAAGATACAAGCCTGGGTAATGGCAAAGCAAAATCTAATGAACAGGCAGAAAAGGTCTGCGGCAGGCAAGCAAGGTCCAAAGAGTAGGCAAGGTCAGAGGCAGGCAGCAATCAAGCAGGGTCGAAATAACAGGCGGAAGGTCAAACCAGGGAATCCACAGAGAACAGGAATCAGGAACAAGAAACAGGCAGGGAACACAGGAACCAGGCGGGGGACACAGGAACCAGGCAGGGGACACAGCAACCAGGCAGGGGACACAGGAACCGGGAATCAAGAGTAAGGAATCGCAGAGTAAGGGGCTGGATCGGGCTCAGGAGCTCAGATGATCAAGCAAGGATCATAGGGCAGGGACAGGCTTATAAAGGGTCATTAATTGGGAATGGAAAACACATGTTAACGAGGGAGGGGAGAAAGAACATATTACAAGCCTGTCCAGAGCAGTGTCTAGCATGAGTACAAGATCCTCCAGTGGCTCACCCTGGTAATGCCGAACTTCCCCAACACCAGGAACCAGGGTTTGATTCCTGGCCGTTCCTGACACTTGTACCAACATCTCCATATTTTGGGAGTTACTAAATTGAGATTTGCATCATTAACATCCCCGGCAATAATAAACAGTCCATCCTGGTGTGCAGATTGCTAATAACACCATACAGAACACCTCTTTAGTATTAGCACTGGGGGTTATATACTGTATAACCCAATAATAAAAATAATGTGAAATTGGAGAGAAAAATGGATGGGAGAGCCAGCTGGTATTAGCTTTTAGTCTAGTATGTACAGATTAGGTATATGCAGTTGTTTGGTAATTTGGCAATTCATGTCCTATATTCATAC
The DNA here is from genome assembly GCA_024363595.1 of Xenopus borealis. Classification (NCBI taxonomy): domain Eukaryota; kingdom Metazoa; phylum Chordata; class Amphibia; order Anura; family Pipidae; genus Xenopus; species Xenopus borealis. The sequence goes on along the minus strand of CM044433.1, from coordinate 18,825,390 downwards.
AGTAATTCAGCAGTTCAATGCTAAAGTATACTGTTACTACATCTTTATGGAAATGTACAATTTACTGGCCTCATTCAGCAGCTATTAAATCAGTTTCACTCATTTTTGACTACCTAGTGTGCCTATTAGATAATTATAGCACAAACTTTGCTTTGCATATTAGTGCATTAGAAGACATAGGGGCAGTCATCAGTTATGTTATTAATGGTCAAAACTAATATTTCAACTTTGAGAAAAACAAACAACATGGGGCTTACTTTCCTCTATAATCATCTATAACTCATACTAGTATTAATACAGCTCAAGCTGTAAACATGCTTATATAAATCAAAACACAGATTCTACTGTACCTACTTTAAAGAAAAATACTGCATAACATATCAAGTTTATATTACAAAGATAAATTTCTTCTAAATGGAACTCATACATGTGGATGCATCATTCAGGATGTTCAAGGTCAACTAACTGCATTTTCAATGGACACTCACTACATCATTATTCCTTCTTTGCAGAGACCTATTCTATGTTTTATTGATTTTTATGCATGCTTTAAGAGGACTGTACTATTTTCTTTCACATTAGATTCTTGAGTGTAACATTTTTATGTATTCTCGTGTTGCAAAAAATCCATAATTGTTGGATTGGGGCAAATAAAGACAGAAAACCTCTATCCAGTGGTAACTCGGCTTCCATTAACACTGGTCAGTATTATAATGTTTAAAAAGAGAACCATCAGATTATTTAATACTTGCAATCATTATCTGGGCAGATTATACAAAATATAATTAAAGTGTTCTTACCTTCTAGTGTTAGTGGTGACATCTCAATTGCCTCTAAGATTCACTGAGGAAAATAAGGCTTTTGACAGATATGCAGTTCTGCCTAATAAAATTCTATCAGTATTTGACCAGCATTAATGGAGAATGAAAGCAGTGTGAGAAGTGAAAAAAATTGTGAATTTCTTCCCTAATATGGATTTATGTATCTACCCAGCCCTAGAGCAGGGAAGATCTATGCTTCAGAAGATGCCCCCAGTAGCTTCCCGTGTTCTTTTCTGTTGATTCACTGCACTTGTTCTGTGCTGCTCTCAGCTGCCTAAACACAGACAGACAGGTAGATAGAGTGTAGAAGTCACAATACAAGGCTAGTTAGAAATTAATTAGAAATTAATTCAAACTCATATAATATGGCAGCTCAGAAATAATTGTATGGGATCCCTTATCCAGAGACCTGGTATTCAGAAAACTCAGAATTATGGTAAGACTACAGTACCTTTCATAGACTCCATTTTAAGCAAATAATCCACATTTTTTAAAATGATTGATGAACGAATCCTTATTTGATGCAAAATAATCCTATTGGGTTTATTTTATTTTTTTTTGTAGACATAAATATGGTGATCCAAATTACAGAAAGATGCCATGTCCTAAACCTGTATTTTGCATCATAATTTAATCATTGGCGTGTTGCATCAGCTTCTGATGATTTCAGACCATCCATAAACATAGAAAGTGAAAGGCTAATTTATTAAAGGAATTGTTCAGTATAAAAGTAAAAACTGGGTAAATAGATAGGCTGTGCAAAATAAAACATGTTTTCAATATAGTTAGTTAGGCAAAAATGTAATGTATAAAGGCTGGTGTGACTGTAAGTCTAACCTAACAGAACAGAACACTACGTCTTGCTTTTCAGCTCTCTTTCGTTTACACTGACTGGTTACCCTGGTTACCAGGCAGTAACCAATCAGTGACTTGAGGGAGGGCCACATGGGTCATAACTGTTGCTTTTGAATCTGAGCTGAATGCTGAGGATCAATTGCAAACTCACTGAATAGATATGTCCCATGTGGCCCCCCTTCAAATTGCTGACTAACTCAGATTTAGCAGGAAGCTGGATTCTGGCTATTATATTAGACATCCACTCACTCCAGCCTTTATCCATTACATTTTTGGCTAACTAACTATATTAGAAACATTTTTTATTTTGCACAGCCTATCTATTTGCACAGTTTTTATTTTTACCCTGAACTGTTCCTTTTAGTGGTATTAGAGCTTTCTGAAACCATAATAAACTCTATTTCTTTATTAACGTGGTTGGCTCTCACACAGATCTCCTTGAAACCAAACAAGATGTTATTGGCTACAGCCCAGAAAAAGCTGGTACATCAGGTGACTGCACTGGAAAGGTCAGTAGTGGCACTTACTAAACATATGGAAGACCTTGAAAATCAGTCCTGTTGTTCCAGAAACTTACTTTGACTTTCCTAAACTGCTTGAACTTTTATTTTCTGTTTCCTGAAACCTCTGTGGTTAAAAATGGAGTATAGCTTTCACTTATGGATACAGCTGATGGCCCCGTTCTCCTCACCAAGATGAATTTGAATATTACACCTTCTCCAATTAAACTGCCTATAAAAAAACCAACAATGCTGCAACCCATATGGGAAAAGAAACCATCTAAGAAGGCTTCTTGCACAAGCTGGCTCTTCAACACTAAAATCAACTAGTCTGGCATCCTCCTTAACATGAAAGTTTTGTTTTACTACAGAGTAGCTATAAGTAGACATATGGCCAGGTTCTACAACAAAAACTACAATAAAACCATTATTATTAGTGCACTTCAAACAGGCAGTCAGATCAGGGACAGTCTGACAGTGACTCACAGCAGGAGTGCATTGTTTGCAGCCATTAAAAAAAGGTAGGCTGAGGGACTAACAAACATGATGGAACAATTTAATGACCTATAAAAAAAATAAGACAATTTATGAAACATTGATTAAACATGCAGTACAGTTTGTACATTAAATAATTTATGCAACAGATCTTGTGAGCAATCTGCTAAGCATGAACTCTTTTATGCAACAGATCTTGTGAGCAATCTGCTAAGCATGACATTTTGTATAGTTTAATTCCTACAAAAAGCAGCATAGTGGGTATATATATATATATATATATATATATATATATATATATATATATCTCTGTGGACTTCATCAAAAAACCTTGTTGATGCACTAAATGCATGTATTCTTGCACTGAACTCTGATCAAATATTGATGCCCTATGCCCCTAGAGTACAAAGATACCAATTATACTTTTATACACATGGCTTCACATTTAACTTTTTTCTTTTAATGATTACAAAGTCTTACATATTGCTTGATGATATATTTGCATAACCTGGATTAAAATCTTATGCAAATGTTTCTACTTTGTGTATGCTGTCATATAAAGGTTTGAAGGTTTAATTTTTTTTTTAAAGTTCGATAACATATATAAAGGCTTAATTACTTGTAAAGAGCAAAAAGCTAATTATTTTACATTGTGAACCAGGGTATATAAGTCAGTTGCATGTGTTGGCCCAAACCACTAAGGGGACCATGGAAATTCAAAGTATGGTTCAACAACCAACTATCAGACTACCCATGTGAAGGGGACTGATACATGTGATACATGGTGTCCTTTTTTATATTGCATTTCCCACTAAAGGGGCCCTTAGATATTGGATTGTGTGGGTAACTGTATGATACCTCTCTATCATGCTTTAATGTAGGGATTTCCCTACTATTGGTCATCATTGTGAGAATGAACATGACTACTCCCTGACTGTACTCTGTATAGTTACTATATTCTCCTATGTGGATTTGTTCAGAGAACCACTGGCTGCCATTATTTGGATGTATTCTACTGCTTACAGTGCAGTGCACCCAGCCTCCACAACATTGCAAGGGCTCAAAACCTGTATCAAAGGTCTCATCCGGTGCAAATATAGGAGTAAATCTACTAGTTAGGGTTATCGTGCCTCTCAATTTACTGTAGCCTTACACATGCATGTAAAAAGTGCAAGCTAGAACGCCATTTTAATTCTATAGAATGATTTTCCATACCTGAGTAAACAGCTCTAGATTCTGTCTCTGTTTATTTAGGATAGCAGCTGCCATATTAGCCTGGTGTGACATAATTCCCTGCCTGAGTCTTTCCCTACTCACTCATAGCTCTGAGAACAGATTGCAGCAGGAAGGGGAGGATGGAGGTGGAGAAGAACAACTGAGCCCAAGCCCTAGAGGTTTAAGCTGAAAACAGGAAGTCTGATACAGAAGCCCATGTGTACACAACAGTAGAAAAGAAATGTGATGTTTCTTTTTGACAGAGGAGCATTACTTTAAGGGCTTACCGGTGTATTTATATATAAAGATTACTTAATTTTAGCTTTTCAGTCAGCCTGCGGTGGGAGCTCTTACATTACCACCACATGGGAAAGTCCATTTATTAAATGCTGAATTTTAGTGATATTAGCATTTTCTGAAACAAAATATCATGAAAGTTCTGGAGATCTGAAGATCTGAGTATAAAAAAATATGAATGGAAAAAAACACAGAATGATGCCCTAAAATAATACAAAAACTATTAAATCTTCAAAAAAAGTCAAGTTGACCATTACAGTAGTAGCAATAAAACATCTGAAAAACTTCTAAGCCTGAATGGTTTTAAAAAAAAAGTCCAACTGCAAAATATTATTTTTGAAGAAAAGGAAATCTGAACGTTAGTAGATAGGCCCCAGAGAGTGGTGGTAGCTCCAGGGTTGCCCAGCATCAGTAGATTAACTTTTCTGCAATTCATCAGAACAGACTGGGTGCAATAGTGCTTGTTTGCAAAAGTAACTGACATGTGGACACAAGTACCTTCTAAATAAATACATTCACACAAAGATCATCCTGTACAGTCCTGATATTCGCGCTCTGCACCTGCATTTCCCTTTGTGTTCCGTGGGCACAGCTAGTCCCTGCCTCAAGGACTCACCTTTTCCTCCTTTACCTCTACAGCGACCCCTACCTAATCCTTGACAAAATGTAGTTTAAGTTGCTTCATAGCTGCAATTCAGAAAATTCCTACTGTATGTTAACTACCTGGGGCAGGGATCTGCAACCTTGGCTCTCCAGCTGTTAAGGAACTACAAGTCCCACAATGCAATGAAGGAGTCTGTCATGATTCATAAAGGCAACTGCATCGTGGGACTTGTAGTTCCTTAACAGCTGGAGAGCCAAGGTTGCTGATCCCTGACCTGGGGTTTAAAGGAACTGTAACATCAAATTAAACACTTTTTACTATTTTGTGTATTTAAATAAGCTTCATTGTAGCATAAAGGGCTAAATGGCACAGGAGATAATAGATAAGCTCTGTAGCACACAATTTTATTCTACAGAGCTTTTCTGCTTTCGCCTCTGCAACCTGAGCAATTTCTTCTTTGACCACACAGAAGCTTACTTAAATAATACAACTATATAACTAAAGAGGTGTTTCTGAAGCAAGCACACCCGTTTTATCAGTGCAGGGCAATAGTACATTATATTTTATTTACTTTAAAACAATTTCATTTTATTTGGTATGACTCTTTTTCAGTAGAACTCCTGTGTTAAAGTTTAGTGCCTTATGGTCTTATGGAGGAGTGGCAGAGGTAGGGGTCTGGCCAGAGGAAAATGTCTGCACTGAGTAACTACTGAAATCTCATTAATTGTTTAAAAAGAAAATGATAGGAATTTCCAGGTGATATGTTCTGTAATGAACAAACCTACACCAGTATTTACCACCCTAAGGGCTCTTACACACAAGCGTTTTTACCTGCGCTCCCCTGCATTCCGTTTTTCTGCGTTCAGCCGCAGGGGAAGCGCAGGTATAGACACACTCAATTATTTTCAATGGGGCTGTACTCACACGAACGCATGTAGGCGCCAAACGCAGGAAAAATGCAGCATGTTGCGTCTGAATCGCTTACACGCGTCTCGTGGGTACAACGCCATTGAAACTAATGAGGTGCGTCTAGACCTGCGCTCCCCTGCGGCTGAACGCAGCCCAATGCAACACAGGGGAGCGCAGGTCCAAAACGCCCGTGTGTAAGGGCCCTTACTCATACGCTAACTCCATTTGGGTTACCATATATTGTATTATTCAGACAATATTCCTATCATACCTTAGTCTCTCTTCGTATATTTTAACAACAAACAGTTCTTAGCTGTACACATATTAACTGTTGCCCTTGTGTTTCATTGTATTGATTGCTCTCGCCCAATGCTTCTCACTGATTATTGCTGCTGGGAAAGACCTTGCAAAGAGCATTAACTGCTAAATCAGCCCTCACCCCTCCCATTTGTATCCTTAGCTTTTCTCTCTTCTCCTCTCATTTCATTGCAAACCTGATAATGCAGAGGATACAAGAAAGAAATCTCACTTCTGCCTGTTTGCTACTCTATAAATCTTTGCAAGTCCTTAACTGTTCACTATTAACAGCTTCTGCTGGGAAACCTTAAATATAGCTATCTGGTATGTACAGTCTCCCTAATTAAAGGATCCTCTTTTGTCAAACTCCCTCATAGTTATACCTTCCCTTTTCAACAAGTGCTTAGCAGTTGTTGACTCATCTGCAGAGATCCAGAAAGTGATGAAATTAGAAGAAAAAAAAATAAAAGTGATTGTAAAAGAGAAAAAGGTCATGAGTGGTAAAATTTCAGGGATTTGGGTATAGTTTGAAATAAATCACAGGATGCAATTCATGGGTGTAAAGTAGATCAAAATGTTTTTTGAAAAGGATAATTCATGACTTCTCATGCAGAGCAACCTATTGTAAATTGCTGAAGGTCCTGTGCAATGCAATTAAGGCTTTCACAGCCATTCATGTCCAGTTTTTATTGCAATAGCTCCATTGATTTTGGAGGGTTTAGTTTTATCTGTTTGGTATCTACAGTATGTAGTTGAATTAAAGAAGAACTAAACCCCCTTAAAGGGAAACTGTCATGGGAAAACATGTTTTTTTTTTAAATGCATCAGTTCATAATGCTGCTCAAATAGACTTCTGCACTGAAATCCATTTCTCAAAAGAGCAAACAGATTTTTTTATATTCAGTTTTGAAATCTGACATGGGGCTAGCCATTTTGTCAATTTCCCAGCTGCCCCAATCATGTGACTTGTGCCAGCACTTCAGGAGGGAACTGCTTTCTGGCAGGCTGTTGTTTTTCCTTCTCAATGTAACTGAATAGTACGCAGTGGGACATGGGTTTTACTATTGAGTGCTGTTCTTAGATCTACCAGGCAGCTATTATCTTGTGTTAGGTAGTGATGGGCGAATTTATTCACCAGGGGCGAATTCGCGCGATTCGCCACTGGCGAATAAATTTGCTAAACGCCAGCAAAAATTCGCCAACAAAAATTCGCCAAAAAAATGAGTTGCACATCGTTTTTGACGCAACGCGACGGAAACAACGCGCCGTGCGTCGAAAACAATGCAAAACAACAACGCGAAAAAACGCCAGTTCGCAAATTTTGCTGGAAATTCGCAAATTTTTCGGCGAAGCGAAACGGGTGACATTCGCCCATCACTAGTGTTAGGGAGCTGTTATCTGTTTACCTTCCCATTGTCCTTTTGTTAGGCTGCTGGGTGGGGGAAAGGGAGGGGGTGATTTCACTCCAACTTGCAGTACAGCAGTAAAGACTGATTGAAGTTTATCAGAGCACAAGTCACATGACTTGGGGCAGCTGGGAAATTGACAAAATGTCTAGCCCCATGTCAGATTTCAAAATGAAATATAAAAAAATCTGTTTGCTCTTTTGAGAAATGGATTTCAATGCAAAATTCTTCTGGAACAGCACTGTTAACTGATACATTTTGAAAAAAAAGTTTTTTCCCATGACAGGATCCCTTTAATGAGAAAAGCCCCATACACTACCCTCCACAGTTCCCACTCCCTGCTTCCTCCCTGCATAGAGCATTACTGCAAAATGTGTCCCTGAATGTCAGTCTCATATATCCACACAGAGTAGCACAGCAGAGCTCAAGGGTGCCATATTCTGCATCTTCTGTTTTCTTTGGATCTTCTTTCTTCCTTTCAGCAAATTATGGAGCTTTGTGGAGGATCCTCAGTAGGCAAAAATACCGGACTGGCTCCAACTGGGTATTGTCAGTGGGGCCTATTGGCTCCCAGAGGGAGTTTGTCAGGACCAAGGAGGAAGCAATAGGGTTAAAGTCCAATACAAGGTACAGCAATATTCAGAGTTAAATCCAGGCAAAGGGTCAATAGGCAGGTGGCAAGGTCAGGTTCAGGCAAAGGTCAGAAGTCCAAAAATCAATAAGGAAGTAATTTAGGACCAAACCCAGAGATAATTAGCTAAAGCTATACTTGGGCATTGAACCCGGGTCTCCAGCGTCCTTTTATATTTGAATTTGGCGCCAAAGGTGCAGACGCCGAGAAGCACCGGTTGCAGCGCTGTGACATCATCTCGCCGGCGCCACTACCCACGTGGTGGTCATGGGTGGCGCCATTGTGGGAGCGATGCCGGCAGAGCAGGACGCGCCGCCCCGGAGCTCCCGGAAGAACTCTGGGCGGCAATTGTGACAGTACCCCCCTCCCCGGTGGAGAGGAGAGGTTGGCAAACAGTGATCTTGGCAATAAGAACTCCAATGAGAGATTTGACAGGAGGACGAATCAATGGAGGGATTATGGAGTCGCAACCAGGGTAACCCTACCACAACAGGAGAGGAGGGATAGGAGATAATCAGAAAATACAGTCTTTCAGAGTGTAGAGTCCCAATCTTCACAGGTAACTCCCTCGTAGTTTGGGAATTTAAATCAGAAGACAATGGTCTATCGTCAATGGCAAACGCCCGCAGAGGACAGGGCATCTGAAACAGATGAACAGCATTCTTTTGAGCAAAGACAGTGTCCATGAAATTACCAGCAGCCTCACAATCAAGGAAAGCAGACACTTGGATAGTTTTATTCGGGGGTGTGGAGAGAAGATATCGAAGGTGGATTCGTTGAGGGTGGAGGAGCTGGAGAAAGGGCAGAAAAATTATCCAGAATGGCTGTGAGGGCAATGCCTAAATAAGTCTGCTGCACTTCATAAGATTCCATGCGGCCAGCCAATCCATGAAATGCTCGTCCGACATCCGGTGAAGCTTCCTCAGTGGGTCCATGGCCCAAGTATAATGTCAGTGGGGCCTATCGGCTTCCAGTGGGAATTGGTCAGGACCAAGGAGGAAGCAATATGGTTAAAGTCCAATACAAGGTACAGCAAAGGTTCAGGCAATATTCAGAGTCCAGAAAATCCAGGCAAAGGGTCATAGGCAGGTGGCAAGGTCAGGTTCAGGCAAAGGTCAGAAGTCCAGAAATTAATAAGGAAGTCATTTAGGACCAAACCCAGGGATAATAAGCTAAAGCTATACTTGAACCCAGGTCTCTGGCATCTTTTTACATTTGAATTTGGCCCCAAAAGTGCAGATGCCGAGAAGCGCTGGTCGCGTCACTATGACGTCATCGTGCCAGCGCTGCTACCCATGTGGCAGCCATGGGTGCCATCATTGTGGGAGCGACACCGGCAGAGCAGGACGCGCCACCCGGAGCTCCCGGAAGAGCTCCAGCCTGCAATCGTGACAAGTATCAACAGTCTCTTTGTGAAATAAATCAAAGATATGGAAGACTGCACCCTTGACATTCAGGGACACATTTTCCATTAACATACTATGGGGGGAGAAAGCAGGGAGGGGGAACTGTGGTGGGTGGGGTGATATTCGATTTCTCAATTAATTTGCACGATCGGATACCAATAGTTCGATTTCACAAAAAAATCTTACTTTTTCCTTTGAGCCAGGACTTAGCAAAAGAAGCCTATGGGGGGGTTCCCATAGGCTTCTATTGGTATTCGGTAGGTTCAATCTGGTGAAGTAGGCATTCAAAGGATTTAAAAATTTTAATTCCTTCGATCATCAAATGTTCAATCTATTCGATAATTCCGTATTTGATGATCGAAGAGGCTAAATTTGTATATTAGAATATTCGATCATATTCGATCGAACTTCGATCCATTCACCTGAATTTTGTAAATTTGCCCCTAAATGTTGAAGTGAAAATTTTAAAAATTAGATTTTCAAGTAATTTTGGGCTACTTCAACTATCGAATAGCCCAAAATTCAATTTGAATTGAAAAAATTAAAAAAATCGAAATTTCAAAGTACTTGCCCTTTAAAACTCCTTCAACTTCGCCTATTTGCCAGCTTAAAGCTGCCAAATTGCCATTTTAGCCTATGGGGGACCTCATAGAACCTGTCCAGAAATATTTTTCTTAATTCCAAGAATTCAAAGGATTTAGAGGAGATTCGTTTGAATCGTTTGAATGATTCGAACGATTTTTTTATTTGATCGAAAATGGACCTTTAAAAATACTTTGAGGGATGAAATTCAACGTTGTTTTACTTTGAAAATTCAGCCCTTAGTAAAATCTGCCCCTTAGAGTTTTATTGAAGAATATTCTAAAAGTCTTTGTATCAAGTACAAATTACTTTTATTGTTTTTATTATTGCAGAGAAAAAGGAAATACTTTTAAAAAATTCTGATTATTTGAATAAAATTTGTACAAAATGGAGTCTATGGGAGACAGCCTTTCTGTAATTTCGAAGTACAAATTAGAATTTCAAACTATTTTTGGGTGCTTCAACTATTGAATACACCAAAATTTTAATAAAATTTTGAACATTTCTACTATCGAATAGCAACATTTATCATGCATCTCTTTAAAGATGTCTACCGCGACCATTCACCATCTTAAACCTGCCAAATTGCTGTTTTAGCCTATGAGGGACCTCCTAGAACCTAACAGGAGTCTTTTGGTGGACTTTGAAAAATCATAGTTTTTTTGTGCCAAATCATTCAATTCAAACTCGATTGAATGCACTAATCCTTTGATTTGAACGATTCACGTACAGATTATTCACCTGCAAAATAATAAATTTCGACTGATCTTCAAATTTTGAAGTAATGGGGACCCTTGATAAATCTGCCCCTTAGTACAGATGAAGCCACTTTGGATTGTGCGTTTGACACAAAATAACAACTCAGACATCCCATTTAACTAACTTAACACAGAATATTGTGTCACAGCATCCCATCCAATTAAAGAGTTCACCATTGAAAACAATGGTGCTTTAGTATGCTAATGAAAATGTTAAATGCATTAAATGAGTTAAGATGACTTTAGATAACACAGTTTCTTCAATTAACCCTGAGTCATGATGCATTTAACACACAAATCCAAGTGGCTACATCTGTATGTTGCTGTTTAACCAAAAAGTACCATCTACAGCTTAGTTTATAAATTACTTACTTAGACAACTTTATAATACATACAACCACCGACAGATAATAACTAGGTGCTCAAATCCCATTCCTTAATGAGGAAGGAGAGGGAGAATAATATGATGTGTGACCATTTGTCTACCACATGCCATGCATTAAAAAGCTGATTGTATGGTGAATTTTTGGAGCCATTTCATGAAACCTTTTGGTGTCAGCAAAACTCATAAATTCTTGGTGAAACCATAAATGCTGAAAAAAATTGTGTCTCATAAGTGAGACCATAGGTTCAAGTGCTTTTCTTGATAAAGATCCTGAGTTGCGGCTCGAAATATTGCATCTGTCCAGATCCTAAAGCCTAAATATGTGCCAATAAAGGCTTTTTAATTGCAATACTTTTGATGCTGTCTGCTACATTTTGTCTGGATAAAGTGCTTTTCTGTAGACACAGTGAATTTTCTTGATATGTTCACCAATATTACTAGTTAAAGGAAAAACTCAAGTCCCTTGAAAGTAATGGGCTATGAAATCTTCCTTGGGTAATCCCAAGCTAAAAGGTACATCTCCATAAAAGATACAGTGAGAATGTACAAACATTTAACTACCAACTGGGGAACTGAGCAGCAAATTGGCAGATGAGGCTCAATACAAATAAATTCAAGAATATATGCTTTGGTAGAAATAGTGTAAATAATAGTTATATACTAAATAGTATTGCATGTCAGTTGCCTCCATAGTTGAGAAAGATTTGAGAATTTGTGTGGATAACAAGCTGTGTAATTCTAGTGGCTACTAAAGTAAATGAAGTATTGTCTTGCCTAAAAAGGTAATTAACTCAAGGAATGAAAATTTTATTTTTACTCCTTATAGATACCTGCTAAGGTCTCACCTTGAATTTACAGTGCAGTTTGGGACCCAATCTTTAAAAGAGTGGTTTGTCTTAAAGTTAACTTTTAGTATGTAATAGAATGGTCAGTTCTAAGAAACTTTTAATTTGGTCATTATTTTTTTTAGTTTCCTAATTATTTGCTTTTTCTTCTGACTCTTTCCAGATTTCAAAATTGGGTCAATGAACCCATTTAAAAACAAATGCCCTGTAAGGCTACAAATTTATTGTAATTGCTACTTTTTATTACTAATCTTTCTCTATCAAAGTGCTATACAGTTAATTTAAAATGCAGGTATGGGATTTGTTATCCAGAATGCTCAGTACCTGGGTTTTTTTGAATAAGGGGTCTTTCCATAATTTGGATCTCCATACCTTAAATCTGCCAAAAAATTTTTAAACATGAAATCAACCCTATTTGGATCTCCATACCTTAAATCTTCTAAAAAACTTTTAAACATGAAATGTTTTGCATCCAGTAAAGATTACTCATATCTTAGTGAGGATCAAGTACAATAAGAAAATTGGGTTTTAACTGAGAGAGAGCCAGGAGGCAGTATAACTGCTGCTTAAATGTGTTTATTAACACGCTCAACGGGCTCAGGGCAGTTATACTGCCTCCTGGCTCTCTCTCTCTGTTAAAACCCAATTTTCTATTGAATTTCTGCACCTGGGTGGAGTGTTATTACTGAGATATTGAGCTGAAGTTTCCTCCTGAAGCACAGTCAATCCTATAGAGAGGATCAAGTAAAGTTATTGTTTCATTATAGAGAAATAGGATTTTTTTTTAAACAAATGTAATTATTTCGTTAGAATGGAATCTATGGGAGATGGCCTTCTTGTTATTTGAATCTTTCTGGATCCCATAAATGTAATGCAGAGCCATCAGTGAAAAGTAAACAAGAATAGTAAAAGTAAAGATTACTAATAATTTAATAGCTGACCTCCTCAAAAAAAGAATATTACTTGGGAAAGTATGTGTTTTTGTACAATAATTAAATATATTATGATTTAATTGCATTTCTAAATAATTGCTATTATTTCTTTATTTTTTCGGTGCAAATTGCAGATTGTCATAGCAACATGTTTGCATACTGCAAACTGCATTTTTGCATTGGACTTCTAAAAATGCCTTCGGCAGGGTAGAGTGTGTAGCTATTTTTAGGTCAAAATCTGTGTGTGTTACTCTGGTGTACCATGAGCATGTGTATGTAGAAATGTAACAACAGAAATTTCACAGTAAGTGGATTAAAGATTCTATCCATGAGCTTGAAGCAAAAAAAAAAAAGTATTTCAGCATTTTAACAAAAAACGCCCCATCTTAAACAAAAGGATACATAATTTTAATTGATTTGAACATGTTAAAACAGCTGCGATGAGTCAATAAGCCAAATCAAAATATGTTTTTTTCATATGTAAAATAGTCAATCTCAAGAACAGGCAGTAGTGTAAATGTCAAAATGTTCTTTTGTTGTCAGAAAATTTTTAGAGCAAGCCAAGTTTCCTGTAAAAGAAAAAAATATTGTCAACGTTGAATGGACGACAAAATTAAGGACAGATGGAAATTTTATTCAAGCATGTGTAAGTGTGAGGGTGTTTTTACATCTTATTCAACAAGAATATTTTACCAGCTTGTAAAGTCCACTCTATATAAATAGTACTATTCTATTTGTTGCCACATTTAACATTTTCATTTTTTTTGTAAATATATTTACAATGTATTTAAAATATTAAACACTGTGCAAAGCATACATAATTTACTTTGTGAATCTATACACTAGAGTCCTGCATGGATCAGGTACTTGTCAGTCAGGTGGATAAGCCCTTATCTTTTGACTGTGCAGACAGGGTTGGACTGAGCCGGTGGGATACCAGGATAAAGCGGGTGGCCCCAGACCTGCTTCCTGACCTGCTTCTGTGCACCACTACAGAAAAGGTACACATTGATGGGGAGGAGTTTTCAGCTGGGGTGGGGCTGTGTAGTTTGCAGGGGATATTACTAAAGCATTACTATAATAATTTCAAGATTTTGAAACTGCTTAACCATACAACAGATAATGTGTTGCATCTAGACAAAAACTAAACAATTTATCAAGTTTCCATTAAATCCTAGGGGCTGATTTACTAAGGGTCGAATATGGTCAAAGTGAAAATTCAAATAAAATTTTAATTTCAAAAATTCGAATATTCAAGTAATTTTGGGCTACTTCGAATATCAAATAGCCCAAAATTCGATTTGAATTGTTAAAATTTGAAAATTCGAATTTTGAAGTACTGGCCCTCTATAAATACCTCCACTTTGACTATTCACCAGCTTAAAGCTGTCAAATTGCCATTTTAGCCTATGGAGGTCCTCACAGAACTTGTCCTAAAAAGTTCTGAGAAATCGAAGGATTTCGGTGAAAATCGTTCGAATAGTTGGATTGAATTGAATGATTCAAACAAGTTTAATTCGATCGAATAAGGCAGATTTTTTATCGAAAATGGACATATTTGATTGAAAATGACCCTCAAAAAATTTCGATGGTCGAATTTCGAAGTATTATCGACTTCGAAATTTGACCCTTAGTAAATCAGCCCCCTAGTGTTTTGCAAAACATTCTAAAAAAAACATGTCGGGATTCATCATACAGACTTATACTTCAGTACACTTTTCCCTTTACATCACTAATCATGATACACCAGTTATAGGAGGTGGCTTTGTTCCAAAAAACAAATAATCTTTCCACTGAACTCCCACACTCAATCCAAATCTCCCACATGAAAGTCACTGGGGGTTATTTATAAATTGATTACAAGTACATTAGAGGACATTATAGATAAATACCAGGGGACCTTTTTACCTATAAAGAGGATCACTGTACCAGAGGCCACCCCTTCAGACTTGAAGAAAAGTACTTTCATTTGAAGCAATTTAAGTGGTTCTTCACATCACTTGATAAAGGGCGATTGCCCGAAACATGTCGTGAAATAAACACATTTGCAGTAAATCTGCTTGTGCCTGGCTCTACTTTATACTTCACTGACACACGCCTGATCCGGACAAAGGCTGAGCTGGAGGCACTACTTAAGGCATAATTGGAACCAGGGATCAACATTGTTCTTCACAGTGAGGACAGTGAGGTTGTAGAATGCACTTCCAGGTGATGTTCTGATGGCTTATTCTGTTAATGCCTTTAAGAATGGCTTGGATATTTCTTGAACAGACATAATATCAAAGGCTATTGTGATGCTAAACTCTAAAGTTAGTATAGATACGGGTATATAATAATATTATTTTTATATATTTTATGTGAAAGTATGGAGTGGTGTGGTAAGAATGCTGGGTTTCATGTGGTTGTGCTGAACTTGATAGACTGTCTATTTTCAACCCGATTTAACTATGTAACTATTTAGTAACCCTTAAAAGAGCTTTGATATTTTTGCCTCCAAATCAGATTTTCCTGACAAATCACTCTGTCAAACCAAGCCCTCACCAAAAACACACTAGCTATAACTACATAAAAGTCAATACAGATTTTTATTTAACACTTTAAATTAAACAGTGAACAATGCAGAGTGTGATTTATTTCTTTTCAACGTTTCTTTCTTTGTTATTCATATCTTGCATTTTCATTTTAGCAGATTTGAACATTGAGGGTTTATTGAATTATAATAATTATCATAACTGCATGGAGGCCTCTAACTTGGTTTATATTTTTAATGGTCCACCCTTTATTTCCTCCTTTTTGATATTACTTCTTACCTTTTTATATACATTATATACATTTTAGACTGTATTATACACTCTATATTAGATGAAATTTGGATTTCTAATTTTTTCACAAAATTTTAGTTTTTTCAAACATTTCTCTAAAACACTAAAAATTTTCAAATCAAATAGCTGACTTCCAAGTAGCAGTTCTGTCATGTTCTAGTTCTAGATTATAGTAATACTCATAAGGGTACATTAAACATTATGATCATATGCCTTATGTACAGTAAGTACAGCAATATGAGAATAACAAAATACAATTATCATGTAGTGCTTTTAACAAGGATTGAGTGAACTTTTCTGCTCTGTACCATTTTGCAGCAACATTTGAGACAAATTTGTTTGCAAATCCATCCTAGAGTTTCTTGTAGAAGAATCATCATTAATCCAACACTTGCCTTCCATGTCAACCAATGGGAATATAGCCAGATTTTGGGAATATTACATTTATGCAGCAGTATTCATTTTATAAGTTAAGGGGCAGATTTATCAAGGGTCAAATTTCAAATAGCAAAAACTGAAATTCAAATTCAAAAATATCAACCAAAATTAATTAAAACATTTTTTATCAAATAGGTCAGTTTTAGATTGTATAGGTCCATATTTGATCAAATTCAAATCATAATAATAGCGCAACTTATCAAATTTGATTCAAAGATTTTCCCTAAAAAAACTTCTAATTTTCAGAGTCCACCAATTGACTAGGTTCTAGGAGGTCTGCCATAGGCTAAAACTCTAATTCGGCAGGCTTTAGATGGTGAATGGTTGAATTCAAATTTTTAAAGAGACAGTACATTCTAAATGTGGAAAGATACATTATCTGAGCATAATGTATGTGCTAAACATTTTATCGTGCACTTTGTTTATTAAATAAAGACTATTTTACCTATTATTAATAATCATGAAAAACACAATTATGTCCAGATACTTGGGGCAGATCTATCATTCCTCGCCAATTCAAGGGTTGTTAGCCCTCGAATTCTGCAAAAATTCAATTTTCAAATAAAAATTCAATAAAATCGAAGAAAATATTCAGTAGTTTGAATGCTATTTGATGTTTTTAAAAAATAGTATGATCAAACGATTTTACGAAAAAACAAAATTTCATTCGATTAGAGGGCAAGCTCTTCGACCATCGAATGATCGAATAGTCAAATAGATTTTTATTTTATCTATTCGATAAGATCGAATTTGTCAATTTCAATGCTCGAATTGAGTTAATTTGTATATTTGAAAATTCGACCATCGATCGGATTTCGAATCCTTCACATGAATTTAGTAAATCTGCCCTTTAGTTTTGGTAGAAATCTGTGAGTAATGAGCTGTGACTATCACTGTCATCGTGTACAACACAAATGGAGTTAAGACTATGACTATGCAGCTATGAAATGAGTCTGGGAACTCAGACTCCACTATTGTATACATGGAAGAAAAGAACTGATTTAGCACATTTGCCTTTTCTGTATCTGTTATAACCTGTATTTAATTGAGCAACACTCTCGACCTGCATCTTTTTACTATTTATATATTTAAAAAACTTTTTAGGGTTAGTTTTCCCTCTGCTGCAATGCACTCTTCATTTCCTTTCTTTGCCTTCCGGATTGCTGATTTACAACATTTATTATATTATTTATATTCATTAAATGCAACTTCTGTCCCAACAGACTTGTAGTTTTTAAATGCCTTTCTTTTCTTTCCTCTTAACTTCTTTACTTTTATATTAACCCACATAGGGGGATTTTTAGAACTCCTACATTTACTCCTTAAGGAAATAAATTGATAACAGTAATGATTTAATATCATTTTAAATGACAACCATTTTTGTTCTGTGTTTTTAGCTGAAAAACTAATGCCCCAATCAATGCTCTGAAGAGCGCCCTCAAGGCACTAAAATTAGCTTCTCTGAAATTCATGTTTTTTGTTGCTCCAGTGTATATTTGAAATTTGCACCAGACGTTAAATGATATAACATTATGGTCATTATTACCCAGGGGTTCAATTACATTTGTTATAAGTTCTGGATCATTTGAGATCCAAAATAGCATATTTTCTGGTTGGCTCCTCAGCAAGCTGTGCTATATAATTTTCATGCAACAAGTATATAAACTTGTTTCCATTAACTTATCTGGCAGTACTGTTGCTTCATTCAATATCTAGGTAATTAAAACTCCCCATTATCATTACTTTTCCCAAACTAACAGCCTTTTCAATTTGCAATAGAAAAAAGGTACAAATTGAAAGGAAAAAATTAGTTCTGTTAGTTCAATTAACTCCTGCCGATCCTGCTTCAGTCTCTCAACTGCAGTGTTGCTTTGTATATGGAAAAATGGATCAGCACCACTGGCAAAGGAGAAAGACAAACAACAGAATAAAAAGCAAAATATAGTGTAGTATTTCTGAAGATATTTTTTCTTAGATTATTCACCAAGTGCTGGACTTTAGAAAGGTGCTGTATTTGATTTCTTCCCCTTTAAAGGACCATTAACATCAAAACATTTAATTGTTTTAAAGTAATAAAAATATAATGCAGTGTTGCCCTGCACTGGTAAAACTGCAGTGTTTGCTTATTTAAATAAGTGTTGTGTAGCCATGGGGGCAACTAGTCAAAGGAGAAAAGGCTCAAGTTACACAGCAGGTGGAAGATAAGCTCTGTAGAACATAATGATGTTATCTCTTATCCATTACTTATCCTGTGCCGTTTTTCAATTTCTGCCACTACTACTTAGCAGCTTGGTTACATGAACTATAGTAGTGTTTCTGAAGCAAACAGATCAATTTTAACAGTGCAGGGCAACACTACATGATATTTTCCTTACTTGAAAACACTTTCATTTTTTGGTGTTACTGTTCCTTTAAAATTCAAAATAGATCTATCAGGCGGATCTCAAATGTGCTTCCCCTTTGCAAGGTGACCTTTAAATCCTCTTAACATGTGTGCTTATTTCACAAATTATTCCACCCAAATTAATTGAAATACCTGCTTACAAGAAAGTGGTTTAAAACTGACCTGTAGTTCTATCAGTGCTGCGCTGTTCTCTTCCTCTGTCTCTCCATGGGTGCTCCCATATAAAACAGAGCTTATATAGTGAAATACGTTTTATTAAAATGAATAAAAATAGAAATTCTTAAATTTTTTTTGTCTTTACAAAACATTCGTAAAATGGCTCTTTTTGCAGGTTGCCTAGTTGGATCCAGGATAGGAGTAATGCCGGATTCCCCTTCTCCCTTGTGTCCTCCCACTGCAGATTGCCATTCTGTCCCCACCACCTGCCGCGTTTCACTGATCCAATCAGCTTCTTTTATTTCTATTGTGAAATCCCTGGGCAACCCAGCATTATTTGCTTGAGTTCAAAGTCCATCTTACATAATTTTACATTACAACATATTCAAATTGGCACAACTTTACAACAATTATCAGCTTTTAAAGACATCTTATGTGATTCCTTATTCTAATCAGTGAATAATACCAATGTGCCAGCCTCTGTTGGGATTCAAGCCAGGAACCTTTGGGTTGCTGGCTCAATGCCCTATCCATTAGGTCACTATGGATTTCCTGCCCTCTGCAAACCCAGCCCAGCAGTGGCCTAATTGGTTGCAGTTAGCCAATCAGGGCTGACTCAGCCCTATTAAAGGCCTGCCCTCCGAGCTCACCCGGCTGGAGCATTAATTGGCCTCTAGTAGTGTGGCAGCATCCCTGAATTGTTTGCTTACTCTTGCCCTGTTCTTGTCCCTCCAGTCCTCTCTTCCTGCTCTTGCTCTTCAGTCCTCTCTTCCTGCTCTTGCTCTTCAGTCCTCTCCTCCTGCTCTCGCTCTCCAGTCCTCTCCTCCTGCTCTCGCTCTCCAGTCCTCTCATCCTGCTCTCGCTCTCCAGTCCTCTCATCCTGCTCTCGCTCTACAGTCCTCCAGATCTACGCCCCCTCCATCCTGTCCCATTCAGTCTGTTCCACTTCTACTCCATCCAGTCTGCAGCTGTCCTGAGTCGTAGCCCTCTTCATCCTGTTTATCCAGTCTTCCTGATCATCGCCCTCTCCGTCCTGTTCTGTTCCGGTCTGACTACACCCTCATCTCCCTGTTCCTGCCTATTCCTTACCTGTTCCCTAGGCACAATCCGCCCTTGCCTAAAGGACTTGTCCCATCCTCTTCAGATTCTACAGTGCCCCCTACCCAATCCCTGACACATTGAAACTGTGTAGTAAAGTTTTCCTTTTACTTTTATTTCTTTTTTAACTAATTTTTTTAAAGTTTTTAAATTTTTTAATAGTTTAATTTTTTTAACTATTGATTTTTTAACCCATTTAACCCTAAATTGCATAGTGCTTCTTAAATGAAATAGTGCTTCTTAGATGAATTCTATAATTGATTTTTCAATTTTTTAACCATTCTTTGACCATTGGTTTTAAACCCTTTTAACCCTAAAGTGCCGGGACTTATCAATTAAATTCAATAATGTGCATATAAATTTATTAAATTATTGTGAATAAAATAAATTTCTTCTGAGTGTTTTTCCTTCAGTATATTTAATCCTTTTTATTATAATCATTACTGTGTATACAGTATTTGTGTATTTTGTATCCTAGCGACACATATCAATCCTTACTTTATGTGCCTAATGTTACAAAAAAATTTTTTGGATTATTAAAAGGTAGAGTTTGAGACTTTAAATATTTTAAAACATTCAATACTTAAAATACTTGTTACTTCATAAAAAGGTCCATAAATTCATATCAATATTTAGTCCTTCGGGGGTTAGGGTCTGCATCTCATATATCCGTTTATTTTCCTCAAGTAACTTTTTTTAACCCTATTACCTCCCCTCCTGTTAGCTTCTACTTCTGTTATACCCCAAAATTTCAATCCTTTTGCATTCTTAACATGATACGATTTAAAATAATTCGAAAGGCTATGATAAAAACCCTTGAATTCGAGGGGTTTTAACGCAATTCGATATATCGGATATGAAAAATTTGATCGACCTATAAAATCGTTCACATCGATTGATTCGAACAATTTTGAACAATCGATCTAATTTTTTTTTTATTCAATCAAAAAAGCTTAGAAGTATTTTATGGGAGCTTCACATAGGATTCTATAGCAATTCGGTAGGTTTAATCTGATGATCGAATTTTTCTTAAAGGGACAGTACTTCGAAAATCGAATTCAAATTTTTGTAATTTTATCAATTCGAATTGAATTTTGGGCTATTCGATAGTCGAATAAGCCCAAATTTAATTCGAAATTCGAATATTTTTTACTTGAATTTGATTCAAATTTTCACTTTGAATCAATCCGACCCTTAGTAAATGTGCAATGTTAAAAAATTTTTTGGTTACATTGGATTTTTCTTTTTTTCAGCATATCTGCAGGTTTTACATAGGGCACATGGGTAAAACCCTTTCCATTCTTCTTGTTTTTTTTTCCTTGTTCTCTCTGTCTGAATGTAATTCTTTACTAATACTTGTCTCAAATACTTTGCTTTTCTGTATATTACTTTGGTTTTTCTTTGGTAATTTACCCTTCAGTTGTGTGTATCCCTCTAAAATATTCCAATGCTTGGTTATAATTTTTAGTAGTCACAAACATGCACTGTTCTTCCTTCTTTTCTATTTTCTCTGGTATTTTCTCCTTTAATAGAGCTATCCTATTTATTTTATTTGCTCTCTCTCGTGATTTTTGTAAAAGATCTTTATTATACCCTCTCTGTTTAATCTGTTTGATACATGGGCCAATTGTACTTCCAATTCATCTATTTTTAAACAGCTTTTCTTCAATCCATGGAATTGGCCATACAGAATATTTTTTAACCATGTTGGATTGTGGTTACTGGTATTTTATTCACAATAATTTAAGAAATTTATATAAACTTATAGAATTTAATTAATAAGTACCTGGCACTTTAGGGTTAAAAGTGTTTAAAAACCAATGGTTAAAGAATGGTTACAAAATTGAAAAATGAATTATAGAATTCATCTAAGAAGCAATATTTCATTTAAGAAGCACTATGCACTTTAGGGTTAAATGAGTTACAAAATCAATGGTTAAAAAATTTATTTATTAAAACATTTAAAAACTTTAAAAAATGTATTCATTTATAGAAAAAATGCATAAAAGATAAGTTGTGCCATTTTGAATATGGTGTAATGTAAAATTCTGTAAGATGGACTTTGAACTCGAGCAAATAAGATGCTGGGTTGCCCAGGGATTTTTCATAAATAAAATATGGAAGATCCCTTGAGTAGAGAGTTGGAACGCAAGATGGAACACATAAAGACACAACACGAAAGGGTAACCATGCTAACGAGCCGTGATCGGCTTTTTAAGGAGAATACACACTTACACACCCCCATGCCTCTGAGGAAGCTGATTGGATCAGCAAAACGTGTCAGGTGGTGGAGACAGAACGGCAATCTGCAGTGGGAGGCCATGAGGGAGAAGGGGAAGCCGGCATTACTCCTATCCTGGATCCAACTAGGCAACCTGCAAAAAGAGCCATTTTACGAACGTTTTGTAAAGACAAAAAAAAAATGGAAGAATGTCTTTATTTTTTAATCATTTTAATAAAACATATTTCACTATATAAGCTCTGTTTTATATGGGAACACCCACGGAGAGACAGAGGAAGAGAACAGCGCAGTACTGATAGAACTACAGGTCAGTTTTAAACCAGTTTCTTGTAAGCAGGCATTTCACTTAATCTGGGTGGAAGCATTTTGTGAAATAAGTACACTCATGTTAAGAGAATTTAAAGGTCACCTGGCAAAGGGGAAGCACACTTGAGATCTGCCTGAAAGATATATTTTGAATTTTAAAGGGGAAGAAATAAAATACAGCACCTTTCTCTAGTCCAGCAGATTTACTAAGAGTCAAATTCGAGGTTTAATTAACCCTCATATTAGACCATCAAATTTTTATTGAATTTTAACCCTTCGAATTCAAAGGGATTTAACGATATTCAAAAAATCGAACAATTTTAACCATTCGAACAAATTTTTTTTAATTCGATCTTAAAATGCTGGAAAAACCCTATGGGAGCTTCCCATAGTGTTATACAGCAATTCGGTAGGTTTGATCTGGCGAACTAGGCACTCGAATAAAAATTTAAAAGGTGAGTAATTCGACCATCGAATTGTCGGATAATCGAATAGATTTATATTCGATCTATTCGAATCATTTGATTTGATCACATTTTTTAAATTCGATGGTCAAAGTGGCCAGAAAACCTATTCGAAAATTAAAATTCTAATCTTTTTTAAAATTCAATCGAATTTCGAATCATTCAAAAAAAGAAAAAAATATCTTCAGAAATGCTACACTATATTTTGCTTTTTATTCTGTTTGTCTTTCTCCTCTGCCAGTGGCGCTGATCCATTTTTCCATCTACTTTTCTATTTGCATAAGGATCTTATCCTCCTCCTCACTTACATTAAGGGGTCTATAGCATACCCCTAAATAAATTTGCTGACTCTTTACAATTGGTGAAGAACTCTACCCATAAGACTTCTGTCCCCTCATTTTCTAACCTAACCTCCTCCTTAATATAAGCTTTAAAATCCTGCCTAACAAACAGACATACCCTTCTCCATTTGTATCTCTTTCCCTCCGAAACAAAGTATAGCCGCTGATGTTAACAGCCCAGTCATGCGACTCATTCAGCCATGTTTCAACCACATCAATCACATCATATTTCCCTCCTGCACCTCCAGCTCTCCCATTTTACCAGTCAAACTTGTATTTACAAACATACATTTAATACTGGTATCATCTTGAACAAATAACGTCATCCTCCCTATCCTTAACAGTACCCCCAACCAAATCTCCTTCCCTACTTTCCCTTCCTTTGCCCACTATCTAACCTGTCTTCCACGGAACCTTTTATTGAGACCCCCATGCCTAGTTTAGAATCTCCTCCAACTGTCTAAATAACCGTGTGCAACATTCAGATTTAAAAGGAGTTGGGGAGCAACGCTAACATGAAAATGTTGTTGGGGTGCCAAATAAGTGTTGTGATTGGCCATTTGGTAGCCCCTATGTGGATTGTCAACCTACTTGGAGACTCTGTTTGGTAGTGCACCTGATTTTTATGCAACCAAAACTTGCCTCCAGGCCTGGAATTGAAAAATAATCACCTGCTTTGAAGCCACTGGGAGCAACATCCAAGGGGTTGAAGAGCATCATGTTGCTCACGAGCTACTGGTTGGGGATCACTGGTCTAAAGAAAGGTCCTATTTATTTAATAAAATGTAAATAACCCCCTTAAAAGAGTTTTGACATTTTTACCCTGTTTCTGGTTTCATTTGGTAACAGTGGGATGGTTTGAGCAATGGGTCAATTGAAGAGTCCCCTTGTCAAAATGGCTCATGTCTGAGACTACCTACTACATGAATAACTATATCTATAACATAGATATATTCTTTCTATACTATTTTAGTTAAAATTTGCTATACCATAGTGTGTATAATGTTTTTACGCTATACAGGTAAGGAACCTTTTATCCAGAATGCTTGGGTTCTGGGTTTTTCCAGATAATGTATCTTTCCGTAATTTGTATCTTCATACCTAAAGTCTACTAGAAAATCATTAAACAAACCCAGTAAGCTGATTTGGCTTCCAATAAGGATTAATCTTTCTTTGATTAAGTACAAGGCACTGCTTTATTACAAAGAAAAAGGAAATTGGTTTTTAAAAATTGGATTCTTTGGATAAAATGGAGTCTATGGTAAATGGTCTTTCTGTAATTAAGAGCTTTCTGGATAGCAGGTTTCCAGATAACAGAACCCCTACTTATACAATGCACATTTTAAAGATATAAGGAAGAAAAAATATGGTTACAATATATTTCATTATTTCTAATAGATTGCTGATCACTTCAAGAGTAATTAATTTTCAGCATTACCCTAGTGGTACTTTCATTAGTCGCCTTAACGTTAAAATATACCACTAATGAAGTACTATAATGGGCGATTCTAAAGGGTATGCAGTAAAATTGCTGCACTTACAATTCATCTTTGTTAACAAATTAAGTTGCAAAGAATTTCATGCACAATTAATTACACCATAAAGTATGATTCTTAGGTGGTGCAACATTTACATATTTTAAAAGACCTTTCCAGACAATTGACCAATTATATGAATCCATTTAAAATGAACGATGCAAGGAAGTAATTTAATATTAATACTCTCTCTGGGGAGGATTTATTCAAGCATGTTTGACATGAGACTGTCAAAACATGAGCTAGTTTTGCAAGATGCGCAAACATTATACATGTAATAAAAAATGGATGTCTCTTTTATTTTTTGTTTATTCTTTGTTTAAAGTCATTTAAAACAATAACAGTATTACAGGTAAATTATTAAAAGCAATAAAATAAAAAGACCACACTCCTCTAAACCATAATGTATATTGTAACAGAAGAGCTGCTGTGTTGTATTTGTCTGTCATATTTATATACCAACATTTAGGGACAAATTTACTATTATTCACCCTAAAATCCCTCGAATCTATTCGATATTCGATAAGCATTCGACTATCGAATGTTTATCGAATAGTTTTAGGCTATTGTTTCCTCGATATTCGATTGTACAATTGAATACCGATCGTTCGATTTCACAAAAAAATCTTACTTTTTCCTTAAATTCTCCGAAAAATTGATACCATTCGAACGATTGAGGTGTTCAATCGTATGAATGGTATTCGAGCAGGTGTGGGGGGATTCCCATAGGCTTCTATTGGTATTCGGTAGGTTCAATCTGGCGAAGTAGGCATTCAAATAAACTTTAAAGTTAAAGTTGATCTATTTGATCATTCGAATTTTCGGTATTTGATGATTGAAGTGGCCAAATTTGCATATTCGATCCTCCGAAAAAAACGTACGATCGGTATTCGATCGAACTTCGATCTCTTCACATGAATTTTGTAAATCTGCCCCTTACCATGTGATTTTTAACAAAATAACATACTAGTCGAAAAATAATTTACAAGAGCTAAGATAAAATCAACAAGTTGGTATGCATATGCAGAATTTTTCTAATTAAATATAATGAAAACAAACAGCATGGTTCTCCTAAGAAACCCCTTTGCAAAAAAATGTTTTAACTGTAGAATTCCTTTAAAGTTAACATTTAGGCTATGGTGATCTTGGTTACTTTATATAATATGCGACCATCTTTGCTGATATAATGGGAAGATACACTGCAATTACTTGACTGTCATCTGTTGTTGCCTTCTCCATCTGCAGAGCTGTTTTTTGGCTGAAGAACAAGGAGGCTAATTCCTCTAAGGAAAGTTTAGGTAACTCCAGATGTTGTTGACAGGCAAGTGTCTCTATGGATGTTCACATGAACACCTTCCAGCCAACATAGAAGGTTTTTTATTTTGCAAACATTTGTCCATGCTCCATGAAGGACATCATTTAAGTTTTAGCTTTAATAATAAACTAAACCCTCCCAGCATCATATGTTAAATGCAATGGTTTAGTATTAGTTAGGACTCTCTTTCATTTAAAATTTGAGCCTTCAGCATGTCATCTGGATCACCATCTGTCCGGATGTATGTATGCTACAGTGTGTATTTATCTTGTATTTCTATGCATATGTCATGTGGGTGATTCAGTGCCATAAAGGGTTACATTAGTCCAAAATTGAAAAGTAATTTTTCTACATCCCTTAGAGACATTGGTGGCATTCTGTATTTCTTGTTCATGCCTTGCCCATTGCTACTTCCCAGAACAAGGATTAAAACAAGGATTAAAATCAAATGATGAAATAATATTTTATTTAAGGGGGAAGAGTGCAAAACCACAATGTATTAAGTAGGAAGTTTGTTTACATGTGGCTTGGCTACACATGGACACACTGGGGTCTATTTATCCTAAGTGAACCATTACTGTTGATGTTGTTCATGTTCATGCTAATGTTAATTTTTCATTTGGCCTTCATTTTTATTTTGTAAATTTTTAAATTAGTTGCTTTCTTCTTCTGACTCTTTCCAACTTTCAGATGGGGGTCACTGAACTCATCTTAAAACAAAAGCTCTGTAAACCACATGTTAAACAAACTTCCTACTTAATACATTGTGGTTTTGCACTTTCCCCTTAAAGGAGAGGTCAACCCCTTCGCCGCTAAAAGCCCTCCACTCTCCCCTGTGTTGCCACCCCTCCCTCCTCCCCCCGGCCCAACTCCCCCCTCCCCCCGGGCAAATGTCCCTAAGTTGCTACTTGCCCTTCGGCACAGGTCATATCTATGGAGTTCACAGGCACCATCTTCTCCTGTGTGGTCTTCATCCTGAATCCATCTGCATCTTCTTGTGCATGCACAGTAGGAGGCATTTGTCGGTTCAGCTTTGCTGCACATGCGCCGAAAGTCACAAAGTTTCAGAAAAAAGATATTAGAAAACTGTGCGCAGTAGAACTGAACTGGCAAATGCCTCCTACTGCGTATGTGCCCGAAGATGCCGATGGATCCAGGAAGAAGTCTGCATGGGAGAAGACAGCGCTTGTGAACTCTGTGAACAGGACCTGAGTCGAGGGGTAAGTAGCAACTTAGGGGCATTTGTCTGTTTAAATCTAATTGCTGATTGGTTGCTATCGGCAACACCATTGACAATGCTTCTCTCCACTTTTTACACAAATTAATAAATAGGCCCCATTGTGTACATTCTGTCAGTTGGTGGTTCTAACTGGTATAAACAAGATTTTGCTCAACCATTATAAATTGGGTCACAAGGCATCCTTGTTCATATTCTGTGTATGAAACATGGTCTGCATTGCAAATCACTCACAGAGCAAAAAAGAAACGGATTAAAGGAGTTGTTCACATTTACATTAAATTTTTATATGATGTAGAGAGTAATGTTTTGGGACAATTTGATTTGATTATTTGGGGGTTTTCAGTTATTTATCTTTTTATTCAGCAGCTATTCAGTTAAAAAATTTTACCCTAGCAACCATGCATTGATTTGAATAAGAGACTGGAGTATGAATAGGAGAGGACCTCAATAGAAAGAGGAGTAATAAAAAGTAGCAATAGCAATACAAGTGTAGCCTTAAAGGGATCCTGTCATGGGAAAAAAACACTTTTTTCAAAATGCAGTGCTGTTCCAGAAGAATTCTGCACTGAAATCCATTTCTCAAAAGAGCAAACAGATTTTTTTATATTTCATTTTGAAATCTGACATGGGGCTAGCCATTTTGCCAATTTCCCAGCTGCCCCAAGTCATGTGACTTGTGCTCTGATAAACTTAAATCACTCTTTACTGCTGTACTGCAAGTTAGAGGGATATCACCCCCTCCCTTTTCCCCACCCAGCAGCCTAACAAAAGAACAATGGGAAGTTAACCAGATAACAGCTCCCTAACACAAAATAACAGCTTACTATTAGATCTAAGAACAGCACTCAGTAGTAAAACCCATGTCCCACTGCGTACTATTCAGTTACATTGAGAAGGAAAAACAACAGCCTGCCAGAAAGCAGTACCCTCCTAATGTGCTGGCTCAAGTCACATGACATGGGCAGCTGGGAAAATGACAAAATGGCTTTCAAAACTGAATATAAAAAAATCTGTTTGCTCTTTTGAGAAATGGATTTCAGTGCAGAAGTCTACTGGAGCAGCACTATTAACTTATGCGTTGAAAAAAAAAACATGTTTTCCCATGACAGTTTCCCTTTAAAGAGCATTTGTATTAAAATGGGTTCAGTGACACCCATTTGATAGTTGGAAAGAGTCAGAAGAAAAAGACAACTAATTCAAAAACTTTACAAAATAAAAATAAAGGCCAAATGAAAATATAGAATTAGTCATTCTAAAACATATTATCAGTTAACACAATGGTAAACCATCCCTTTGTTATAAAGCCCTATAATTACTGCCTGCTCTAACGACTGGAACATTTGACGTTTATCAACAGTGTTTAGAAACAATGGATCTCTTGCTTTGCGTCAGAAACCTACTGTATGTTGATTACAAACTATTGGGTAGAATGTACCATGTCCTATGAGATTTCCATGGTGTAATTTCTACTTGCAACACATCATAAAACAATAGAGAAAACAGCCAAAGGAGTAGCCTAAAAACACTCTGTTATGCACTCAAGAACTTTTTAAAAATATATATATTTTTTTAAACCAGACTGTAATATACAGTTTATTTCTTATTTAACTTGTGTGCATTTAACTGCTTTAATTAATTTAAGTATTGGCTCTGTGAAAACTGAGTGCTACAGCTCTTTAAGTAAGTCTATTATCTGACTGCAAGAAGAATAACCAAAGCAGTCTTTAAAATCGAAGTGCCTCAACTGGATGTGCTGTATATTTTTTCTTAGCAGGGAGAAAGCCTGAGTCACTGTGCATGCTTCAAGGAAACACCAACTGTGTTTATTAGACTATAGATTTCCTGTTACTACCAGTATTCGCCTTCCTTCCTTCTCAGCTTTCGTGAAATAATAGTGATATCATACTGGGTAAATATGTGTATCTACAGTGTTGCAATCATATTATTGGGGATATTTGAAATTACTGCTATTAACATAACAGCTAGAACACCACACACAGGTATGTGCATGGTAGAAACTGGTGTAGGTCTCTGGGAAAAGGAAAGAGTGTAATGTCTTCATTAAAAAATATCTCAGCAAGCTCAGTTGTTTTATTTTAATTACTTAGATTAGATTCTTGATAAATGTTTTGTTGATATTTATGTAAACATGGGGCTATTTTTTAGAAGCCTGTGTAGATGCAAAATGTTTCATTTATAGGGGATTGTACACAAACAGATGTAAAATGTTTAGTATACGAAACGCCATGAAAAATCGCCTGGCACAAATTAGTGAATCACCGCTGGCATCTCGTCTTGGACGCAGACGTCCATTTTTAGATGCAGGTGACCGTTTTTGGACATCGGCACACATTTGCGCTGGTGTACAAAAAAAAGGGGGAAGCGATGTTGAAAAATATGGATGCCAGTGTGCCTGCATCGAAAAACGGATGCCCACGTCCAAAACGAGATGCCAGCGGCGATTCACAAATCTTTCACCCATCACTACTCATAACATCATATTAGCACAAAGTTTCAGATCAATTTAGCAAGACACTAAAATATGTTAATAATTTGCACAGACATAAGTAAGTCATTATTGTTCATCCAGTCGTTTCGTTGAGGGCTATTTATTAAAGGTTGAATTTTAGTGGTGTAGAGGTTTTTAAAACCACAACTAAACAAACTTTCTTTAAAATCATAAATGTCCTAACATTTATTAAAATATTTGAATAAAAAAAGTATGAATGGAAAATAAAGCTGAGCAATCCGAAGAAAAAAAACTAATAACTCTAAAACTTCAAGTTTTTCAAACAATGCCTAGTGGAAAAAAAATACCAAAACCTCTAAAGGTCCAAATGGATTTGAAACAGTCCAATAGGATCAGCACAGCTCCCATTAACTTCTATAGGACCTCAACAAATTTTAAGTTTTGTATTAGAAGTTTTAAAACTTTAAATCAACCCCTAAGTGTAAACAAAATAAAGACTGAATACTGAAAATGTTAAATTATTTGAAGATATCTGTTTTATTTGAAATCATATGTAGATAGCCAGCATCACTTGAGAGAACAATTAAGACCAAATTGGTGCCCTTGCAGAGTGGTCATTTTTACCCTGCTTTTTTCACAGTTAACACATTTTATTATTTATTATTAACATGTATTTCTATAGCGCCAACTTATTTTGTA
This sequence comes from Xenopus borealis, assembly GCA_024363595.1. NCBI lineage: Eukaryota > Metazoa > Chordata > Amphibia > Anura > Pipidae > Xenopus > Xenopus borealis. Next base: position 18,794,922 of record CM044433.1, on the reverse strand, counting down.
GCATATGCTGTGGCCCTGTTGGTGCACCACCAACATTGCTGTAAAAAGTTGGTAAAAAGTGATTCTTCCGAGCATTAGGATATTTCCGTATTGAAGGAAATACCTAGGACTACTAGCACAATATGCAGGAGCTTAGGGTTCCTTGGACATAATTTGGCTCTGTTCCAACTATGCATTCTGAGTCCACTCTTTATCCTGTATTAGTGCATCTTAGCCAATGGAAAGCATTTTTTGTAGTGTTGCTATTTATACAGAGTTTGTCTAGAAGATTTTTAGTCAGTGGATATGAACAGTGAAACATTTAGGAGAGAGTAGTTTATGTATATAGGTGTTTATAAATAGTGCATAGCTCCAGGAGCTTCACTTTAAAGTTCATTGTTCTATTTGTACAGGTATTTATTATCCTTGGTATTATTCCTGAGTCAGGCCATCTTTTATACCTTGCCAAAACAAAGTCTCATGTCATTTGTTCATTGAAGCCTAAGATCATTAATATTCATATTCTTCCAAAAGTCATACCAATAAGAAGAGGAATTTACATACAAAAACATTCTTTACTTGGTGGGTTAAAGTGATTGTGACTTGAATGGACAAATGCAGTGGCATAACTAGAAATTACTGAACCCCACAGCAAATCATTTTTCAGGTCCCCAAAATGTCTAGAGATACGTTTTACCAATAATTATTGAGATTGTATATGAATTAACCAGGGTCTGCTTCCTCTGTAGTTACGCCACTGGACTAATGCAAGTGTATGCAGTGGCGTAACTACCAGGGGTGCAGGGGGTGCAATTGCACCAGGGCCCCCATCCACTTGGGGCCCATCTGAGTCACGAAAATAGGTATGGCAGGCAGTTATCTAGGGGAAGATTTTACAGCACACATGTGATCAACGCTCCAGCATGTGATTTATAGAGGTAAGGGCCCGACAGGGGGCCCAGGTGCCTATCCTGTACCGGGGCCCACCAGGGAGTAGTTACGCCACTGAGTGTATGGTCACCTTTCCATTATTACTTATGTTTAGGATGTTAGTTCAAACAATCAGAAGGAAGAAAGAAGAAAATGCAGCTCAACATTTACTGATGGACTTTGTGCACACCAACAGTCTTTGAAGATCATACAGATGACCAGACAGAATGACTGAAATATGGCCATGTGTTGACATGTGTGGAAGATGGAAATAAGTAGAAGCATATAGTTTAAGCATGGTATTATTCTTATAGTACTACTGGATCTTTTGGCTGGTAAGTGGAGGTTAGTGATGAGGGTCTGAGATTGAGTTGCAACATGTATGTGCAGGTCATCAGATTAAGGTTCCAGTAAAAACTCAAAGCACAGGTCTGATAACTCACTAAGAAAAAGAATCCTTAATAAAGTCTTACTAAGATTCATGGCAAAACCAGATGAATTTTTTTCATTAAGGGAAAACACATAGTTTAATTTAAGTTTAACCTTTCAGCAAATCTGATTATATTAACAGAGAAAATCAATCCTTAGACATTTGGAAATAATACAAAGAGAAGCTGTGCTCACTGATAGACGTTCAAGGAAAGCCTCTTATTAAATTTAAATGTCCCACTATTGTGAAAAGGACAGTTATGTACAAAAAACAGTGAACATTGATGTTACAGAGAAGACAGAGATGGTGCTTGAAAGATGACATACCACTGTCTAGATAGTAATAATTGTGGGACTAGGACTCCTTGTTAACTCATTCATAATGTTTTAGTTGCAATGAAATGTATGTACAGCCTATTGTAATCAGCTTCTCTGTTATATACTCTATGTAAAGTTGGCTGCCTTTGTTGATTCCAAAAGTGTTTATTTATACTGATTCTTCTAAAGCCAATACACCATTTTTAAAAGATTATTTTTTTTGGTTTTTAGTAGCCCTTTAAGAAAACATAATGTATGGGGTATTCAATCTTTTTTCTTTAATTGGGTTTCAGATAATACTCATTAATACTGATACTTTCAACACTGATACAATGGTGTAAAAAAAAGTATAGGATTATGAAGACACTTTTGATGCGGCATGTAAAAAATTTTCACCTACTGTGCATCACTTGGTTACCCCAGTACATTATAGTTAAATGTTTCCCAAAAATGTTAAACTGTTCTGTTTCCATTGTTTAGAGCATTTATATATTATATGGAAGTTGCTTGACTATGTATCATTTTAGGTTATGTATCTTTGTTCCCGTAAAATGATTTCCTTTCTCAAAGGGTTACTACAGTCTTGCCTACAAGACATGATGCAGAGCCCACCATAAGTCGCAAAGAGTTCAATGACCACATAAAGACTCAACACATGAATTTAAGATTTCATGGATATCAAATATAATGTTTCATAGCAACAAAGTGCTCTGAATTGTTACCTCTGAGGAAAGAGAATTTTATGGCTGCAGGATAAAGCTCTATTAAACTTTTGAAGAACCCCTAGGTCTAAATCAGTGATACCCAACCAGTGGCTTGTGACCAGCAAGCCTTTGGTGTTGCTTCCAATGCCAAAAACAGGTGCTCATTTTTTACTTGGAGGTTTGAAGGTGGACTCCCAAACAGAGCCCCTTGCAGGCTGGCAGGTCACATGGGGCTACTAAATAGTCAATCACAGCCTTTATTTGATAAACCTCAGAAACATGTTTCAGGCTTGTGTGACTCCTTTAACACAGAGATAGATGATAGATTGTATTAACTCACCCTGGTGGTCTAGTGTTGCGGCAGGGACACCCGCCATGCCATCGGCAGGGACACCAGCCACGCTGCTATTCTTCCTCCTGTATTTGATGAGTGCGTGCAATGAGTTCCTGCAATGGCGCACAATTTACTTATTTAAAGGGATTTCTGTATTTGCTCATTGCCCATTATAGGTATTCCTTCTTGTGAGTTTCCTGGTGCCTTGTGCTGTTAAACTTCTGATTCCTGTTGAGACCTCGGCCTGTTTGTGACAAATCCTGATTTCTGAAATCCTGATTCTGCCTGGTAAACTGACTCTTCTGTATCTGTATCCCTTCTGACTGATCTCCTGGTTTGACTCTTGCCTGCCTGATTCTGCTTGTATACTGCCTGCACCGACCCGGCCTGAATTGACTACGCTTTCTATCTACTCCTTGTACTGTGACCTTCTGCCCAAAAGACTTTGCTTTACCGTCGTGCCCCTTTGCTCGTCCAGACCCTTTAGTTTTGCACCTCTCTTATAAAGACCTGGCAGCATCCAATTAGCCGAGGCTCCTCCCGAGGTGAAAAGCGGCTGTTAGAGGCAGAAGCAAGAGCAGAGAACAGAGTGCTTAGCATTGGTTCTCGATTTAGGGTGCTGACCGTGACATATATAGATAGATAGATCCAAATCACAAATTTGATCACATCATATTGATGTGAACTGACCTAATTCTAATCGATCCTCTAGAAAAGTATAACATATCAATCAAGATTTTTTTTTTCATTGTGGGTTTTCAAATTCCAGGCCATTATTTTGGTGTGAGACAATGAGTCTGGAAGACCTGAAGACCTGGACTATGAAGATTCAATTGATTAAAGCAATGGATGATTCCTACTATCTATAATCAGTTTATCATGTATCTACAGTTACATAAAAACAATAATTACATAATAAAATTGGGTTGAAAAAAGACAAAGTCCATCAAGTTCAACCCCTCCAAATTAAAACCCAGCATACTCACACACCCCTCTACTCTTTCACACAAACCGTATATGCCCATAATAAAATAGCCTTATGTCTATTATGTCTGTCCAAAAAAATCATCCAAGCCCCTTTTAAAACAGAATCAGCCATCAAAACATCACCCAGCAGTGCATTCCACAACCTCACTGTCCTCACTGTGAAGAACCACCTACGCTGTTTCAAATCAAAGTCCTTTTCTTCTAGTCTGAAGGGGTGGCCTCTGGTGCGGTGATCCTCTTTATGGATAAAAAGGTCCCCTGATATTTGTCTATAATGTCCTTTTTTCCTGAGAACAAACAACAACAATCTGGACAGTCTACCCTCATAATTTAAGTCTTCCATCCCTCTAACCAGTTTAGTTGCACGTCTCTGCACTCTCTCCAGCTCAATTATCCCTCTTAAGAACTGGAGCCCAAAACTACACTGCATACTCCAGGGGATCTATAAAGAGGTTATGTTTTCATCCCTTTATGCCCTTTTTTATGTAAGACAGAATTGTATTTTAGTAGGTACATAATTACACTGCCCAGAATTAGACAACTGGTTATCTATAAAAACCCCAATATCCTTCTCATTTATGAAACTCCCAACACACTGCCATTTAGTGTATAACTTGCATTTATATTATTTTTGCATAACCTTGCATTTATCAACATTGAACCTCATTGTCCAGTTTGCTGCCCAGTTTCCCAACTTAGACAAATCACTCTGCAGATTTGTTGTGGTCATAAGTTTACATACCTTGTTAGAATTTATGATTTCATAACCATTTTCCAGAGAATATGAATGATAACACAAAAACGTTTATTTCACTCATGGTTAGTGGTTGGCTGAAGCCATTTATTGTCAGATAACTGTGTTTACTCTTTTTAAATCATAATTACTACACAAGCTACCCATATGACCCTTTAGCAGCTCTTCAGGGCGCTCCCCTAAGCTCACAGCCACTGCACTGGAACCTATCAGGTTAAAATGATTTAAAATAAGATACATTGGAAGAATACCTAAATACACATTAGCCAAAAGGTTTAATAGGGAATATACACCTATTCAATTATATAGCTAGGATTACCTTGGGCTGTGATTAGGTCACTGCATACTGTTTGTATTTCTTTATTCCTGTGAATGAGTTTGAAATGGTACTAGGTAACTCAGTTATCTTGCTGAGTCCATTCTATCCAATCAAATGGTAAACTTTTAAATGGATTGTGATTATGTTTTGGTATATTTGTCTTTCATAGCAACTAAACAACATACGGTATGGATGTTATTTAATTATATGGATAAAAATGTACTTAATTTTTTTCAACAATGATTTTTATTGAATTTTCTGCAAGTACAAGTATGCATGCATAGATATGATATAATAAAGGTTAGATCTGTAGATTGTTGTTTTCTTTATACATACAAATTATTTTAGACCATAGAAACATCTGATCCTGGATTTACATATTATATAATCTTTAGACAGTACATATGCATAATAAACCATGTATTGTAAGTCTTTCTGCCTGTGTCCCTTTAAGATATGCCTTGCTACAACCTGTTGATTATAAAACTTAACTAATCCCAAAGTCTAAGATTTACCTGTATAACTATCTGAGAAGAGCTTGTCTGGTGGTGCTAGTGTGTATTGCTAATTTTGGAGTATTTAGTTTGTATGAGATTTATTTAGAATACTGTGAGGAATTTGTCCAACCATATGCTCCAGACCTTGTCAAATTTGTTTGGGCATCCCCTCTGTAAATATATCAGTTTTCTGTTTTGCATATAGGAATAGTGCAAATTTCGAATTTTGCACCCAGTTTTATAGTGCTAGAAAGGAGTGGCCACTTCCTCTTTGGCTCATGGTGTCCGTGCAGATAGGTGTTCCCATTGAGCCTGGGATCACCAAGGCCCCAGTAAAGCCATATACCTTGAAGGGACCTTCATCTTCGGTGACTGAGTCAGGAACCAGGCAATCCCGTGAACAAGGCTAGCTATCATTAGGGCAGATTTTTAAAGGGGTTGTCCACCTTCAAAAAACTAGTTGTTTTCAGATAGATCACCATAAATAATGACTTTTTCCAATTACTGTCTATTTTCTATTTGTAACCGTTTCTCTAATATTGAAGTATAATGTATCATTTTTCACCTTCTAAAGCAGCTCTGGGAGGGGGGTCGCCGACCCCCCAACTGTTCTAATCTTATCTTTGTCCCTGCTGAGCAGAATCTCTGAGTTTCATTACAGGCAGCTGTTAGAATTGATACAATAGTTGCTAACACTCCAGAGATGCTGTTGTGAAATGTATCAATTAAATGTTGCAAAATTGTAACAGTTTAGAGTCTGCACTTGAATTACTGAGCTGCCAGACTCAAACACCAGAGACACCAACATTCAACTTTAATCTTAGATTTTGGAAAAACAGTAAAAATAAATAATGGAAAGTAATTGAAAAAAAGTCTTTATTTATGGTGAACAATCTGAAAACCACTGAACAGAAAAAAGTGTTTGGAAGGTGAACAACCCCTTTAATAGACTCTCTAGGAAAGTTAGCCAGTGTTATATAGCATGAACAGCTCTGTGTTCCATCAAGGAGTGATAGCAGGAAGTGATTTTCCTACAAGGCCTCTCCGAATGCCTTTAGTGCAGGGATTTCATTGTGATAGGAATTAAGACTAGCAGCAGCTTCAGACTCTACACTGATTTTCCAGTTCCACACTGGCAGGTGATGCTTTGTCAGGAATTGATGTACCAGTAACTATTCTGCCTTATGGGATTTATAGTCTGTATTTTGCTGTATCTGCTTCTGCTATTTCTCCTCCTCTGTGATATGTTACACATGCATCAACTCATACGTGAGTAAAATTGTGGTTATTGCCTTGATCTAATAAACCCTTTTTAGTGTTTCGCTAAGAACTTCCTGACGCCCATCTATATATTTTATGGTACAATGCCTGTGTATTTGTAGTTCAACTACCTCTTAAAGGGGAAGCTTCCACTTGGTGAAGGCCCTGCCCTGCTGTGTAGTTTTCGCAGTGTAACCCATGCTCATATTCTAGCTGGACACTTTAACTAATTTGTGCTGCCTAGCCCAAAAAAGCGTTACACAAAATTGAGATATAACTTCTGCCTGGTTGAGGAGTATTGGTAGAGGTTCTAGTTGGAGTATGGTAGAGGTAACATCTGAGCACTCCTCTAGTATATTTTCCCCGAAACTTTGTATGTGATGACAGGACCACACCATATGTATAAAGTATGGCTGCATTTTGTACACACGTCAGGTATAGTATGATTTAAGTTATGTAGTTTATGTAAGGTAAAATATGTTCTGTGAAGGTACCTAAATTGGATCATTTTGTCCCTTACAAAGACTCGTAAGCTGATTCTATTACATCTGTCCACATCTTTAGTGAAAGCAATGGCATATCTATGACCCATTTGGCGTATAGTTTAGGTAGTATTGGGGGCAAAGGAAGGCTAAGTGGTTTGTAAAATTGTGACATGGGTTTTAGCAGCCCTGGGGTATGTGTATATTCCTCAAATCTTGTGGGGTCTGTGTCTATGTTGGTGTGTGGTAATTGGACATTAATAGCGTGCCTTAATTGTAGGTTATTGCATTTTATTTGGGAGGTCAAATTTAACTTTGAGCTCCTCAAATGTTAAAAGTTTGCCTTGTTCAATGACATCCCCAATACTGGAATTGTGTCCAAAGTGACGGATCTGGGATGACATGTTTTTTTTTTAAACACACCAGTTAATAGTGCTACTCCAGTAGACTTCTGCTCTGAAATCCATTTCTCAAAAGAGCAAACAGATTTTTTTATATTTCATTTTTGAAATCTGACATGGGGCTAGCCATTTTGTCAATTTCCCAGCTGCCCCGGTCATGTGACTTGTGCCAGCACTTTAGGAGGGAACTGCTTTCTGGCAGGCTGTTGTTTTTCCTTCTCAATGTAACTGAATAGTACGCAGTGGGACATGGGTTTTACTACTGAGTGCAGTTCTTAGATCTACCAGGCAGCTGTTATCTTGTGTTAGGGAGCTGTTATCTGATTACCTTCTCATTGTTCTTTTGTTAGGCTGCTGGGTGAGGGAAAGGGAGGGGGTGATATCACTCCAACTTGAAGTACAGCAGTAAATAGTGATTGACATTTATCAGAGCACAAGTCACATGACTTGGGGCAGCTGGGAAATTGAAAATATGTCTAGCCCCATGTCAGATTTCAAAATGAAATCTTTTGAGAAATGGAGTTCAATGCAGAATTCTTCTGGAACAGCACTATTAAATTATGCATTTTGAAAAAAAAAATTCCCCATGACAGGATCCCTTTAAGGTGTGGTAGTTTGGGGTTAAACCATAGGGGTGAAAACCATGAGCAGTAGTTTTTATCCCTAGGGAAGTGTTTTTGGGCTAGTTTCCAATCAGTAATTGTGGCCTTCATGGTTCACGTAACCTTCTTGTTAATACCTAATCCTCTGTGAAGCAGATTTTTAAGTGCCTCTGAGGATTACACCAGATGTGTCTCAAGTATGGGGGCTGCATTCGAGCCCTTCTTTGAAGCCCAGTCTAGCTGACAAATAGTACATGCATATTTTCGGTTAAGCTAGCCCCCCAGCATCTACAGTATAGGGAGTTGCAGTGTGGCTAGGGAGACTGGTGGGGCAGCGTTCGCCCCAATAGAGTGATGTAAGAAGCAAATCAATTTTTTTTAAAAAGGGAGGTTGGAATGCTTATGGGAGATTGTCGAAAGACATATGTAAGTAGTGGAAGTAAGAGCATTTTAAAGAGGTTGATTCTTCCTACCATTGTCAGGGGCAGCTGTGCCCAAGTTCTGATAGGGGCCAGGTTTACCTCTAGGTATCTGTCTATGCCCCTGTGTACCATTATTCCTAAGTATTTAAATGATTCAGCCCAGGTTACATTGGTCTAGATCTGGGTTTGGTCTGGAGTGAATTGATCTGTAGGAAAAATGATAGATTTTGCCTGTATTTTCCATCCTTAAGCCCAACAATGTTCACATTTTCTTTCACAAGTATAGCTAGGGGCTCAATTGTCAGAGCAAACAGCAGCAAAGAGAGGGGGCAGCCCTGCCGAGTGTCCCTAAAGATAGTAAAGGCTGATGACTCATTTTGGTTAGTTTTGACTCTGGCCCTGGGGTTACTATATAGAGCTTGCACCCATCTAGGAAAGTTTTCCCCGATGCCCATTGATTTCACTATGGCCCACAAATATTCCCACTCCACTGAATTGAACACATTTTCATTGTATAATGCTACCACCACTCTGTTACCCGGGTTATCATGTTTGGCTGTGATATTCGTATATAGGTGTCTTAAGTTGATGTAAGTGGAGTGGCCTGTTATAAATACAGTCTGGTCTGAGGATACTAATTTGTGTATTACTTGGTTGAGACGTTTAGTCAAGATTTTTGCCAAAATGTTGGCGTCTACATTTATTAGGGAAATGGGCCTATAAGATGAGCATTGTAGTGGGTCTTTCCCTGGCTTAAGCAGTATTATTATTAACATGTATTTCTATAGCGCCAACTTGTTTCGTAGCGCTGTAGAGTGATTAGTGTTTCTTCCATGGAACTCGGCCTCCCCCTCCAATACAGCATTATACATACATTTAAATTTTGGTACAAATAACCATTTATGCCATACCACTCAGCCAGGAGTTTTTCCTGGGGGAAGGGACGTTATAGCATCTAGTATTTCTTGGTCTGTGATGCCTTGGTCTAGAAACATTTTTTCCTGATTTTTTAATCTACTGTAGGCAATGGTATCTGATGTATGTAATCAACTATATCCTGCTTGTTTACTGTTAATTTATAGGTATGAACCTGTGAGTTGTATGAGGTAAATATGCTGTTAACAACATCCGGAGAGGTGGCAAGATCTCTATGGGCAATCTATACTAACATTAAGTTAGTACTAGCTTGGTCCATTTTTGTGAGAGGTGCTGGAGTTTGCCATTTTTTCCCATGTGGCAAATAGATTAGCTTGATGGTATAGGAATTGTTTATCTACCAGTTTTGTTTGGGCCAACGTAGAGGCTTGTATTGCAGATTGCAAAGTTTGTTTAGCCTCAGGTGTAGGCGCTATTGCGCTCGCTGCACTAGAAGTGCTGAATTTCCATTTTAAAAGACGGAAATTCGGCTCTTAAAGTTACCAGAGAGCTTTTTGCCACCCCTGCTAACTGGCCGATCCATGCCACCTGAGGCAAAAGTCTCACCTTGCCCATGGCTGGAGCGGCCCTGATTCTTGCATAAACAAATTGAAGTCTCCCATCAATAATAGTGGTGCTAATGGGAGGGTAGCAACCTTTTCCATGATGTGGTATAACAGTGCATCAACAGAATTATATACCTTCCCTCTTTATCCGTTATCGTCTTACCCACAGAACAAGCACAGGATCTAGTGATCAATATGGAGACAACCCTAGAATATGTGGAATGTGTTGAGCGAACGGATTCTGCTAGCCATGGTCTCTTAAGGAATTGCAGGGTTTGGTTGTCAACATGAGTTTCCTGCAGTAGGATGATATGTAGCTTGGAGTGTTCGATGAGATTAAGGACCTCTCATTCCTCTGACGTTCCAGGATAAAAGTTTAATATTATGATATAGGGGTCATAATGAATGGGGTGAGTTTTGCTGGGCAAAAACCTTGGACCCCAAGTGTTAATTGTGATGTATAGATTTGTTAGAAGATGTCCACACTTAAGTTTTGTAGATAATCTCAAGTTCGTTTGTTGAAGATGTATCATCTCTGTTGTTTGGGCGATTGTGCTGCATTGGGTGTTTTTTCCAGCCATGCATGGAAGTAAACTTCTTTATCTATGACCACTCGCAATTTGGCTTAGAATAGCATAGCATATGTAATCTGTTTTTTCTGGAGCGCTTCCTTAGCTGTATGTTTCCAGCCTTCCTGGCTGCATCTAGTGCTTTATCTATGTCTCTATAGTTTAGAAATTTAGCCGCTATAGGCCTTGGGGGTGCTCCAGGGGGAGGTGCCTGACCCAGTACCCTATGTGCCCTCTCAACCACAAATGTGGCTGAGGAGGCTTCTCATCAGAATTCCTTAATGAAAAGTTCCATTTGCCTCCCCTGTGCCCACTCCGACATGCCGATTATTCTAATGTTGTTTTTATGACAGGGATATTTCTGTGGAGTTTGGTGAGTGCGTGCATCTCATGAACTTACTCAATTTTGGTGACGCTGCTTGGCTTAGTCTCGCCCTGTCCATCTGCCTTGCTGTTCCTGATTGTGGGGCTTCACTACTCGTGGCCCCGCCATCTTGGGAGTCTGAGCTTTCTTTGTCCGGTGCTCTCGGATTGTACTGGTTGGCTCTGTTTTTACCTATTACGGTTGATATTCTTCTCTGTCAGGTATGTAAGTAGCTAATGTGGCTGATTCAGCCTCACTAATGGGTATTTAGCATGGTTTTCAGGGGAGCACTTTCATCTGCGTGCTATCTGGAGCTCATGCATGCCACACCCCCACTTTACATGAATTAATGTACACAGGCATGTTTGCACTGATTTTAGATTGGTGCTTTTTTTGGGGGGGGGGTCATTGTATGATGCTCTCCTCCCTCCTAGTAGGATTTAACTGGTATGTGGTTTTCAGTACCAGGTAGGTTTGAGAATGGGCAAGATAAAGCCTGGAATCTAGTCTAGTCAGATGTTCAATTTATACTTTTTTCATCTTGCAGATTCATTTTTAATATTTTGAGAACTTTAATCCCTGGCATGGGTTTGAGTTGCTGGAACATCCACCCAAAAAATATTTTTAACGTTGGTTGTTGAACTCTCATACCTGCTTTTTTTTTTTTTAATTATCTTACTGGGTATCCTTACCTTCTTACTTGTTAGTTTGGTCAGGATGTCAAGCACTTATCATTTATCTTCACGCCCCATGTGTCCAACTTCAATCTCTGATATCTAGGCTAACACCTAGGAGATGCTTTAGACTCAAGACCAAAACAATGGCTATACTAGTCAATCTTTCTTTTTTTTTCCAGAGACTGAGAACATCAATGCATTTAATATCTTTGAACTTTAAAATCAAGTGCTTACAAATAAGTAGTGAGTTAGACCAGTCTGATGTAAGTTCACAAATGAAGGATAGGAAGTGAATGGCAGTTAATTAAAATATAGCAGTTCTGCAAAAATAAAAATTAGGTTAATTTATATAAAGTAGTATTAAAGAGCATTAAACACTTTAATATAGGATGGTATTGTTTAAGTCAAAATGCTTAAATGTTTAGGGTCGATGTAGCTGAATCTCTTCATGGTCTGAGGAAGCAAAACAAAAAAACATGTAAAAATAATAATAAAAAGGATTCTGTTTTAGAAGAGGTAAGAAAAACATATCCAAACAATGGTATTGTATATATGAAAGATGTGTTATGTTCTCAGCAATAGACAGATATATAGTGGCAACTTTAAAGAGAATTGATTAAGTAAGGCATAACCCAGAACAGTTTGGAAGGCTATTCTAACATACTTTGTACTATATATAATGAACATTTTATCCAATCTAGCCTTGTTGAAACCTCTTTAACTTGGCTTGCTAACTTAATGCCTTGATAATTTTATAAATGAGGCATAGTTAAATGCCAGTTATTAACATGACTCCACAGAAAATAAAATAACTGAAATATGAAGAACTACAATCAATAAAATGTATGTCAATTCTCTGGATGTTTCAAAAAAGATTGTTTGAGGCAACAAAGACAAAACAAATCCAAGGGGATTATAATATGGATCCAGCCAAATATATCTTTCATTTATGCTGTTCTGCAATTTTCTGAAATAGAGAAAAGTCGATCTGTAATGTATCATATTGCTGTAGAGAAAAGAAGTATATTTGTGTTTGTAATAGCTCTTACAGATATGAAGCAACCAAGAACAGCACAAGAGTATTAAGTGCTTCATGTTCCACTTCCATAAGAAAAACAAAGAAAAATGAAGTTAAGTGAAGTTGTTCTCAGTAGACTTATCTGATGTCTAATCCTGTGGTGGTCTTCTTTCTTTTCAAAGATTTAATAGAGTTTACTGGAGAACTCTGTCACTTTAGAAACTCTTGGTATAGAGATCTAATGCTAGGTAAAGCTGCTAAATTTTTATAACACATGAATATTCTAAAGCTTAAAGAGAATTTGTTTCCAACCTGGTCAAAACAAACAAAGCATAGAATGGACAAAATAAATTATCAGAGTTTGCCTTTCAGAGAAAGCCATATGTAAAAATTATCAGTCTATCAAGAATATACAGGTACAGTAAGTGATCGCTTACAAACACTGTGCAATGTGCAATTTCAGTTGCAAATCACTATACTTCTCAGCCATACTGCAGCATTTCCTCATAATTCCAGCATGTGGCCGCACTTTATGTTGTGTCAGCTGCAGTTGCATTAATTGCATCAAATAAGATGCAAGCGTGCTTGCTTTTTGCATGCAAATTATGGGCAAGTTGCATCTAGCATTTCCAGAATGGTTGTTTTGTCACTTCCACATGATCAACATGGTATTTGCATCTGATTCCCTTGGCACCAGTTTGGTGTGCTGTGTTACTATTGCAATAAGCTGTGGGAACATTGCAAATACCACCAAGTCTAGGGTGAAGGCAGTTCCTGATTTCCCTAGTGTTAATAGCTGCAGTTGTACACCATTCATCTAAGGAGGTAGGATGGATGGAGTTGGATGCATTGTCAACCATGTGGAAGGGCAGGAGTATGTTTGGACGAAGTAAATTTATGAAGATACTTTTTGAAGCATATGCACTTGTAAGTGCATTCCTAATCCCAATGACACCTATGAGCTTTTTCATATTTCCAGCTTTTTCTTACATTTCCATTTTATAATATAAATGTGCATGCAAAGAATAAAAAGCTATCCAAAGCTTCAGAAGTACTGACAACAAGCTGGATCTTATTGAGTCTGGGCAACAATTCTGAGTGAAGAAAAGGCCTAAAATGGATTAAAGATGTGTAAGTATTCCAGAAAAACATGGTTTAAAGTAGGATTTTCTTTAAGTGATTTACTAAACTGTGACTTTGTAAAGCTTTTTGACTCAAAAAGTTGCAGGAACAAAATTTTTTTATTTATTATGCAAAAAACTGCAACAATTCTGAGGCCGGAAATACTCCAGCTAAAACCTGTCAATATCATCTATAAGGCATTTGCAGATGTCCCTTTTACAACTAAAAGTTCTTTCTTTGATTCCTGGTTTTAGAGGTTTTGTGGTTTTCCCTTTCTCAGTTCAGATCTTTAAATAAATGTAATCACATTCATTGTTTCAGAGAAAGTGAGTTTAGTTGTAATTTAAAAACCTCTAAAACCACTAAAATTAGACTGTTGATAAATAGGCCTCCACAACTACAGAACAAGCAGGCTTTTATGGTAGACCATGTGTAAACATGGTGCAGCTCTTTACAGAGGACACACAAATATTGTCTTTTTGCTTCCTGTTGAACTCAAGCCATAAAAGTCTTTTCTACCTGTAATTCTTTCTTCAGTGTAAATTTGCCAGTATTATAGAGATATACTGATATTTTAACCAGTGAAAAAATCATGTACTATTTCTAAGCTGTTAAAAAATGCTAGAATAAAATCACCTTAAATTTTTTTTTTTCTTGTTGACCCAAGCCCCTTTTCGCAAGCAAATCTTTGAATAAAAGAAAAATTGTGGGCAAGCATCCTGGGTAACAGGGTGACATGTTTTTTTTTTACTTTTGTAATGTGCCCCAACTACAAAAATGTGTGTACTGTAGGCACTAAGCAAAAGCTATTGCATTTTGTTTCCCACGCACTTTGTCAGCTTCAACCCTTCAAAAATGCTGACCAGCTTTGAATCTTTGTTGTAATGAGGTCTTTTTTATTTGCCAGCCACAAAGCACTTTATCATAATAATTATTCTCATTACTTTCAGGTTGTAGCATGCTATTAGTATTCCATTTCCCAGCTTAACTAGTTGACCTACAAATAGAATCTATTATATAGGATATGGATTCCCTGGTTTGAGAAAAATCAATCAATTGTATTCCCAGAAGGGCTATTGCAGGGAAACATTTTAATTCAATGTGAGAGTTGAGCTTTCCGTAATTCTATATCACTTTTAGCTCAGAAAATACCTAATAACCCTTTTTTGGCCACTGTAGTATTTGCTCTATACTTGGACATCTTTCACTCAAAACAGATTTTCATTATACTTGGAATTAGCGGTTTAGGTGTTTTCTATTAAATTTCCAAATGCACAGTTATTTATAATACAGTTATGGGATACATTTTCCAGAAACCCATTAACCAGAAAGTCCTGAATTACGAAAATATCATCTCCCAAACAATCCAATTTTTTTTAAATGATTTCCTTTTTCTCTGTAATAATAAAAATTTTCTTGTACTTCATCCAAACTAACATATAATTAATCCTTATTGGAAGAAAAACAAAATGGTTTATTTAAAGGGATACTGCCATGGGAAAACATGTTTTTTTTTCAAAACAAATCAATTTATAGTGCTGCTCTACTAGACCTCTGCACTGAAATCCATTTCTCAAAAGAGCAAACAGATTTTTTTTTATATTCAGTTTTGAAATCTGACATGGGGCTAAACATTTTGTAAGTTTCCCAGCTTCCCCAAGTCATGTGACTTGTGCCAGCATTTTAGGAGGGAACTGCTTTCTGGCAGGCTGTTGTTTTTTTTATGGACATGGGTTTTTATTATTGAGTGCTGTTCTTAGATCTAACAGGCAGCTGTTATTTTGTGTTAGGGAGCTGCTATCTGGTTACCTTCCCACTGTTCTATTAGGCTGCTGGGGGGGGAAGGGAGGGTGTGATATCACTCCAACTTGCAGTACAGCAGTAAAGAGTGATTGACATTTATCAGAGCACAAGTCTGATTGAAGTTTATCAGAGCACAAGTCACATGACTTGGTACAGCTGGGAAATTGACAATATATTTAGCCCCATGTTAGATTTCAAAATGGAAAAAAAAATGTTTGCTCTTTTGCGAAATTAATTTCAGTGCAGAAAAAAAAAAATTCCCATGACAGTATCCCTTTAATGTTTACATGGTTTTCTAAAAGACTAGAAAGATCCAAATCACAGAAAGATCCATTATCCAGAAAACACAATGTCCCTAGAATTCTGGATAACAGGTCTCATACCAATACAACAGGACCATTCTTTAGTTCACTCTAGTATTTCCTCACTGTTACAGTATGCAAATAGCTTATCTTAATATAATTAATATTAAGATAACTATTTGGATATCTTCCACAGGTCCACCTTAGAAGAAATAATATAACAAACAGAATATTGTTCAGTTGCTAATTTCAAAAAAGCCTTAGATTTAATTTATTGATCTATCCTTCGAATTTTTTTTTCCAGTTCATTGAATTCAGACCCATGTAGTTTGTATGACTGCTACTCACTTTTGGTAGGTCCAAAGCACACAAAACATAAACTTTAACCTCTAACAGATTGTTATAAATGTTTACAGAAAAGCGTCTTAGAAATACATTTACTTTCTTTATACAAAAACTTATTTTTGTGTTTTACTTTGCCTCTCACTAACTCTAAGCAATCAAGCTGGTTCAGTATTGCTTTTTTATGCTAACAAAAGTAAGTAAATGTAATGCTTACAATCTAACTTTAGTATAGAAGGGGTGGAAAATAAATGTATCATTGTGCCACAGGAGTTTCCACCCACCAGGATAAAGAAAGAATAGTGTTTTCAACAGAGCATTCAGCACATCACATAATAGTCTCTTAACATCAAAAAGGATGCCTTCATTCAGTTGAGACATCACTTATGATGATTAACTTTACCAAATACAGACTGTGGAATGTATTTTGTTGTTGCTACCCTATGAACTCTAAGTATAGGCAGCAGTGCATCTGGAGTCATTGGTTAACAATGAAGTCAGTTCTGTTCCTGGACATGTAGTAGTGCATTTACATGTTCCATATAAACGCTTTTGTTTTCTAGCATCACTAAATCCTCTTCAGTTGCATTTACAGTACATTCCAAAGAATTGTTTGTATTTGTTCTACTTTACAAATATAAAAATGGTAGTTCTTTAAACATTTTTTTTTTTTTTTT
>CM044433.1:18747175-18778101 GCA_024363595.1 Xenopus borealis | reverse complement strand
TTTTTTTTTTTTTTTGTATAGGGAAAAAAAAACACAAATCGATTGTTTTCCACCCTCCAGTATGTTCTAAACCTTTGAACTTAGGTTTATATGCTTGACGTAGGCACACATTTCTATTTTAGGAGACATTATGTGCTGATCAGTATCTCACAAACCTTAAAAATCAAATTCCATCAAAGATGTGCAACTTTTAATGTCAGAATGCTGTTTTATATCACACATGACACAAGCTGTCTATGAGAGAGATAAATTGAATTTTGTGGCTATATGGAATAACATGTTAGATTTAAGTGGCTAAGTGGGATGCATAGATTGTAGTCTCCATTTATGACCACTAGTGAATGACTTATACAGTATGTTGCAAAACCCCTGCAAAATTTGAAAAACACATTTAAGTCAATGGATGTTTTTTTTCCACAGCAACTTCTGGGTAACAATTTTTTCCCAGTCATTTTCTCTTTGCAAAATACTTTGAATACTGTGAACATTTCTTTGCTGCATTTTCTTCTTGAAAAATACTAAGGGTTTTAGGGTACTTTTTTCCAGCAACTTTTCCGCTACAACTTTTGTTGAGCATAATAAATTGGATTCTGTCACTGTAACTTTTTTTGAGGAAAATACATTTTGGACAATGCGTATTTCGCAATGGTAAAATTTTGGGAAACTTTAAAAAAAATACTTGGCCTTACAAAATGTGTTATTTCACTGCAAATTGTTGGTTTTAGTTCCAGGGATCCTACTTTGGGCTATGTCAAAAAGATGCAGATACAAATGGGTGAATCCAAAACTTTATTCCATGGTGCTCACAACACTTCAATGTTCAAACGTTTCGGGACCGCATGGCCCTTCCTCAGTGACAATTAGCATGAGAGGTTTGAACTGATTTTTATAAACAAAAATGATGTAAAAAATTTTAACATTTTTTTACAAAATGTACTGACCATTAATTTGGATAAAAGTGTAATAACATATTTGTTGTTAATATGTTTTGCAGCATTAAAGCAGAACTTTGCACTTTTCAAATAAGGTAGAAACATCTCTCATATACTCCATATTCTTGTTTTCAGTCAGTGGGTAACTATTTTTAAAGATTTAGTATTGATTGGATTTTATTGTATTTATTACAGGTGGAATATGAAGCACTTTACAAATATATGAAGCACTTTACATGCGTTGTCAGATCAAGATAGTTATTTACATAAATTTTTTTATTGGCAACGATAAAACAATAGCACATATTTTGTATTATATAATATGATGTACACATGTATGTTTTTAACAAAATGTTTATTAAATGGTTGAAAATGTTTTTACATACACATTTGAGATGACCATCACTAGGGGTCACACTGGTTTTGCCTATAAAAGTTGTACAATCTCTCATGCTAATTGTCACTGAGGCAGGGCCATGCGGTCCTGAAACGTTTGAACACTGAAGTGTTGTGAGCACCATGGAATAAAGTTTGGGATTCACCTGTTTGTAGCAGACAAGGTATTGGCTTTCCATTTATTTTTTACTATTTCACTGGCGAGCCTCTACCCAATTCCCTTGATTGGACTTTATTAAAAAGATGCAGATGTCATTTTGACAACAAATGCTAGATATTTTACCATCCGGTCTTAGAATATTGTGTGAAGGACATTTAGTGACAGGTACAGAAACAGACAAAGAAACCTTATAAGGGGATACAAAACCGGGGCATTCAAGTGTTAAATGTTAATAATTCTAATAAAATTTTGTTACTGTATTTGGAAAGCCACTATAGTTCAGGTAAGGGATCTAAAATCTATTATTTGTTATCCAGAAAGCTGCAGAACATAGAGTTCTAAAACTAAAAAGGGATAAGTGAATCTGTTCCATTTCACTTTGCCGATCACAATATGTGAAAGGGCAAAAGTCTCTAAATACATTGAAGTCATTGGGCATTTTTACAATTTGTTTTAACCTCAATAATTTTTTGTGGGCATTGTAATCGATGGGTGTTTCTTTCTCAGTGAACCCTAGGAATTTTATTTAGAGTACTTCTCTGTAAGGGAAAGGCCCTGGCATTTCAGGTACATAGAGGCCAATCAACCCACACAGAGGCCCAAACAGCCCCCACCAGGCCACTAAATACTGACTTTCTATGGCACCTTATAGCAGTCCCTCTGGCATTTGCCAGAACCCACAGATTGCCAGTCAGCGCCTGCTTAGATCTCAATTACCCCAGTTGGTATTCAATCAGTATTAGCTGTAGTGTTCACAACACCCATAGGTAGTACTCCCTCTATCCATAAGCACATCCACTTGAGTACCTATATTGGTAGCATTGAGATAGCAGGGTACTAATCCTTACTAGCCTCCTTGTTGGAGCCTCTGGCTGTTCTGTTGTCTATTCTCTTTCCTTTAAAGTGACAATTACAGATATCTTCTAGCCCTTAATTCACCTACTGGAACCTACCTCTATTCCAGGCCCCTTAGCACATGCACCACCAACACCTCCAGCAACTAAGGAGTCCCAAAATAGCTGAGCACATTTGGTCTTCACTTGTTATAAAGTAGGGGAATCCTGACACCCAGTGGGCCAAATACTGAACTTCCAAGGGAACCGCTACCCCTCCAAACTTTAATAAAAGACCCTTCTACAGTAGCATAAATCTCTATTGAAAGTAAAGAAGTGCTATTGTTTTTGTAAAACTACAACATCAATGCCTCACACTACTCCCACCATTAAACAACCTTCCTGTCATGCCAAAAAACTAATTTGGTAGACTTTCTATCACCTTAATTAACCTTCTATAGATTTTATATACAGATGGTTAATGTTCAACTGCTAGTTGAAACAGAGGAAGGCAAAAACCCCAATCTGAAGCCTCTCCAATTTGCCTCAGATGGGGAAAAAATTCCTTCCAGACTCCAAAATGGCAATCGGACTAGTCCCTGGATCAACTTGTACTATGAACTATCTTCCATAGCCCTGTATCCCTCACTTGCTAAAAAGCCATCCAACCCCTACTTAAAGCTATCTAAGGTATCAGCCTGTACAATAGATTCAGGGACAGAATTCCAAACCTTCACTGCTCGCACTGTAAAAAAACTCTTTTCTTCTAAATGGAATGGGTGACCTTGTTTCAGCTGGAAACCTACTGGTGAATAAAGCATTAGAGAGATTATTATATGACCCCCTTATATAGTTATACATAGTTATCATATCACCCCTTAAGCGCCTCTTCTCCAGCATGAACATCCCCAATTTGGCCAGTCTTTCCTCATAGTTAAGATTTTCCATACCTTTTACCAGCTTATTTGCCCTTCTCTGTACCCTCTCTAATACAATAATGTCCTGAGTGAGGGAGACCAAAACTGTGGTCTTACAAGTGCTCTATAAAGTGGAAGAATGACCCCCTCCTCCCGTGACTCTATGCCCCTTTTAATACTGCTCACAACCTTATTTGCCCTTGATGCTGCTGAATGGCATTGCTTGCTACAGCCAAGTTTATCATCTACAAGGACTTCAATGTCCTTTTCCATAATGGATTTGCCTAGTGCAGTCCCACTAGGCAAATCCATTATGGAAATACATCCCAGGTACATGACTTTACATTTATCAACATTGAATCTCATTTGCCACTTAGCTGCCCAGATTGCCAGTTTGTCAAGATCCTGTTGCAAGGATGCCACATCCTGGATTTAATTAAAGAGGTTGTTCACCTTTGGGACAATAAAGCTAGTTTAAAAGCCCATGTCATAAAAAACTTTTTTGTAATGTATCTTTATTACTTAAAATTATTGATTTCAGAGATACATACCATAGACGCTGATCATCTCTGCAAAATCTATCAGTTCTCTCTCCTATGAATCCAAGATTGTGGGACAGGCTCTGTGTAAAAACGACAGGTTGCCATATAAGGAAATTGAGGATGGAACCTACACAGAGCATTCTATCTCTCTCTCCTGCTTCATTTGCATATTGTTGATCCGATTGGCTGAATCTTGCCAGCCAATGGAATTGAAGATATGCAAATGAAGCAGGAGAGAGAGTTATGCTATGTACAGAGTCAACTTCCTTATATGGCAACCTGTTGTTGTTTTTTTTTTTTTTAAACAAGCTTTATTGTCCCAAAGGTAAACAACCCCTTTAATTTGGCTGGATAGTTTTGTGTCATCAACAAACACTGACACATTACTTACAACACCCTCCCCTAAGTCATTAATGAACAAGTTAAATAAAAGTGGACCGAATACTGAGCCCTGAGGGACCCACTAAGAACCTTACTCCAAGTAGAGAATGTACCATTAACAACCACCCTCTGTACCCGATCCTGTAGCCAGTTTCCTGTCCATGTGCAAACAACTTAATTAAGACCAACAGACCTTAGTTTAGAAAGCAGTCGTTTGTGGGGAACGGTATCAAACGCTTTGGCAAAATCCAGATAGATCACATCTACTCCCCCCCCCCGTCCAACATCTTACTTACCTCATCATAAAAAGCAATCAGATTTGTCTAACAAGACCTATAAAGCCATGCTGATTGCTGCTCATAATGCCATTCACTAGGACAAAATTTTGAATGTGATCCCTTAACAAGCCTTAATGTCAAACTTACTGGCCTATAATTGCCAGGCTGAGATTGTTATCCCTTTTTAAATATTGGGATGACATCAGCTTTCCTCCAATCCATAGGCACTATAACAGATGAAGCGAATCTTAGAAAATCAGAAATAGGGCATGGTCTAAAACTTAACTAAGCTTTCTTAGAAACCCTGGGTGTATACCATCAGGCCCTGGAGCCTTGTTTACATTAATTTTCATTAAAGCTTTATGAATCATATCCTGAGTCAGCCACTGACTAGATTGAGCTGCACTAATGACTGCAGAGTCATTAGTGCAGCTATGAAGTGAGCATGGGAACTCAGACTCTATTGTATACACTAAAGAAAAGAACTGATTTAGCCCATTTGCCTTTTCAGTGTATGTTACAACCATACTGGTACCAGCAACACTCTCAACCAGCATCTTTTTACTATTAATATATTTAAAAAACTTTTTAGGTTTACTTTTCGTCTGCACTGCAATTAACTCTTCATTACCTTTCTTTGCCTTCCAGATTGCTGATTTAACGGAATAAATTGAGAACAGAAATGATTTAAGATAATTTTAAATGACAACCATTTATGTTCTGTGGTTTTAGCTGAAAAAGTAATGATCCAATCAATATTTTGAAGGGCAGCCCTCAAGGCACTAAAATTAGCTTTTCCAAAATTAATGGTTTTTGTTGCCCCAGTATATATTTGTTTTTTACACCAGACATTAAATGATATAACATTATGGTCACTATTACCCAGGGGTTCAATGACTTGCACATTTGCTATAAGTTCTGGGTCATTTGAGATCACTAGATCCAGAATAGCATTATTTATGGTAGGTTCCTCAACAACCTGTGCCATAAAATTGTCATGCAACAAGTTTATAAATGTATTCCCATTAACTGATCTGGCAGTACTGTTGCTCCACTCAATATCTGGGTATTTAAAATCCCTCATTATCATTACTTTACCCAAACTAGCAGCTTTTTCTATTTGCATCAGGAGCTTAGCCTCCTCCTCCTCACTTACATTAGGGGTCTATAGCATACCCCTACAATTAATTTGTTGGACTCTTTACAATTGGTGAAGAATTCCACCCATAAGACTTCTGCCCCCTCATTCTCTAGCATAACCTCCTCCTTTATATAAGCTTTTAAATCCTGCCTAATAAACAGACATGCCCCTCCTCCTTTTCTATTGCCTCTGTCCCTCTGAAACAAAGTATAGCTGCTGATATTTACTGCCCAGTCATGCAACTCATTTAGCCATGTTTCGGCCACACCAATCACACCATATTTTCCCTCCAGCACCTCCAGCTCTCCCATTTTACCAGTCAGACTCCTTGCACAGGCTTTGCTATGTTCTTAATTCATGTTTGCAATTGCTATAGCGAGACCAGCATGAGCAATGCCCTCCTAAATCTCTAGGGACACATAAAATTCTGTAGCTTAGTTTAGCCCCTTAAAAACCCATACAAATCAGCAAATTGATTGTGAAACCACTGCCCTGGGTAGCAAAATACATTTTTTCTAAGTATGATACACCCATCATATAGAATGTAGTAGAACAGATGATTCTTGTAATTGAGTTCTTGTAATCATTAAAATTCTTCTTGTAATCTAAAATTTCTTTGTTAGTTTTACTCACTGTACATATATTTTACGATTTGTCTCCTTTGTTTCTAATTTAAGTAGTCTTGTATTATATCATGCCTTCTGTGTATATATATTTATTTATTTCTAATCCAGATATAAAGTATACTGCAATTTCAATACTTTTTGGATGTAT
This sequence comes from Xenopus borealis, assembly GCA_024363595.1. NCBI lineage: Eukaryota > Metazoa > Chordata > Amphibia > Anura > Pipidae > Xenopus > Xenopus borealis. Next base: position 18,771,747 of record CM044433.1, on the reverse strand, counting down.
ATTGGGTGCTCTTATATTGCCATTAACATTATATTCAAATTAATTGACTTTATATTCCATATATAATATTTCCCTCCATTCATTTTTCAGTGTTATGTTACAGTGGCTCTACTTGGAATCGTATAGTTCGAATAGTTCTCTAGCTATTCCATTGTTATTTGATTGTAAACCCTTTTATACTTACAGCTGCTTATGGATGAGCTTGAATAGTATTTACCTCCATTAAACAGAAAATTACCTAAGGCTCATGAAAGTAATGCTGTACTTCTGGCAATTAGTTTGTCAGTTGTCCACAAAACATTGCCAAATATTATTCAATTCTTTGCAAGAAAGCAAAGTACTAAGGAGCCTTGCAATAAGATTGGATATTACACTGCTATTTTACTAAACATGAGCACAAAATTGATAGGTGAAAATTTTCACCAGGTTTTGCTGTGAGAATGCACCCATAGGCGTCAAGTTATTTTCACCATTTTGCAAATATTTTGGTAATGCAAAATGGGATAGATTCACCCATCACTAAAGCACAATGATGTGTAAGTTTAGTAAAGGGGTACAAAAAGCAAAGAGGATGTAGCAGCAAAGCAGCATTGTTTGCTGTACCCCTAATATTGAGGATCAGTGATAAGTGAATCTGTTCTATTTTGCTTCACCAATAAATGAATAAACATATTAAAGTCAATGGCTCATTTTTTTTAGCAACATATTTCATTCCGCTGCAATTTTGATTTTGTTGTGTCTATGTCTGGGAACACATTGGAGTCTATAGATATTTTTTGTGGCTCATCACTTTTGAGGATGTTGCCCAAGTTTAAGCTGATCACAGTTAATAAAAGGTCACCTAGTCAAAATACTCTGCCACTGAGCAAAACAGACAGAGCCAGACTTATCTAGATGAGGAAAACATATCTCGTGGTTCATCTTATGAAAATGCAATAAAACATTATGGGGAAATCTGGAATTTGATTAGAAGATATGTGTTTCTCATGGAATAGAATACAGACCAAAATATGACAACAAATACATCTTTCTGGACTTCTATAACTTTAAGCACATGCTTTAATTTGCTTGATGATGTAGAAGGTGTGTTGTAAGCAGAACATCAAGGTGGTCAGGTAATACTACTCAGTTTCTTCTCATTTCATCTCTTGTTTCCTACCAACTCTGTCCCACCAATAGAGTAATCTTTTCTGGGAGAAGCAAGGTGGTGATGTGGGTGTGGATGACAGATTTCTAGTACCATGCTGCTTTTCTATTCCTTGTTCATACCACCCTACACTAGATTGTTCCCTGCCCCACTAGGGCAGGGAACAATGTACAAATTCTTCAGAATATGTTGGCTCTGACAATATGTATAGAATAGTTCTACAACACCAAAATCAGCAAATTTCAAAACGTTTACCAAATCACTTATATTATTACTAATACTTGCTAAATGCACAAACATTTTAGCCAGTAGTAATACGAACTGAAAGCTCAAGCCACAATAAGACATTAATTAGGGAGGTAAAGAGCTGTCCACTTGGTGAAGATTGCCTGAATACTTTTGCATTTTACTCAGATTTCTTAATTATAGTTATTTCAAAGCCATGTTATACTGATACTCTCTTTCTCATTCAGGACTGCTGTTTCGGTGAAACAATTTTTCACTGCTCTGCAGTAACCTTGGGATTTTCAGGTTTTGGTCCTTACTTGCAGCCAGTTCAATGCACTCACTTACTTACCCAAGGACAATACACAATTGGTAGGTAAAAAAAATGTCCTTTCATTGGGTCATGTGCCTAGCAGCTCTTAATGATTGCTACTGAGCTGAAAGGCCACTATTACAAGTATTACAAAATTAAAGTACAAATATCCTTCAAGCTGGTAAAGGCGAAAATGTTAATACTGTAACTTCCTCAAGTGTTTGAATAAGTTTACCTTTTTGTTTAGGTTTGGCTTTAGATTCCCTTTAGCAAGTCTATGGGGCAGATTTAGTAATGGTAGAATTTAAAATAGAAAAAAAATGTAATCAAATTTTTTGGGTGGGCCATTTTCGATTGAAAATGGACCTATTTTATAAATGCAAGTTATACACTAAATGGCAGTGTTTTGGGAGTTTCCTTAAGTGAGAAGGATCTTGGGGTTTTTATAGATAACAAGTTGTCTAATTCTGGGCAGTGTCATTCTGCAGCTACTAAAGCAAATAAAGTTCTGTCTTGCATAAAAAAGGGCATAAACTCAAGGGATGAAAACATAATTATACCTCTTTATAGATCCCTAGTAAGGCCTCATCTGGAGTATGCAGTGCAGTTTTGGATTCCAGTCCTTAAGAGGGATTTAAATGAGCTGGAGAGAGTGCAGAGACTAAGTGCAACTAAACTGGTTAGAGGGATGGAAGACTTAAATTATGAGGGGAGACTGTCCAGGTTGGGGTTGTTTTCTCTGGAAAAAAGGCGCTTGTGAGGGGACATGATTACAATTTACAAATATATTAGAGGACATTATAGGCAAATATTAGGGGACCTTTTTACCCATAAAGAGGATCACCGCACCAGAGGCCACCCCTTCAGACTAGAAGAAAAGGACTTTCATTTGAAGCAGCGTAGGTGGTTCTTCACAGTCAGGACGGTGAGGTTGTGGAATGCACTGCCGGGTGATGTTGTGATGGCTCATTCTGTTGATGCTTTTAAGAGGGGCTTGGATGATTTTTTGGACAGACATAATATCAAAGGCTATTTTGATACTAAACTCTACAGTTAGTATAGCTATGGGCATATATGGTTTGTGTGAAAGAGTGGAGATGTGTGTGTATGTATGCTGGGTTTTTAATTTGGAGGGCTTGAACTTGATGGACTCTGTCTTTTTTCAACCCAATTTAACTATGTAACTATTTAACTATGTACTGGGCAATTGCATTATGAACTTGCAGCCATATTTAACTTAAACAGGCTATACATTTTTCAAAAGAGATTTTTATGTTTAATTTTTAAATTATTATTAATTCTGACATGGGGCTAGACATATTGTCAATTTCACAGGTGCACCCAGTCATGTGCTTTGGTAAACTTCAGTCTCTCTTTACTGCTGCACTACAAATTGGAGTGATATCAGTGGTTACCAAGGGCCAATGAAAGATACATGTAAATAGATATAACCAGATACATTGGCTTTTGCCCAGGAACAAGACAATTGAAAAACTATAGGAGATTAAAGCCATAGGGCTATTAACCCTGTGGGCCCCTACACCTTACACTGGATTTTAATCATAAACTAAGGGCAGAGAGAAGTTGTCATCAACACTCTCACAGTTGCAAGCACTCTCTGAATGGGCATCTGTAGCATTTGCACATAATCCAAATAATTGTTTCAAATGTATTTGTAAATGAAAGAGAAGTAGTCTAAAGGACATCTCACTTAATCAGTGCATGTGTGATACTCACAATGGGAACTGTGAATCAGGCTTGTGCTATCTTACTTCTAGTATATCTAATAAATAATATCAAAATGTGTCATTTTCTGTAATATGCAAAAACATTCTTTTTTAGATTTTGGTTTGGAGAAGATTTATAACTATCAAAAATTACACTGAATATTCTTTCTGAAATTTTTACTTTCCCGAATGGTCTTAAAGGATTTCAGTTAAATTACTTTTTGATGACTGACATTTCTAGGTACTAATATCGAATTTTTGTTCAAAGGATGATGCTCTTCTAAATATGTATTCACACAGCACACATTGCCTGTCTTTTCTATTCTCAATGCAAACTCTCTCAAAAGAAAGTACATTCTAAAATCTTAAAATTCTCATGATCAGCACAAAGATCCCACATAAAATAGCGAATACACTTTACATTTATAGGGACAGTAAACCCATTTCTGAGTATGAAACGGTAAATTAAGTGGCATTAAACTATCTATCTAGTCTGTCTATCTATCTTCTACTGTATATACTGTATCTTCTATGTTTGTCTTTATTCTCTATATCAATATTTCTATCTATCTATCTATCTGTCTCTGTCTGTCTGTCTGTCTGTCTATCTATCTATCTATGTGTCTGTCCATCTGTTTGTCTATCTCTGTTTGCGTATCTATCTATCTATCTATCTATCTATCTATCTATCTATCTATCTATCTATCTAGCTAGCTAGCTATCTATCTATCATCTATCTATCTATGTGTCAGTCTGTCTATCTGTCTCTATCTATCTATCTATCTATCTATCTATCTATCTACCTACCTACCTATCTATCTATCTATCTATCTATCTATCTATCTATCTGTCTGTCCATCTGTTTGTCTATCTCTGTTTGCGTATCTATCTATCTATCTATCTATCTATCTATCTATCTATCTATCTATCTATCTATCTATCTATCTATCTATGTGTCAGTCTGTCTATCTGTCTATCTATCTATCTCTGTTTTATCTATTTTCTATGATCTTTTTATCTCTGTTTTATCTATCTATTTTTCTACAATCTATCTATATTTTTATTAGCTATCTATCCATCTTTCTCTCTCTTTCATATATTTATCTGTAGACTACACAATTCAGCAAATACATGAGATCATTTTTTTTGTACAGTTTGACTTCATTATTTTCAATAAGGAAGTAGCTGAACCAATAACATTCCATCCATTATGACAGCAACATGATGTAACTTTTTATAAGCTACAGAATAATTGTTACACTTACTTAATGTTCCCTAAGGACATTTTCATTGCACAGATTCAGGAATTCAGCAGTATTCTTATATTTTTTTTAAATCTATATATATTTTGCTGTGCAGCTTGGATTTTCCCAGTACACAGTGGCCAAGATTCACTGGAGAGTTACAGTGATTTCCCCACTAAGCATTTTGCAATATGCACCTCACAGCAATACAGTTCATTGCTTCTTGGCTGTGAAGAGAAATGGTTGTTTTGGGTCTTCTGGCTTTAAAATGATTGGAACACCTGTCATTTCTCTTGTAAATACCAGTTCTAACATTTACAAGCAGCATTAAAGCTCAGATACAACTAATGATAACTGGAATTTATTACTGGAAACTAGTGATGGGCGAAACGGGCGCGTTTCGCTTCGCCGAAAAATTAGCGAATTTCCAGAGAAATTCGCGAATTTTTCGCCGATTCGCGAAATGAGTCCCACGTCGTTTTTGACGCGCGTCGCGTCGTTTTTGACGCGCGTCGCGTCGTTTTTGACGCGCATCGCGTCGTTTCCGACACGTCGCGTCATTTTCGGCGTGCGTTGCGTCGTTTTCGGCGCGTCGCGTCAAAAACGACGCGCGACTCGTTTTTGAGCGGCAAATTTTTTTGGGTGAATTTTTTGGGCTGTTTCGCGAATTTATTCGCCAGCGGCGAATCGCGGGAATTCGCCGCGAATTCGCCCCTGGCGAATAAATTCGCCCATCACTACTGGAAACTTGTTATCCAGAAAATTCAAAATTATGGGAAGGCCATCTAATATAGACTACATTTTTGTTCTCTGTAATAATGAAACAGTACCTTGTACTTGATCCTGACTAAGATATGATTAATCCTTATTGGAACAAAACCAGCCTATTGGCTTTATTTCATGTTTAAATGCTTTTCTAGTAGACTTAAGGTATTAAGGAATTATGGATAACAGGCCCCAGTGTTATGGAACTAATTTTAATGAAAAGTGGATATTGGATATCTATAGGATTTGACATGGCAGATATTGCTGAATCTGATCTGGAATGACAAATCTTGAAGGTTCACACAATGCAAAATATCCATATTGATCAGTATTTGTTGAATCAATATTTCAATATGATTGATTCAATATTTTCATTAAAGGGGTAGTTTACCTTTTAGATGACTTTAAGTCTGTTATAGAATTACCAACTGGTAACTTTTTAATTTGTCTTTTTAATTTGCAACCAAAAACAATTGCTCTGTGGAGTTCAACGTTTTGTACGTTTTATTGCTTATCTTACTATTTGGTCCATCTCCTAATCTTTCATTCTCTCATTCAAACCACTGCCTGGTTGCTAGGGTTATTTGGACATGGTGATTTTAATGAACTGGATGTGGGCATTGAAAGTACGGTTTCTATTTTTGCAGATGATACTAAATTGTGCAGAGCTATAGGTTCCTTGCAGGATGCTGACACTTTGCAGAGTGATTTGTCTAAGTTGGGAAACTGGGCAGCAAACTGGAAAATGAGGTTCAATGTTGATAAATGCAGGTTATGCACTTTGGCAAAAATAATATAAATGCAAGTTATACACTAAATGGCAGTGTGTTGGGAGTTTCCTTAAGTGAGAAGGATCTTGTTTTTTTTTTATAGATAACAAATAGTCTAATTGTGAGAAGTGTCATTCTGTAGCTACAAAAGTAAATAGGTTTCTGTCCTGCATAAAAAAGGGCATAAACTCAAGGGATGAAAACATAATTATACCTCTTTATAGATCCCTAGTAAGGCCTCATCTGGAATATGCAGTGCAGTTTTGGACTCCAGTCCTTAGGAGGGATGTAAATGAGCTGCAGAGAGTGCAGAGACTAAGTGCAACTAAACTGGTTACAGGGATGGAAGACTTAAATTATGAGGGGAGACTGTCCAGGTTGGGGTTGTTTTCTCTGCTAAAAAGGTGCTTGCGAGGGGACATGATTACACTTTACAAATACATTAGAGGACATTATAGACAAATATCAGGGGACCTTTTTACCCATAAAGAGGATCACCAGAGGCCACCCCTTCAGACTAGAAGAAAAGGACTTTCATTTGAAGCAGCGTAGGTGGTTCTTCACAGTGAGGACAGTGAGGTTGTGGAATGCACTGCCAGGTGATGTTGTGATGGCTGATTCTGTTGATGCTTTTAAAAGGGACTTGGATTTTTTGGACAGGCATAATATCAAAGGCTATTTTGATAATAAACTGTAAAGTTAGTATAGCTATGGGCTTATATGGTTTGTGTGAAAGAGTGGGTGTGTGTGTGTTAAATTATCTGTGACTTTCTTATACTGTATGTGGGTCTGATCTGTGGGTCTACCATATGAAAATACAGAGAGAAGCTATGCAAACCATTGTTATTCTTAGCAGACATTCACTGCAATAGCTATAGTAAGCCATAGCCAGCAGCTCTGTACTATAACTTATATCTTATTGATAGCTACAGGTCTTAAATTGGGACATCCCTCTCATACAGTATATCCTGACGAATAATAAAATAAGATTAAAATGCCCAGTGTACCTGTAGGAGTGTAAATGAACCTTACTGATTAATGAGTTCCTTAATAAGCCATCATTCTTTGTAACACATGCCTCAAGCAGGCCAGATTTTAGTCAGATTTATATAAATCATCTCCACCAGCTTTCAATGTGAATACCCAAACAAACTCCTTAATGAATGATATCAGTCCACAGCAGAAGCCTGCAGGGAAATTTGGGGAGATATTCTTGCTAACATGGAGCTAGATTTGGTAGTCATTAAAATGGACAATATAATGTTCACACTGTAGAAGTAAAAATGTTCAAGAGATCCAATTCCAAGTTTTAACGGAACCTGTATTTTTCATAAGCTGGATACTATACAGCATTGATCACCAATGTTTTTCACCTGTGAGCAACATTCAGATGTAAAAAGAGTTGGGGAGCAACACAAGCATGAAAAAAGTTCCTGGGTGGTGCCGAACAAGGGCTGTGATTGGCTATTGGTTCTGCCTCTGTTTGGCAATGCACATGGTTTTTATGCCAACAAAACTTGCCCCCAAGCCTGAAATTCAAAAATAAGCACCTGATTTGAGGCCTATGGGAGCAACATCCAAGGGGTTGGAGAGCAACATGTTGCTCATACAGAATGGAATCCTCCTTTTAATAAATATGCCTTTATTGGGCAATTTCCCCAAATATATATGATTAACAGTGTATTTGAGCAAAATAACATAGTTAGATAATTACATAGCTACATTCTGTAGATAAGTTGGGTTGAAAAAGTCCAAAGTCCATCAAAGTTAACCCCTTCAAATGAAACCCAGCACCGACAGTATACAGTACATGACCCCTCCATATCTTCACATACATTACCCATATACTAACTATACATTTTAGTATCACAATAACCTTGGATATTACATATGTCCAATAAGTCATCCAAGTCCCTCTTAAAAGCATTAACAGAATCAGCCATCACAATATCACCCTGCAGTGCATTCCACCATCTTACTGTCCTCACTGTGAAGAACCATCTAAAAAAGAAGTTATTTTCTTCTAGTCTGAAGAGGTGGCCTCTGGCCCTCTTTATGGGTAAGTAGGTCACCTGCTATTTGTCTATAATGTCTTCTATGTACTTATAAAATGTAATCATGTCCCCCCACAATACGGCTATTAATCAGCCAATAGAATTAGATGATATGTAGAGGACACTACTTCTCTACTCTACACCATAGCTCTATTACCACAAATACTAGACAATCTGCCATTCCTACATGGTATAGTAAAAATTTCAAAGAAGGTCTACCTTCTTTTGTGGGTCTATCATGGTAAAAGATTAATTTAAAGAATCCTAAACCAATCTTTAGATTACACATGGTTCCCATCATAGAGATCACAAAATGCTATATTATACATCTAAAAAGCAACTGTGAATGTTAGACAAACCACTTGATTCTTTCAAATCCTTTATCCCTCATCGACAACTGAACTTTTTTTAGCAGACAACAAATCAATGCTCAGGCAGGTAACATGTCAGAGTAGCTTGGGACTGAAACAGGAAACATAACCTGCATTAATAATTCCACCAAAATTGGAATAAGATCTATAGAACTTTAGATAACTATACTACAGAAGTATCTAGATGATGAATTATAAATAAGTATTATATCCCCATCAGAATCAAAATCAAATAAACATGTAGATCTACAGATGAACAAGTCTGGGGCTGTAGCCAGTAGAAAAGGACGAATAAGAATATCTCTGGAATAACTTTATTACTGTACAAGTTAAACTATTTCAGGCTAAGAGCAATATCAGCCTTGAAACCTTTAGGACTAAGATGCAAAGAAACAATTTGTTATCAATGCACTCACACATGTCCTATTAAAAGCCACAATTCAGAGCATATAACATCCATTAAGAGAATGAAAAGTGAATTGTACTCGGAAATATCAAAACCATGGTTAGATTGTTTAATATCCCCAGATGACTTAAAAGACCATATTTAATATATGTTACCACTGCAAAGGGCTTCTTATAGTTTATACTGTACTGTGTTTCTAGGTTTGCCATGATCCTTTATAAAAATGTCACAAAGCCATAATCCATCACTTTTTAACATTGCCCTATGTACAATTAGAGTTCTTTGAATTGCCCTATGTATTAACATTAATTATTTGCACGAAAGGTGGGTCCATTTAGATCTGTATTCCTATATTATCCATTAGTATGATAAAATTAGAAATAGTGTTTCTCTATATTTGCTGACCCACAATGGTATATAGGGTTGTTTGACAGAATTAATTATGCTAGGCTAAATCACTCAGAATAGAATCAATCATAAAGCATCAGGTAGAGATGGATCCAGTTGGGTAGACTGGATACCAACCTGTGTCCATTGACTACAACCTTCAGTATTACAATGGCAACTGCAAAACTTGACATCATAAACCCAAATGTAATGTCTTCTGAGGATGGGAAAGGTGGCAAGTGGGGTCGAAAATACAAAAGTGGAGTTTTGTGGGTGCATTCCAAGACTAAGTAAAAATGTGTTTAAATATAGTACAATGGAAGTGCTGCTGATTTGGCCTATTGATCAATGAACATTCCCTGGTCCCCTGTCTCATAAGTAATTCAGTATCTATGCAAGTGCATGTATTTAAAAAAACAGGGGTTTTTAGCTATAACTTTAGGATCATAAAATCTATAAGCCACCATATGTCATCAAGGTAAACCAGATACTATGGTCCCTAACTGTTTACCTCCGGTCATAGTAAAAAAAAAAAAAAATGTACCTCCCTGTATAGTACCATTTGTTGGGATAAGTGTCTCCTGACCCTGGCATTGGTTTCAGAGGACTAGGTTCTCCCCTGCCATTAGCCTTAGTGGCTTTAAAGAGAGAGACTCCCCAAACCAACATCCATTTGCATAGGACCATCATTTGTTTAAAGGGGACTGTGTCCAGGTGCTCAAACACACATGGAAGCTTATCCTGCACCTTCTGGCTACAAGTGAGGTTAAAAAGCCAACTTTGAAACCTATAACCCACCACCAGGTCTACTACCCATGGCTGCTAATGTTTGCATTCAAAGAGGTAGCCAGTTATGGTCAACTATGTCACTTAAAATTTGAATATTATAGTCTATTATTAGACTCATGTTTGCAAATTTTGAAAGTTAGGAGTAGGTGTACAATGTATATGCATGGCAGGAATGTATCCAATGATTCTATTAATAGTGATAGGTGAATTTGACCCATTTGCTTATCCCTATCTATTAGCCTAATATTTATTTTTATATATTAATTGAATTAATGGCAGTGTGCTTTTAATACTGTATGGGATGATGTAGCCAGAAAACATCACTCCAGCCTTTATAGTTGGCTAACTAACTATATTAGAAACATTTTTTTATTTTGCACAGCCTGTTTAACCAGTTTTTGTTTAAACTGAACTGTGCCTTTAAGAGAGTGTATTTGTTCAAAAAGACCCTGTTTTCAGGGAGGGATGGATCCCTGAGTAAAAAGTAGAGCTCAGCCGAGGAGGTATTAATTTTTAAACTGTAGAACAGGTAGGCCAGGTGTGTGAGCAAAATATGGTGTCTCTGTTGTATACTGTAAACCTCTGATTATCTGACCTATAATTATTAAGCTGGCCAAAGCGAATTTTTGAGGAACAGCCCAATCCAGGAAACAGCCCAATCCAGGAGGAGAGGGAGGCCAACAACTACTTTTGTTAAATCTCCTCTATATCTGGAATGCCAATCTGCAGTATTAATTAATGTTACAACATGATTCATTTAGACACAAAATGCAATTAGACTTTTCAGGGGCCATGCTCTTATATGGGAAAAGTTTATTACTCAGTTTTTTAGCATTCCCTAGTGTGTACCTAAATGATTCCAAAGGTGCTCAAATCTGCCAACTTTTTCACACCCAAATCACATGCCTCCCATTTGATTAATGGGATACTATAGAACCCCCATTCTACAGTTTTCATTGGACAAGAAAGAAATGGTGTAAAATTCAGGAAAATATAAAACAGTGCAAAATGTATTATGCATATTATATAGGCGGGGGCTACAAAAAATGCAAAGTTATTTACAACTTAAAATCAGGGTATGTAAAATTTTGGTTTGCCTGATACACAATTCCATAGTATCAGAGAACTAATCAGGAGCACACTGTGGCAAAAGAGATAAAATACTGTACGAGGAGGTTTTCAGATTAGTTGAGTATGTGGTCCATTTGTTTGAAAACCTGATTGCAAGCACATATGCAATGTTTTGCTTTTTCAGTAATTTTATATATATATATATATATATTTGTAACAAATGTAACAACCCAATCATCATCATCATCATCATTTATTTGTATAGCGCCGACAAGATACGCAGTGCTTTCCTTAGTTATAACAAACAGGGAATAAAAGTGGATAACAATCAAGGATATGCAGATACAATAGGATTAGAGGGCCCTACACATTAGAGTTTACAACTAAAGGTTAGGGTACAATTGAGACATTAGGGTTTCAGACACAATTTGTGATTTATGATACAGCAGTGATTGATTATTTAAGGTACATTGAATACGCTTCTCTAAACAGGAGGGTCTTTAAGGAGCGTTTGAAAGTTTGGAAAGAAGGAGAAAGTCTGACAGCTCGAGGCAGAGAGTTCCAGAGAAAAGCAGAAGCCCGAGAGAAGTCTTGTAGACGAGAATGGGCAGAAGTGATTAGAGGAGAAGCAAGGCGAAGGTCAGAAGCAGAGCGAAGGTTGCGTGTAGGAGAGTATTTGGAGATCAGAGATGAAATATAGGGAGGGGCTTCATTGTTAAGGGCCTTGAATGTGAGGGTTAGTAATTTGAATTTGATTCTGAAGGAGATTGGGAGCCAGTGAAGGGACATGCATATGGGAGCAGCGGATGCTGAGCGGTTAGATAGATGAATAAGTCTAGCAGCAGCATTTAGAACAGATTGGAGTAGTGAAAGTCGACTTGTTGGAACTCCTGCAAGGAGTAGGTTGCAGTAATCAAGTCCCAATCAGGGCTGCCATCAGGGGTGTGCAAGTGGTTTTTGTGTCTTAGGGGGGCCAAGCTTCACTTACTTACTGGTCCTCCTGCAGGTCAAAACTGCCTGCCCGGTTTTCCTATTTTGGATTCCCTATGATTGACACTTTGACCGGCCAATAGCGGGATGTACCACAACAGGGTGAAGCTTTATAAAATACATTCCAAAAGTTTGGGTAACTAGGCAGCTTCCATTTAGCAGCAATAGTGAAATGGAGTGATATATAATTCATTAAATGTGGGGTGCAATGGCTAATTAATTGAGAGGTTATAACAACATGGCATTAGATGCTCCTGAGCATTAGGGGTTAAGGCCCAGGGACCCATAGACCACAGTAATAGATGATTAAATCCCATGATGTAACACAACAGGGTGTAGCTTCACATAATATATCTTAACAACTTTGGTATCTATGCAGCTTCCACTTGGCAACAATGGGGAAAAGAAAATTAAATTATATATATAAAGTTCTTAAATTAAAAGATAGATAGGAAAGGTGAAGGGGATATTTTGCATATTTTGCCCTTTAAATAATAAAGAACTAATTATGGAGTTGTCAGTGTCCCTACAGATTTGCCTATTAACTCAGATAAGAGATAAATGGTAAGATACGATTGCATTAATTTCTGAGTGGAAACAAAGTATGCAGCCTATAAGAATCAAGCAAAATAATTAAAGAACAAATGATTACCAAGAAGTAAATACAAGATGAATCCATAAATCCATATAGACACCTTGAGACTATATCACGTGACACCAAACCTTTAGCAGCTGACTTAGGAGACACCTATTTGATACAAATGAATAATGAAGCACAAGGCAATGGAAGAACAATGAATGATGAACATTGATCAATTAATAATGAGCAATGAAGGATGAACCATTGTGAATCATACATAAACAATGGTTAATCAATAATGAGAAATGAAGAGCTAATTTATAATTAAAAACCACACATTGGGATTTTATTCTTAATCAAGATATAAGATTTGATCAATTTTTGCAGTGTTTTAATTATTAATCACAGGTTTTCCTCTTTTGTGGCAGTCTATACATTCAAACTTCTACTTATAAAGAGGACCTCAATTTTTGCAGTCAGAGCAAATACATACAAGATTCATCACTTACAAAAGAAGTCAAAATGCACTCCTATATTGTGAATAGAAAAACGTTTTGAGTATTGATGTATATATATATATATATATATAATACACAAAAGCTGTGATCTTGTAAATGATATCCTTATAACTGGTGAGTTCTGATGTCATCAGTTATAAACGGTGTGTTCTGATGTCATTTCTGTCACATGACTTGAAACTTGTGTATTATAATAAATAAAGTACCCCCCCAGTTGCAAAATATGAGGATATTAGAAATTACTTTGAAGTTCCATGACCTGTATAAAAATACTCGGCCTTTGGCCTTATAATTTACACTAGGGGGTACTTTATTCACTATATATAGTGTGGCAAGCTGGCTGCTTGAATGCGTAACTTTGGGGGGAAATGGTAGGGCTGGCAGCATAGAAAAAGGAGCAGGTAGACAGGGACACACAAGCTCTTCAAAGAAACATAGGTGTCTTTTAACCAAACAGTACTGTAAGTCATTCACAAACACAAATTTCAGCATTTACAACAAACCATAAAAATATATCCTTGCCCACTGGGCACTACCTTCATATGAAGTGTTCCCTCACTATACTTTGCCCTTGCAGTAGCAGGCAGCACCCCCAGCTCCTCTGGGAGTTCCTAACACAGCCAGGTCTTCTACCTGCTGTGCCCTGCTGAGAGACATTCATTACACTTCCAATTAAGTTTTAATACCCTTTCCACAGGATAGGTGAGCTCCAAAATGCAAACTGGATCACTGGAATGGATTGCCTCTTCCTTCCATAACACTAGAGTATCCAGGGATCGATAGCAATATCCATTAAAAAGGGAGATTATGCTCTGATTAGTTTAGTCAACATAATTATAAATGTGGAATGGTGATTAAGTGATCCTATTCTAACCTAACTCAGGAGTTCTGAGTTTTGTCTCTGTTATTTACATTATGTCAACACCTTGCAGGTCACTGCTTATTATCAAAATTACAAAGGTACTCTTAATGCAGCACACTTTCTTATTCCTATTCAAGCTTTATTATCAAACCTTTAATGTGTTTCTCCGATGTAGTCCTAAATCTTCAATTCTACTCTTAAAATAAAGTGGCCACAAAAACTGTAAATCTCTCACAGAAAGTTGAAGTCACTAGTTCTAGTTGCATTGGGATTATTGGGTGGCCCTAAGGGTGTCCCTAAATCCTTTAAAGGAGAGGATCCCATGATTCAGCCTCTATTGATCTCACTTGCTGGAAAAGATGGGTGGTTCTGAAGAGCCTGAGGCAGGATACCTCAGTAGTAGAAAAGGATTTAGAAGGTAGGACTACCAACTGTAAGGACTAGTTCCTGTAATAGCTCACTAAGAGAACCTTGTCTTGACAACCTAGTAGAGAAGCCAGAAGCTGCACCGAGAAGAACATAATGGCTTAACAGCTTATGCATTACTATCCAGAGTAGGGATGAAAGTGGATAGCTTCAGGGATAGAGAGATCCCAAGAGGAACATCATTGTGAAGACCATGTACTATTGGAACTAGATACCTGCTGAGTACAAGCACTGGCTGTAACTAATACTCTGCCTGTGCCTATGTTATCAAGGAAGTAACTTTATTAAATATTACACATTTGCATGTGACAAGTGAGGGGAAGCTGTGTAATTTAGATTTTCAGTTTAGTGCATGCACCCCACAAAAAGTAAAGAGCTGTCTTCCCTAAGAACATGATGGGTTACACTTTTGTCACTATTCAACAACTCTGTGCTACATCAAAGATATTATAAGATATGTCATTATACCTATGCTTTGAATTACTAATTATATGAAAAGGTAGGTAAGTCCCTGCTCTTCAAATACTATCTGACCCTAAATCACTAAGTTGAATAACTATACAGCAGTCTTACCCAATATTTAAAAAAAATTTGAATCCTTGGGATATTCCCAGAAATGTTAGCATGCTTATCAAACCTAATAATTAAATTATGTATCATTTTTCATATTTTTAACATTTTGCTAAGCTGAATTTCAACTAAATGACCTCAATTATTAACAGCAAAGTGCAAAAAATTGCTACAATCTACCATGTTTTCTCCATAATATATTTCCTCCAGAATTCCAGCATCATTGCTTTGCATCTTCTGCAGAATTTTTCACTGGGAATACGTCAAACTATACTGAAGGTGTAATATTTGTGCCATTTGTATATCTTGCACAAGTTGAGTCTATGTAATTTTGTTCAAGGGCATTCATATTCCTTAACTTGTACTCCATTTGACAAACAAAACTAACACATGTGTACAGAACAAACAAGTTTACAATGAGCCAATACATTAGTATACTTATACAGTTATATGAAAAAGTTTGGAAACCCCTCTTAATTCTTTGGAGTTTTGTTTATCATTGGCTGAGCTTTCAAAGTAGCAGCTTCCTTTTAATATATAACATGCCTTATGGAAACAGTAGTATTTCAGCAGTGACATAAAGTTTATTAGATTAACAAAAAATATGCAATATGCATCATAACAAAATTAGACAGGTGCATACATTTTGGCACCCCAAGCAGAGATATCACATCAATACTTAGTTGAGCCTCTGTTTGCAAATGTAACAGCCTCTAGATGCCTCTTATAGCCTTTGATGAGTGTCTGGATTGAATGGTATTATTTTTGACCATTCGTCCATACAAAATCTCTCCAATTCAGTTAAGATGAAGGTTGCCAAGCATGGACAGTCTGCGTCAAATCATCCCGTAGATTTTTGATGATATTCAAGTTGGAGGACTGTGTTCAAAGCACTGTGTTCCAAAATGACTGTGGCTTGTCTAAATGAGCTTTTGCATACAACAAGTGACTCTGTTGCAAATTGGGCTGAATTGTAGAACAATGTACAGATACACCATCTGCAGCAAAATCTTCTTGCAGGTCTTTGGAGGTGATCTTTGGGTTGTCTGTAACAATTCTCACAATCCTCCACATATGCCACTCCTGTATTTTTCCTGGCCTGCCAGACCTGGGTTTTACAGCAACTGTGCATGTGGCCTTCCATTTCCTGATTACATTCTTACAGTTGGAATTGACAGATTAAACACAGATAGGTTTTTGTAGCCTTCCCCTAAACTATGATACTGAACAATCTTTGTTTTCAGATCTTTTGAAAGTTGCTTTGAGGATACCATGCTGTCACTCTTTAGAGGAGAGTCAAACAAAATAAAATACATTTTCTCATGACTGGACACACCTGCCTATGAAGTTCAAGGCTCAACAAACTAATCCAACCAATTTGGTGTTGCCAGTAATCAATACTGAGCGGTTACATGAATTCACATTAGCAAGATTACAAGGGTACCAAAGTGTGTGCACAGCCAGTTTTTCACGTTTTATTTAATTTCATACAACTGAATACTGTTTCTCTAAAAATCTTTCTTCAGAAAACAGTATTCAGATGTTCCTGGGAAATCAAAGACATACCACTGTTATCTTTTTTGTTGAAGGTGGAGTAAATTATTATGCAGGCTGAGAGGGGTTCCCAAACTTTTTCATATGACTGTGTAGCGCTATAGTAAACTGCTGTGACAGGGATAGTTATAGCTACTTTTTGTTGGTATACACCACGAATGAGACTCTTTTCTCAGGGATGAGCCCTCGCATCGAGGTGGAGGACAGGTGTAGTATAACTGTAACAGGGTGCTATTTCACACAAATTGGGCGCCAGCGGTTTTCTTTGAGGCTTGAACAACTATATTTATTAAACAATGAACATATACTCACCGAGAATAGAGGTGAGAGGTAACAAACAGGATCCAGCTTTATCTCAAATGCAGGCAGGATATTCCTATGTTCCTGTTCTTAACCACTTATTCCCTGATTCTGGGTAATTGATACCCGGGATCTTAATCCCTCTAATTCTCCTGTCGGAGCTTAAACTGCTCAACTAAATATACTGCCTATCACTCCTAGAGTGATCTATAACAGGGTCTAACTCGTCTAAAGATTATTCTTCTCCTTTCAGCCTGCAGGGCTGACTGCAACAAAAAGGCCCAGATCACATGGTTACGTTTTCCTTTATACTTTTACACAGTGCCATCTAGTGCATACTGTGAGAACTACAGGGGTTGCATAAGCACAAAAGGTCCCCATTAGGACCCATTAGCCGTCCATAATACTAGGGATGTGCCTGACAGATATATGTGAGGGTGTCTAATTTTCACATCCCTACAACTGTATATAAATGATAAGGCAAGGAATTAAGACAATTGTTACAGAAACACTGGTCTCCAAGCTACACATACAGACAGATAGATCTATTTAAAATCTATTGTTTGGTAGAACAATCTAACTATTGTGATCAGTTCATCAACAGGTACAGCCACCACTAAGAAAGTCCTCTAAGTTTTTGGTAAGCACTGGCAGCAATCCCATTGGAGTTGAGAGCTGTCTTAGTCTGTCCTCCACAAGACTGTGCCACAAGGAATGTTCTGCAGGACAAACAGCAACAGTCAAATGTCAAAAATATATAAAATAAATAAAGGCATGATTGTCCATAGCTCATTAGTTTGCCAGTTTATGAAAGATTTGATTAAGGCTAATATTAATCATGCAAAGTGCAGAGTGTGAGGCCTTATTGTCAGCTGAGGCAAGTAGGGATTAATTAACGGTTACATCTTTTTTGAGGCCATACAGAGAAGAGAAGAGGCGCCAGAATGCTATTATTAAGACAGCAATCAAGTTGCCTCTGTAAAGGTCATTCGGATTATATGCATGTGACAACTTTTATTTCAAACCGAAATATTTAAATATAATGTTACTCATCAAGGTGAAATACATTGGTATTGTACATACTGTATGTTCTTCTGGGGATCAGGTCCATTGCTCCCGTAAAATTTTTAGGTGCAGCAAATTAAATCAAATGCTCGAACCTCCAGCCAACCAGCTACTAAAACCATGCATAATAACCTAAACTTACAAACTGTTTTTTTTTAAAAAAGATAAAAAAATTGACACCTAAAACCTGCTGAAATTTAAAACACTTGGGCAAAAGAGAAACAATAGTTAGCCAAGGTAATTGGATACAGAAACCACATGTGAGTTGCAGAGTCCAAGAGGCTTTCACATTAATAAATCAGCCCCTCAGTGTTGTCTATTTAGAAAGGTGCTCAGTATATTTGAGAACTTCTAAATATTTGCTGAACACCTGAGGAACATGTAGGTCCATTTTGTGGACTACATCTCTCTATTTAGGATGCAGCACTGAGAGTTCAAAGTTCTTCTGATTAAAGGAGAGCTAAATCATAACAAAGATGTAGGCTAGTAATGCTACACGTTATGTTCTGAAGCCAATTTTCTCAGTCAGCACTCTCACCTCCAGCTCACTTTGGTATGGTGCCAGTCCCACGGTTTTCCACCTTAATCCGTTCAATCCTATTAGAAAGAAAATAACTGGCGGCACCATTCGATAATGTTTCTTCTTAAAATGCCTTTATTCAGACATAGGGCTCAGACCCCAATACACGGCAACGTTTCAGACCTCGCACGGTCTTTTTTCAAGCTTGAAAAAAGACCGTGCGAGGTCTGAAACGTTGCCGTGTGTTGGGGTCTGAGCCCTATGTCTGAATAAAGGCATTTTAAGAAGAAACATTATCGAATGGTGCCGCCAGTTATTTTCTTTCTAATGTTCTGAAGCCAACACAACCCTAGAAAAAGAAACCAGAGAAGAACTGTGTCTCTAAAGATGCTGCCATTATCTTGCATGTGCAGTGTCACCAGCACTCAAAAGATGGTGAGCTCTTGAGGACAATTTTGAAGGCCTGGCCGGTGCAGTAAGTTCAGTTTATAAAAATACAGCATTTTTAGTTGGATTCTTTTTAAGCTTTAGTTCTCCTTTAAGTACTGCTGTTATTTCTAACTTCCATTCTGGCATGTATTCCTGTATATGCTTTAGGGCTTTTTGGCTATGCTTTAGGGCTTTTTTTTTATTTTTGTTGCTTTGGGTTTGAAAAAGATTTAATCTAAAAATCTCTTGACACACTTTGAAAACCGATGATAATCTTATTTAAAACATGGCAAAGTTGTTTGTATGGTGGTGGTATTTACAGCATAGCCAAAGCTGCAATGAACATTCTGATGGGCTGATAAACAAAAGGAACACCAAGAGCCCCAATAGTGTAATATGTATTGGTAAGGGATAATGAAATAAGAGTAAATAGCATATACTCACAAACCAGGGTTACCAATAGGCAACCACTGTAAAGGCAGGTGGGGAGACTGTCCTGACCCCACTCAGGATTAAGAAGTCGCTCTCTGTAGATAGAAAAAGGGTATCAACCCTCCACCCAGGGTGGACTTATTATTGTATAAAAAGAACAGAGGCGCCAAAAGGATAAAAGGATATAAACAAGTTTAAAAGCCAAAACTTGGTAATCAGAGGAGGCAGTGGTGGACTTACCTCCTCCAAGCAGACACAAAACGACTGTAATTCAGCAGTCAAAATTTATTAACGGACTCCGATCAGTACAACGGGTTTCACGGGTTCAGACCCGCTTCTTCAGGCAATAAACATAGGAGTTACAGCATCTGGCAGTAGTATACACAGAGGCGCTGAGTGTGTATACTACTGCCAGATGCTGTAACTCCTATGTTTATTGCCTGAAGAAGCGGGTCTGAACCCGTGAAACGCGTTGTACTGATCGGAGTTCGTTAATAAATTTTGACTGCTGAATTACAGTCGTTTTGTGTCTGCTTGGAGGAGGTAAGTCCACCACTGCCTCCTCTGATTACCAAGTTTTGGCTTTTAAACTCAATTCTGATGGGCTGGGTTGAGCAGTTACAGAGGTCAGATGCCAGTGGCCTTAGCAAAGATCCAATCGATGTGCCCATGAAATATATGATAGGACTACCCTCAAACAGGAGAATTTAAATGTAATAAGGCAGACGAGTGCTTACTGAAGTCAACTTAATGCCCAGGTGTGCCACCATAGATCTACATTTATGGAAGTGGATGAAATGTGAATTGCAACTGTAGCTGGTGAGTACTACGTTATGCATTTATCTACAGGATATGTACCTAAAAGTATATTATCTTTCAGCCTTACAGGCGGATAACAAAGAAATGGTACACCATGCACATTGTGAAGCATTTAGTCATTGATTACAATGTTTCTTCCTTTCCTTACATATCCTTGGTGATGGGAATACTTTGAAAGCATTCCCTCTGCTACTTGTAGTAATTCTCGTAACCCATAACAACTTGTACAAATATCACTGACATCCCTTAAGTGAACAGAACCTATACGTGCAACCTTTTCCTTTTTATCAGGAAAGGATATAAAGGAAAAGAAAAAAAAAACGGATTCCAAAGTCGGGGAAGATGCACGACTTGAATCAAGTTAAATAAACAACTATCGCCACTAAATATTTCAGGAGGAGAGCTTGATAACAAAAGGGACGCCGTGTGCCTCTCAAGCCAGTTTGAGCGGAGGGAATGGAATCAAAACATCAGGATCACTCCTGCGAAAAGATGGAAATGTTTCCGACAAGCATCTGGTGGAACAGAGCCGAATGCAAAATAAAGAAGCCTTTCTCTTGCTGCAGACACAAAGTAAAGGACAAGCAAAGTCGGTTTGTTTAATCAGATAACATTGCAATATTACATTCATTATAATAGCCCTGGGCTGCTATAAGAAATAAGTGAAACACTAAACTTTGCAACTCACAAATCTCATGTTTACTTGTTTGCTGTAAATGTATTACCCCTTTGTAGGTGAGCCATACCAACAAGCTCAGTGCAGCTATGGGCAGCAAATCACAGTGTTTTTTTTTACCCACAATGCAGTGCCTGTTTGCAAGAATGCCAGCTGATTTTAAAGGTTGAATTCACTGTGTGATGCAGCAATTTGCAAGAACATTACTGTCCATTTTGAAAAACTGCACACAGGTAGTGGTGCATATCCCCCCCCCCCCCGCATTTGTATCTGAATGGTTTCACTTACTATGAACAGCATTAATAATGGTATTAAAGCAACATCGGACTGGAGGGTCCAAGGCCCCATGGGGCTTCTGACACAGTGGCCCCCACCTCCTTCTGGCCCACCAGCTGCAACCACCCTCCGGGGCCACGCATACCTGTTTCCGTGAGGTGAGCAGACAGGTTCGGGTCTGAGTTGCAATACTGCTATATAGATATACCATGTGACACCCAAGATAAGTGTTGGTGCACGTAATAACAAAAAGATTTAAGGCTCTTTAAGCAGCTTAAACCTTGAATACACTCTCTGACTTCATTCTCTTACCTAGACTTTTCAAAATGCCAGCTGGGGGACATGGTCTTCCATGACCAGGGAACATGATGATGAATCACAGTGCTGCAGGAACACACACACATATAAATATAGATATTTGCACAAAACGAGTTTGTGTAAGCGAATGGAATAAACCACTCTGTCAATGATGTCACAAGCTGGGCAATTTTTATTGGGTTCCAGTACCCGTACTTTGACAAAATCTATGACATGCAGACTTTATGGCATTTAGTCTTCTAAATAAGAAGAATTATTTGGTTGTAGCACAGGTAATAAACATGAAACCCACATATGAGAACACAGTAACATAGTAAGTTAGGTTGAAAAAAGACACACGTCCATCAAGTTCAACATTTTACCTTTAGTTTAGCCTGCCTAACTGCTGGTTGAAAGGCAAAACCCCCGTTTGAAGCCTCTCCTATTTGCCTCAGAGGGGTAAGAATTCCTTTCTGACTCCAAAATGGACAGTCCCTGGATCAACTTGTACTATGAGCTATCGCCCATAACCCTGTATTCCCTCACTTGCTAAAAAGCCATCCAACCCCTTCTTAAAGCTATCTAATGTATCAGAGATTATTATATGATCCCCTTATATATTTATACATTGTTATCATATCACCCCTTAAGCGCCTATTCTCCTGTGTGAACAACCCCAACTTGGCCAGTCTTTCCTGATAGCCAGAATGTTCCATACCTTTTAACAGCTTAGTTGCCCTTCTCCTGTCGTGAATTAATGCTCCTTTTAATACAGCTCAAGACCTTATTTGCCCTTGATGCTGCTGACTGGCATTGCTTGCCACAGCCAAGTTTATCATCTACAAGGACTCCAAGGTCCTTTTCCATAATGGATGTGCCCAGTGCAGTCCCATTAAAGATATAAGTGGCTTGGATATTTTTCCATCCCAGGTGCATAACTTTACATTTATCAATATTGAATCTCATTTGCCACTTATCTGCCCAGATTGCCAGTTTGTCAAGATCCTGTTGCAAGGATGCCGCATCCTGGATGGAATTAATTGGGCTGGATAAAGAAAGAGAACGCACTCCAAAATAAATAAGTATATAATATGTTTCTGTGTGTGTGAATATATAAATAATTCATACCAAAAAAAAATGTTCAACTCAGCTTACACTCAGCACAGATGAGGCTGTTACATAACAGCCCCCCTCCCTTTTCCAAGCCTTAGCTAAGCCCCTTGTCTCTAGCAGGGGCACACATAGGCAGCATCCCATTCTTTTTTTTTTGGCCACACCCCCTAATCTATAGAACCACACCCCCTAGCAGAGGTTCTTGTTTATTGGCTGAAGTGTGTATTACTGTTGTTAGTGTTGGGTTCTGACCATTCATAATGAGAAAGAGAAGAAGCTGTCAGAAAGAGAGAGAGAGAGAGAGAGAGAGAGAGAGAGAGAGAGATTAGAATGGAATGGGTGGGGGA
This sequence comes from Xenopus borealis, assembly GCA_024363595.1. Classification (NCBI taxonomy): domain Eukaryota; kingdom Metazoa; phylum Chordata; class Amphibia; order Anura; family Pipidae; genus Xenopus; species Xenopus borealis. Next base: position 18,748,704 of record CM044433.1, on the reverse strand, counting down.
ACCCAGTATGCAGGATTATATTAAATCTGTACAGCCATCAGGAAAGCCTGCTGTGTTATATTCAGTTTGTCACTTTCATTGCACTAATCTGCAAGAGCGGCCTCCCTCCTACCATCTGTACACAACCATGCTATTCACAACCGAGCCATATACATAAATACACTCACATAGGGGGTTCCCTTTCTCTTTTTGTGCACAAATGAAAGAGCTTTGTTTGTGGGGTGGCAATGGCTGCTTGGGGGAATGTGCTGAACAGCAATGGTTCCAGGGAAAGTAAAGAAACTCTATTGAACTGCACAGACAAAGCTGTTACATGGGAAGGACCAGCAGCTTCAAGTTAAAACCTGATTAGTCCGGGACTGAACTCATGTTCAACATTCACAGACAAAGTCTAAGACAGGAGCTAGTTGTAGTGTGTGTGTGTATATATATATATATATATATATATATATATATATATATAGTATAAAGAGGATCAGCACTCACTGTTGTCTTGGGTGAAAAAACATTGCTTTTATTCAAACAAATTTACATCATAATCCGACGTTTCGTACCCACTTGAGGCCCTTTCTCTGTATACTATTTAAGCTTTTTTGATATATATATATATAAACTACAACAAACAAGGGAAAGTTGTACTCACTACTAATTTCTAAAAACACCAAACGGGGGTGCAATGAGGCTGTGACCACAAAATTCACACAGACAAATACAAGAGTAGAAAATCCAGCGGTACACTGTTTGCTATCAGTGTTTTATTAAGCCCATACGTATCCGTAAAAAAAAGGAGCAACATTTCGGGCCCCACTGGGCCCTTTTTCAAGTCCAGCAAGGGAAGGGTCTTCCGGCTTAGGCACCCGGCACGTCTAACTAGTGTTTCACCGGTTGGGTAGAGCGCTCCATTATCGTGCAAGACAAATACAAGAGATCCTCTGCACTCAACTAACTATCATTATATTAAGGACACCGAAACACTTTGTGCCCCAGGCAACCAAAAATGCAGCTTACCTGCTGCTCTCAAAGTAAATCTCCCAAACTTGGTTGCCCTTTAATTAGCCAATAGTGGGATTACCTGACCATAGCTGGGAAGAGTGAGAGCCACAACACAGAGCTGGTTGTGCTCACTAGGGATGGGCGAATTCATTCGCCAGCTGCGAATTCGGGGCTAATTGCCACGATTCGCTGCCGCCGAATAAATTCGCAAAACACCCGCAAAAATTCACCTGACAAAAAAAAAAAAACCGCGCCGCGCCGAAAATTACGTGATGTATCTAAAACGACGCGACGCACACAGAAAACGAGACGTGTGTAAAAAATGAGATGCATGTAGTTTCACAAATTTTTCAACAATTCGCGAATTTTGCTACAAATTCGCGAATTTTTCGGCGAACCGAATCTGCCTAGATTCGCCCATCAGTAGTGCTCACCACTCATTTCTAATTTCCCAGCTATACTCAGGTGATCCTACTGGTGTCTAATAAAAGAGCAACCAAGTTTGGGAGTTTTACTTTGAAAGCAGCAAGTACAGT